>QRFJ01000048.1:656824-1246824 GCA_006176705.1 Cocos nucifera
GATTAGAATAATTTTATATTGGATTTTTGAACTAAATCTGTGGCAGAGGATAGTACGTACTTTCTCGATCAACGAGAGAAGCTCTGAGATGCTTCGATTGAAGTAAAGATCGGAGAGTTGTACCCGCGGGTTACGAAGATTCAAGCTCCATAGAGGATGGCTCGAGCATCGATGAGACACTATCGGAGAGCTTATTCTTTGGATACGGACTGTCCTCCGAAGTTCAGTGGAGAGGATGCGTTTACGTATACTGGAAGGAGCCAGGAGTTTAAGGTTAAAATTCTTAAACTTTTTAAATTTTTTCAATATGTTAAATATTTTATTTAAATATTTTTTAAATATTTATTATTTATTTAAATACTTGTTAAGCTATCTTCCGTCAGAACCGAAAGAACTGTGTAGCCCAGGAGTATATGCACACTCTAGGCCGCGAGTCTATGGCCAATCGTATGCATAGAGAGGTTATTAATTCTAAATCTTACTAGATAAATTAAATTTATATTTTTTATTATCTTTTTGATAAATTTGTTCTTTATTATAACTGATGAGAGATGGAATGATGTCCAGTCGTAGCGAGATCTTTCGATCCAACCGCATGGATAAGATGGGCATGCCGATGAATGTCATGATCGGACGTATTTTTGAGAAAACAATAACAAAGCATGGACAATAGAAAAGACTAAAAATACCATCAGATTATCTATCATTGAGAAAATAAAAGAAGCTAAAAAGACTAAAAATACCTCAAATTAAATCGAACTAACGACTGATGGATGGTGGATTAATGGCTGATGAATTGATAGCTGGCTATGAAAGAAATAGTGGATGGACTAATAGATTGATGGCGGTGTCACTGACCAAAGGAAGGGACAACGAGTGAAGAAAAAATTCTGATTTTTCGGATCAGGTTCGTTCAGATCTGATCGGATCAAGAGATATATTTCAAAAAAATTTTTTTTTGATCCAAATCAGATCTAGAATGTTTCAGATTTGATCTTTATTATTCTAATAATAAAATAAATCTAGATATATATATATATGTATATATATATATATATATATATATAATAATATATATATATATATATATATATATATGTATGTATGTATGTATATGTGTGTGTATGTATACATATATGTATACATATATATATATATGTATGTATGTATGTATGTATGTATATACATATATACATATATATGTGTGTATGTATACATATATATGTATATATACATATGTATATGTATATGTATATATGTATGTATGTATATTTAATATCTTGTATTTGAGTTTGATTTAAAAAATTATTTCACCTCAAACTCGATAATAATTAAATTAAATTAAATTTAAGCTTAAATTAAATTAAAATTTAAGTTAAACTTAAATAGTTTATAAGTAATTTGACTCATCCGTATCTCTAAAATGGAAAAGTGTAGAACAACGAAGATTCTAAATAAGTATAGATATGCAAGGAAAAGGCATTGTGCCGCCAATTTTTAAATATTGTCAGCATAATATTCAAGCTCTTTGGAAGACTCGATTCAGTCAGAAAAACCGCATATTTATTGGTTCACGTGCCTGGATGGGCTCGATGCAGGGCAAATCCGTGAATTCGAAGAATTCCAAGGCTAACGCTTGTAAATTCTAGTCTATATATTCATCCGGAACTAGGGTTTTCTCATCTTTCATAGCCGCCCTCCAACCATCGAGCTCCCCACCGCTCGGCGCTTCCTCGTTACCAGAGAGGTAGGTCGTTCTAAACCCTAATAAACCCCGCTCAAAAGACAATCTTTTGGTCGTGTAACTCGAAATATTTCTTGAGTTCAGATTGAATCCGCTAAAGTTGGCATCTCATATTGATTTCTTGTTTATTTTAGTTTCTTTCATGCTTTGATCTCTTCTTTTCTTTAATTGATCAGTCGATCCAGAGGTATCGTTTTTAATGTTCTGATGTTTGTGTGGATCAATAATCTCATGTCAGATTTTTGAGTTTTTCTGTTTTTTTTTTTTTTTTTTTTTTTGGTGGATTGGATTGCTTATATAATAATTGGTTAGTTATTTGCGCGAGGCTAAAAATCATGAAGTAGATATCGATTATATATAAAAGTAATGCTCTTTGCTTGCGATAAATTTGGATCAACAAATGTGATAGCCCAATTTGTATCTTTGTGTTGATGATGGTAGATTCCCTGTTAGTATTTGGAGTCGAGATCACTCGATGCTAGAAGGATTTATTGTTACAGATGACTTCTCCAGTCTCGTTATCAGAAATTTCTGATTTGGCTAGGTGAAGGGTTTTTCCAAGAAACGTTTATCAAAAGTAAATAGGTTCATCTATTTTAGTTAGTATTTTCCAGTTACTTTAGATTCTGGTCTGCCTACTTTTCCTTTTTAGCCAATTGCTTGCTAGTGGGGATGTGATGTGCTATTTGGCCAATCAAGCTAGTGTTCTAAAACAAAAACTTGTCTGATAAAATCAGTGAGTGACCACTTGAATAATCAACATGTTTCACCGTATTCAATACAACTTAAGCTTTCTATCGGTCCCCCGCCCCCCCCCTCCACCATTAAATCTCTTTGACTTTATCGACAAGGGGTAAATATATTCCTGGTTGAATGCTTTCTCTTATTCTCTCTGTCCCTATTTCTATCTTGAGTGGCTGGATTGATCAAAGGATGAATATACTTCTGTAAAGAGTTGTTGCGACATTGTAGTTAGTAGCTTTGTTCAGGCTGAAATCTGGGTGCACCTACAAAGTAGTTAATGCAGTGAATTACTTGCTATTTGATGAATTTTTGCGTCAAAAGTTACTATTTCACCATATAGGTATATATATATATATATATATATATATATATAAGAAAGAAATGAACAGGTTTTTTTTTCTGTAGTGATGTTAATTTTGGTTTCATGCATGTGTATCTATTCATGATGCCTCATGCTTTTTTTGTATGGATGAATTATCATAATAGGAATGCCAGACAATTAAAAGTTAATGTAATAAGAAACAATCTGTTGTGCATGCAATTTTTATGTGGAGATATTTCGGTTGCCATCACATCTAATTTCCAATTTAGTATGCTTTTTTCATGATGTTTTTCTTTGGCTTTCAATATTTTTAGATTGGTTAAATCAATTTAAACAATGGTCTTGCATATTCTTTATTTTCACTTATTGCAATTCTCTGAACTCTGAATAACATTGTATTTGCTGCTTCTTGGTTCCACACTTACTACTGCTGCGCTCTTTGGTTGTAACCGTCGAGACCTGATGTCATGATGTTCCGTTAACCTAAAGTAGATGGGCCACTCAGATTTCTTTTGTCTCCCCCCCCTTCTTGGCGTCTTTGCTTCTGTTTTATATTTTTTTGAGTTGTGTGGATTGGTTTCACCCTGATGTACTCATGTTATTTTATATTTATATTTTTAATGATTACTGACCTTGTCCCGTCAAAGGTTTTCTAGTGTTGCAAGCACTGTTTAGTGTCTACCTTTTTTGTTCCCTAGCATTTTATGCTAAAGAAAATGTGACCAGATTCTAAGCTGTGACAAGTTGTCTAAAATAAGAGTTACAATTTTTAAGAATTTTCTGGCATTCAGAAGTTTGCTTTATATCTACTTGATTGGACTGTCTTTGTAGAGAAGTGAGGGTAGGTGTGAATGATTCTGAATGCAACTATTTACTATATTTCTTTATAAGAATCGAAACATGTCTTTCGACAAGGAACATGTTTTAGAACATTGGATAGTTTCTTAGGAGAATAGAATAGAGATCCAATATTTCTTTTTTTGCTGTCACCTTCTGTTGTTTGCTTCAGCTGTTTCTATATTAGATACTGCTAATATTCGCGGTCTTTATTTTAGAATTACTAGATGGTATTTGGTGCAAAATGGTCTAAAGCATTCTCCAAATGATCTAGCACACGAGAAAATCGTAGTGTGCCTTGTAACAATGACTTGTACATTTAGTTATTCCTATGCTTGCTTTTCAAGATATTTAAACCATTTAGATCAACTAAGCTACAAGTTAATTTTGGATTTAGTGTTGCATTAAGTATAAGAAAATTGTAAAGACAATTTAGACATTCTGGGTAAACCATGTCTTGATTCGTAGTCAGTAAGCAAATCTTATCCATGTATTTACATATATATATATATATATATATATGTGCACACAAACATGCATGACATCATTTGCTGCATAAGGCCACTAAACAGTAGTGCTCATGCCGCCAGATCTGATAGTGCATTACCTGCTAAATTTTCACAACAATCCATTTGTATTACCTGTTAATCTATTTCTTTCAAGTTTACTAATTGCTGTCACTGGAAATTATTTCCCCAAGATTCGTGTTCAGTTCTGCTCAGCTTTCCTTTTCCTTTAACTTATTCTTAATTATCATTGGAATCCCTTCCATTTTTGGTTATAAAACCTTTGAAAATTTTTATTTGTTCTAATTATATATGATTGTGTTACATGTTACAGCATGGATACTCAAGTTAAGCTTGCTGTTGTGGTAAAAGTGATGGGCCGAACGGGATCAAGAGGTCAGGTGACGCAGGTCAGGGTCAAGTTTTTGGATGATCAAAATAGACTCATCATGAGGAACGTGAAGGGTCCGGTTAGGGAAGGTGATGTCCTTACCCTTCTCGAGTCTGAAAGGGAAGCTAGGAGGCTGCGCTGATGCCACTGCATGTTCTGAGATGTTTCTAAGATGGAGCATCTTGATGCCTTTTGTCATGTTTTCTGTTTAGTGGTGGTACTGGTTTTTGCTTGTTGGAGTGCGTTATAGTTTGTGTTATGATGCTAGAGAGGTGAAACATGGTTAATTCGTTTCTTTAGGTTTCTGAAACTATATCTTGTGTTCGAAAAATATCGTGTTTCTTATTTGTTTCTTATTTGTGTTACGACTCATGACTTTGTTTGGAGATGGATCAACGACTTTTCTTAGGCCAAGATGTACGACTGCTGGGATCTTGCTGCTATATTAACTACTCTCTAGGTCGGTATCATCCATATTGAAGTGACATAATTATCCCCCCCTTCGCCTTATGTCTTTTTCATATCATTGTGCTAATGGATCCCCTAAGGCAATGGGGAAGGAAGCAGTTCACACAATTTATCAACATGAGACTTTTTAATTGATGTTTATAAAATTCTTTTTATCACCTTTCCGATCATTACTGATGTTTATAAAATTCATGGAATATTTTAGGTGTCCTTAACTTTTAAGACAATTACCTGGTGAACATGAGATCATCAAAATAATTACTCAAGATTACTTACCTTGGTAGGATAGGCATTTATCACTTGTGGACGTGGACATTACTGGTAAGGTAATCCAGATTATCAGGTAATCTGGATTACCATTAGTAATGCATCAAATGCAATCTTAGGATTTTTCTGTCTCAGTTGATTTCCTTCCAAACTGCGTGTCCCCTACTACTTAGGTGAGAGGTTGGTAGATCGTTGGAAACCCTAATAATTCCTCTTTTTTTTCTCACAAAATGCAATATTTTGGTCAGAATATCTCTTATTTTCTTCTTCACTACAGATTGAATCCGCCAAATTTGCCAACTCATAATGATTTCAAGTTTATTTAGATTTCTCTGATCATCGCTTCTTTATGTTTTTTGATCAGTTGAACTAGAGGTATGGTTTTTAATGTTCTGGTGTTGGTACGGATCTGTAGATTATCTTGCAGTCAGATTTATGAGTTTTCCTCAAAATTTCTTTCTATTCTTTCAGTGGATCGATTGCTTATATAATAATTGGTTAAACACTTCCTTACGGATAACGGACTACTTCGAGGCTAAAAATCAATTAGCTTCATGGTAGATACTGATCATATATTGAAGTTCTGCTCTCTGTTGGTGATAAATTTGTATTGACAAATATTATAGCCCAATTTGTATCTTTGTGCCGATGATTGTAGATTCCCTGCTAGTATTTAGAGAGGGACTTATTATTACAGAGGAGGCCTTTCTCCAAGTCTCCGCTTTATCAGAAATTTCTGACTTTCCTCTCGGCTAAGTGGAAGGGTTTTTCCAGGAAAACGTTTATCAAAAGTAGATAGGTTCATCCTATTTTAGTTAGTATTTTCCAGTTACTTTAGATTCTGCCCTGCCTACTTTTCCTTCTTTTTAGCCAATTGCTTGCTAGTGGGGATGTGATATGCTATTTGGCCAATCAAGCTAGTGTTCTAAAACAAAAACTTGTCTGATAAAATCAGTGAGTGACCGCTTGAATGATCAACATGTTTCACCTTATGCAAAATACAACTTAAGCTTTCTATCTTGTTTTCTGACCCCCCACCCTCCACCATTAAATCTCTTCGAGGTAGATATATTCCTGGTTGATGCTTTCTCTTATTCTCAAAAGACATTCCTATGCTTGCTTTTCAAGATATTTAAACCATTTAGATCAACTAAGCTGCAAGTTAATTTTGCATTTACTGTTGCATCAAGTATAAGAAAATTGTAAAAACAATTTAGACAAGCTGGATAAACCATGTCTTGATTCCGTAGGCGGTAAGCAAATCCCGGCCATGTATTCATGTGTGTGCACATAAATGTATGTATATATATATATATATATATGTGCACGCGCGCGTGCTCACAAATGTATGTATATATATATATATATGTGCGCGCGCGTGCGTGCTCACACGCATGCGCGTGCATGTGCGTGTGCGTGCGTACGTGTGCATGCCTGAATAGGTCATGCTAAATTTTTGGAACAATCCATTTTTGTTACTTGTTAATCTAATTTTTTCAAATATTTGTAAACATATTGCTGTCACAAGAAATTATTTTACTAAGATTTGTGTTTTGTTCTGCTCAGCTTTCCTTTTTCGTCAATTTATTCGTAACCATCATCGGAATCCCTCAATCATTTTCGTTTATAAAACCTCTGAAAATTTTTCTATTCTAATTAGATTTGATTGTGTTGCATGTTACAACATGGATGCCCAAGCTTAAGTTAAGCTTGGTTAAAGTGATGGGCTGAACCAGATCAAGAGGTCAGGTGACCCAGGTCAGGGTTAAGTTCTTGGATGATCAAAATAGACTCATCGTAAGGAACGTGAAGGACCTAGTTAGGGAAGGTGATGTCCTTACCCTTCTCGAGTCTGAAAGAGAAGCTAGGAGCTGCGCTGATGCTACTTCATGGTCTACATTCTAAAATGGAGCATCTTGATGTCTTTTGTCATATTTTTCATTAGCACGAGTAATGGTTTTTGGATTTTTCCGATTGGAGCTTTTTATAGTTTATGTGTGATGTTGCTACAGAGGCAGACGAGGTTTCAAGTCTTGGATTTAGCTTAATTTTTGTTCAAATCAAGGTGTCTGAAACTATATCCTGTGCTCCAAAAATGTTATGTTTCCTGTTTTTGCTAGGAATCTCCGGCTTCAATTTATGACTTTGCTTGCAGACAGATCAATGACATCGTAAATATTTCTTAGACCAAGTATTTTGGCACCGACCAACGGTGATCTTCAGGTTGTGATCAGTGAGTGATAGCTCGAAGTGCCTGAGAAATGCTTATGACATGCTTGATTTTGGTTCCTCGCTGCAAGCTGGGAATCTCATGGCATGCATGGTTTGCAATCATAAGATGGAATCCAAATAGAAATCAGAGTGGAATTTGATATGCTTATTCTAGTTTTTTAGACCTAAAATGGGATTTGGGTAGAGAACCAATGAGTCAATAAAAAACCCTGCGCGCCATGTCAGTTTCTCTGGCTGGTATGCCTTCCCACGATTGTCTCGAACTGGGCATTGACGGCGTCTCTTGCGGAAAAGCTCTGTTACTTTTTGACGGTAGCATGTAAAATATTTTTTATACCATAATAATTTTGTTGTCTATTAGGCGAATTTGGAGTTGGAATCGATGACTTTGATTTCAATCATTTATTCGGAGGAGTTTCTGGTTCTAATCTACTTAAAATTTAATTTTTATTTATTTTTAAAGATTTAAATTTTTATTTCGATTTTAATTTTAGTTACGAAATAAATATTTCGAAAGGTTTAATTATTTTAATTTATTTTTATTTTGATTTTGATCCTGAACTAAATATTTTTTTTAATATTATGCATTGATGGCCCTGGAGGAGGAGCCTAAGCATAGGCCACCCTTTCCCGGACCTGGGGTGCATGTCGACTCACAAAATCCAACCGACCCTTGGTGATAAACCCAAGTTATTAGGTAAATCCAACCGACCCTTGCCACATTGGTGATAGACCCATGCTTTTTTTTTTGGTAAGAAGATAAACGCATTTTATTAGGTCCGCGTGACATTTGGACCGTGCCCCTCAGAAAACATTGCATCCAACGGACGACTAAGATCACGTCCGCGAAAGTAGCGGCAGCTCTCACCGTGCGGATGAGAAGCAGAGCGACGCGATTATTAGGCGTCGGCAAGGTTACTGCAAGCTCTCTCCCCCATGGCTCTCTCCTCCTTCTCCCCCACCTCTCCCTCCTCTCACCGCGGCTCTTGCCCCCTTACCTCTCCTCGCTTCACTACTACTACTACTACTACTACTAGTACTCGCCACTTCGCCAGCTTCCACCGCCCTCGGCCTCCTTTTCTCTCCACCAGCGCATTCGCTTCTCTCTCGAATCCTTTCTCTGCTTCACTCGCCGTTTCTCGCGGCAAAGCCCGTGCTGGCGGACGCGATACCCGTTTCTCTATCAAGGTTCCCTGTATTCGCCCTCAAACATTCAAATTTCTAGCACCTACTTACATTCTCGTTTTCTTTCATCTTGGTGTATGCTCTCACTTGGTTGCATGATCGATGAATGAATTATTGCTTTGCCATATGCTGAATACTTGGTTAGATGTTCTGACTTGTAATTATTCTTAGTCTTTTTATGTTTTCCCCGAGAAGAATCAGGATAAAACTAGCAATTATTTTAGTGACACACATAAAAGGGGAAGAAGGTAATAGAAATAGTTATATATACTTTTTTGAAAGAATTCCTGTAATCGAAGGAGAAAGCTCAAATCAAGTTGCAATGATGATCAGGCATGTTCTCAAGCTAGTGCTGCTGGGTCAAATCCATTGTCAGAAAAATTTTCAGAACTGAGAGATTCGTGTTGGAGGTTTCTGAGGCCTCATACCATCCGCGGGACTACTTTGGGTTCCATGTAAGCAATTAAAATCTTGGCCGAGCTAGTATTGTTTCGTCATTGATTTCTTTGACATCAATCTTGCTTGCATCTCTTCCTAGTACCGATTGTTGCATCCTTCTCTCATGTACATCTTTGCTTGATGACAGAGCTTTGGTTGCAAGAGCTCTGATAGAGAACCGGGAGCTGATAAATTGGTGGTTGACATTCAAAGCATTCTACGGACTTGTAGCACTTCTCTGCGGCAATGGTTGTATAGTTGGAATCAATCAGATTTATGATATTGGAATAGACAAGTATGTTGAATTATATTCGCTCATTTCACCTTATGTACATAAATGCTGTTCAACTCCATATATTTGTCGTACTCTTTGTAAGTCAAAGAACTCCATAAGATCTTCTTTTGACCTTATGCTGCTTTAAAAAGGACCTTCTGTTTCTTGTATGTGCTTCCTGAAAGCCCTCAGTTGATGCAAATGTCTATATTTGTCCATATATACATGCCTATGATTTTTCTTGTTGTTACAGGGTGAACAAGCCATATTTGCCTATAGCTGCGGGGGACCTCTCGGTTCAGTCAGCATGGTTTTTGGTGTTATTTTTTGCGGCCGTTGGCCTTCTGATTGTCGGATGGAACTTTGGGCCATTCATTTCTTCTCTCTACTGTCTGGGACTTTTCCTTGGCACTATATATTCTGTTCCTCCATTTAGATTAAAGAGATATCCTGTTGTGGCATTTCTTATTATTGCCACGGTATGCTTTGCAATTCTTTTTTCTCTTGTTTCCTCCTGAATGTATTCTTACTCTTATTCATTCTAAAGTTCTGAATGCAACAAAGCTGCAGTCAATTTTTTTTTAACATGATCAAAGAATGATCCTGGATGAACAAGTATCGGGACCATTGCAAATGGATCAAACAATCAGTTAGCGAATGGTGAAACAGTTTATTACAATAGGCACATCCGACACAGGGATATATACAACTGTGTGCATGTACCATGCAATCTGTACAGTTGGTATCTACAACTCCCGATATGGTGGAGTGTGGATTGACAGTTTTGCATCATAGGTTCTAAAACCACGATGCCTTGTGAACCTGCAAGCCGCTTGATGAATTTCCCCCTAAAAGCAATATTAGAAATGGTGTTATGCTGGGTTTTTATTAGTTACTATTTTAGATGCATATTGTTGGATTTCTGTCATTGTTCATTCTATCTTTTTGTCTCTTTTTTGCTTTTCTAATATTTATCCGACCCTGTTCTAATTTGAATTACCAAAATTTTTAAAATTCTTCTGTGCACCTTTCTCAATTGCTTGATTTTGATAAAACATTCTAGCATATTGCTTTGTGTTCAAACTTGGCTGCCTTTTGTCTTATATCAAGTGATTTTCATCCATTGTTAACCTTATAAATGCCACAAATGATAAAAACAGTGGAACCGTTTGAGAAATTTCCAATTTAATGGGCATGGAAAAATATATTTAGTTGTTTATTTTGCTTCATGAATTGGTAAAATTGACATCGTGTGGGATAATTCTTGGACCAAGTACAAAAGAAATGTCATTCCACTTCCTTGTGGATGTATTTGCCTGTTATATTCTAATCATTTGTTTTTTAGGATTTGACTTGAATTATTAGTACCACCCGAAAAATGTCTTTTGAGGGTCATTTTTTTACATATTTTTGTTAATCTTGATTTCATAGGTACGTGGTTTTCTTCTGAATTTTGGTGTATATTATGCTACTAGAGCTGCATTGGGTCTTACATTCAGATGGAGGTAAAAATCTGTTCGTCGTTTTGTAATATCGCTAGGTAACCTATATTATAAATTCAAATTCAAATATATAACATGCTTAGATTAATACCCATATATTTTCGAACAAACAAGTAAAAGTTGTTTTGCATCTCACTGCAGATGCGTCCAGAGATCATGGTGATGTCTAACTCCATGTAACGTCTTTCTATCTGCAGCTCACCTGTTGCTTTCATCACAACCTTTGTGACGGTATTTGCTTTGGTTATTGCTATAACCAAAGATCTTCCAGATGTAGAGGGGGACCGCAAGTGAGTAATTTGGAGTGTCCTGTAATCATGGATTGCATGAGATGCCTTCCTTTTTCATGTCATTTTGCTGCTGTGTTGCATTCCTTTCTACCCTCACAAATTTCTTAAAGTTCAGTCTTGTTATCAAATTGATAAAGCAACCATTTTCGTATAATAGAATAGTTCTCTTGCAGTGCCTATTAACAGGTCACTCACTAGATCCTTGCCAAATTCTCATTAAGAACAGAAAATTTATCTAAAAGTCTATTTGGTCATTGTCCTTCTTGACATATGTGGCAGTGACAGATATTAGTATAATAGCCTATTCCAGATATACGTGCATTAGATATGCTTGTTATGTTGTCATTGTTGAATTCTTGTATTTATTTATTTTTGCATCATTTGTTACGCATTATGCTTGTTTATTCATGTGCACCTAGTGTGGGTGCATTCTCTTTAGGTTTGCATACTATAATTGTATATGTTGCCTGCATGTCTTAGTAAGTACTTCTTGGTCCTTAACCTTAAGTGTCAAGGTTTTTTTCCATGATAACAGATGCTGTTGCCTGGTTGACTATTTGCATTTTCATGCTTCTTTCTCCCCATCTTATCTTATTATAATATCTTCAGTGTCTGCACCTTGAATCTTCCCATTATTTTTTTCCTTTTTTTGCCTTTTTAAAAGTCATTTCATCTTTTACGGTGGCAGAATGTGGTGCCATGAATCCATTATATTGATTTTGGTTTACTGATTGAGATTAAATGCCACTGGAAGTTTTGTCTTTGATTATGCTGGGCCAGACAAAGATCTGTTGCATGCTTAGAAAATACCATTTCAACTCATCAGCCTAACCTGATGGGAAGCCAACCACATCTAACATTCACGTATGTGGACAAGCTATTTCTAGAACAAAATACCATTTGCATTCCCAAGAATTTAGGCTTCCTGCAACTTAAAATGCCACATGCCAGGTAGACAGTGCTGCAGCAATATTTCCATATTTCTTTCTTTTGATTACAAATCATCAAGATATTGTCTGTCATATATTGAATATTTGTACCATGTAATTTTAAGTTTGCCGCGGCTGTATGTAATTTAATTGTTTTTTTCCAAATCCATGCCTCCTTGCATTCTTTCCTGTAGGTTTCAAATATCAACCTTGGCAACAAGGCTTGGAGTCAGAAATATTGCATTTCTTGGTTCTGGGCTTTTGCTGGCAAATTATCTGGGTGCCATTCTTGTAGCAATTTATATGCCTCAGGTGAACTTTTTTTTTTTTGTTTTTGAACCTTCTATCATGGGTTTTGATTTCTCCTTGGTCTGTTTAATTGTTCTTATACCTAATGTCCATGATGGTTTTTCTTCAAGTGGTCTAGAATCTGGGAGTTTTTGTGTGTGTAAGAATAATAGATGACCAAGTTAAATAAGAAGTGATTTCCTCAGTTGTCAGTTTTTTTATTGGATTAGGTCATGCTTGAAGCTGAACACTATGAGACATTTTATTCTGAAGATATGCAAACTGAATTATACAACCATTCCTTTTCGAAATTGTGGCTTGAAAGCTGTCCTTTTGCATTGCAGGTTTTCAGACGCAGCATAATGGTGCCTGCGCATGCTATCTTTGCATTAGGACTGATTTTCCAGGTCTTTTCTTGTCTGTTTTATTAACTTTAGTGCATATATACATTACATATCTATTTCCTTGAGTAGCGCTTCACTATGCCCCTGGATCTGCATGATTAATTGTTTCCAGCCTTGTCTTTATTTAGCACATACATTGTATGATAATTGATGTAATGAAGCGGCTAGGGCAGTAACCAACAGTGCTAATTTTTTTTATTGCTTTCCTATCGGTAAAGAACAAATTTCTTATCTTTTCCCTTCCAGGACAAAAAGGCCTATATATTAATATTTGAAATTATTTGATCAAAAACTATTTTAAGAATGGCCAACGAGATTCTAAAAAATAAAAAAGATTGCTGCCAGTTAAAAGTTTCATGCTATTTTTCATTAGTGACCAGCATACTTGCAAGAAATGATGAACTATATTTTTTGGTAGAAATAAATGATGAACTATATAATACCAAAAGAGAAACATAAGAATATGTATAGAAAATACAAATTCTTCAGAATTAATGCTTGTGCAACCTTATCAATTTGACAAAGATTTGCACAGAGTGGATCCAATAATTGAAACAACAAAAATCTTGCCTTTTTTTTTAAAAAAAAAAAAAGTTTCTGAAGGTAATGCTGGATTTCATCCATAGATGTAGAGATTCTAACGCTGTTTTTGCTACCTACAACCATATCACCTACTTGGTTCTTGTCATGCTTCCATGATGCCCACTGTAAATTATTCATGTTGAAACCAGCACATATCCTGATAACTCGCATGGCATATGTATATGCTCAAGGGGATCCTTCTTTTATTAAATAAGGTAGGCAATCTTTAAATGGACTAACTTCATTTTCTGGGTGCATATGGCTTCAGGCATGGGTTCTGGAACAAGCAAAGTATACAAAGGTAGAGTTTTTTTTTTCTTTTTAATTATTTTTATTTACACGATTGTTACATTAATTTCTCAGCCCCTTATATATGCTGTGTTTATGAAGAATTGGAATAATGGTGTTATTTATGTGGGACTGCGATGTTATATATGTGTGACTGCATAAGGGCTTCACATTTTAATGGATTGCAAGAAGTGCAAATATCTCAATTATACCTATCAGTTCAGGAGAAGAGAAGCATAGTGAAGCATGCTAACATCTCTCTCTCTCTCTCTCTCTCTCTCATACATTAGATAAATAATCTGCAAACAAAAAGAAAGAACATATGGGTTAGTAGTTATTGGCAAATAATTTCCGTCCTGCATCAGTGAAGAAGCAACAATAGTTACTAAGAAAAGAGTTTTTTCCTTTTAGATCTGAGAAGGTGATCTTTTGATGGACAGAAATGGCAAGCAATCTCCAAATTCATATAGTTTTCACCACTTGATGGAGATTACCGTAATGAATCCTTGTCATTTGATTTCTTGTTTTACTCATTGTTTTTCCTCTAGAAGATATAAAGCTATACAAAATTACTTATTTTAATGGGATAATGATGCTGCAGCATTGATCTCTTCTTTTTGAGCTTTGCTATTCAGGAGATGTGACATTTTTGTACAAGCATAAGAAACAAAAAAAATGAAGTCCTGTAATGTACAAATACTCCCCAACTAGAAGACCTTTTTTTTTCTTTCTTGACCATAATCTGCGTTATAATATCTGATTTGGGGCCTGAGTTTCTTACTGAACGATCCTCCGTCAATTTGTATCTAACTTTTTTCTTTTGAAAACTTGAAGGATACAAAATCCAAATTCTGATCACATAATTCCTATATTTGTTTGAGAAATATGGCAATCCAACAATGCACAAAATATCCTCCCCCCGCCCCGAAAAAAGACATCCGGGTGTACACTGTTTTCTGCATAGTTTTTGCCTTTTGTTGGGTTTATTTTATGTCAAATTGCTGGACAAAGTTAGCTTGGCGATGCTCTTGATCGTTTGCAAGTGCATACCAGATAGGTATCACATACAAAATTAAATTCCAAACGGTTATGTTATTCGCTGAACAATCAAAACCTGAAGTATATGCTAGCATCTCACCATTTGATATGATTCTTTTTTCTGTTTTGCAGGAAGCAATTTCGCAATTCTATCGGTTTATTTGGTACCTCTTCTATGCTGAATACATTATATTTCCTCTTATATAGGCAAGTAAAAGTTATTTAGTTTATTGTAGGAATTAAATTTTCTGCCACATCTTGATACAATGAGCAATGATGAGTTTGTTTCCATTGGCAGCTTGAGATCAATCCACACGTGGTAGAAGCGCTGTCAAAAACTGAGGACCCAAGATCGGTGGTGTAAAACAATCTATAATGAGCATGGTTTGCTGCCACGAGTGGACTCCACAATAGCGAAGGATCTTGTCAAGACATACTTGAACCTAATCACCACTTATTTTTACTTGTTTTATACCTGCGACTTATGGCTATATTAATGAAGAGCCAAGTAGTTTCAAGAAGTGCCATGTATCAGCCAGGCTTAACCATTGCTTGGAAGGTGTTGGTGCCTAAAGGATGTTGCTATTTTCCTGATTAAGAACCTCATAGTTTGTTATCTGCTAATTTCTCTTAGCATATATTGATGTTAATCACTTTGCTATGTTAAAATGCTTGCAACCTTGATCAATTGAATAGTGTTGTCAAATTGATCAGTCTGGATATTTGTATAAATATGAAAAAAAAAAAAAAAGATCACTCTGGATGGAGAAGATTATTTAATCCTTACAGTCTATTAAGAAACAATCAATACTAAGGGCTTATTTGGATGTTTCTATGGTATTGGACTGAAAGTCCTATAAAACCGAACTTGTTGGCCCATCTACTTTCATCGTCCAAACCTAGCTCAAACCCTGGCTTTTGGACTACAGGAAGAAATTTTTTTTGATAAAGATCTTTATTTACTTGAAGTGTTTGATTGATATAAGGTCATTAGTGGTCTAATCCATAAATCTTATAGAATTGTGAGCTCAATCATTTAGGAATATGCAAATGGATCCTTAAAATATAAAAAATATGGCACTAAAAGTTAAAGCAAGCATTTAAAATATGACATTGGAAGAAGGGGCAAAACTTAATATTTAAAATTAGAAAATTATTCTTATTCATTTTTATCATTCCAAGAAAATGGTAACCTAATAAGCAGTTAATTTCGATTATTTAGAAAGAAGCAGTAATATAATTGAAGATTATTGGATGAGATATAGCTCAATGAGAGCAAGACAGTTTTCAAATATAGAGTTATTTGATTTCCATTCTAGTGCGATAGACGTTAGTCTTATTTGGAATTATTGTTGATAGTAAAATATTTAGAAATAAATTTTTACAAAAATTATTTATTATTTAATAATTATATTTATAAAATATTTTAAAACTTTAACATATATTTGGTAACTAAAAAAAAAAAATTTGGTATAAAAAATATTATATAATATTATAGAATGAAGAATAATATAATATAATATTTTATATTATTATATAGTATTGTTATCTATAATATAACATAATATTATAATATAATATAATAATATTATAATTATAATATAATTTATTGGGATAAATTCTGCTTCCGTCGAAGTCCAGTTTGATGCTTAGCCTAATGTAATTGGTAATCACGGAAGAGCTTCGACCGAAAATTCTTTCTCCAGCGGTCGAACCCCTCTCGAACTCCTCCAGCAGTCGAGCTCTTAACAGACTCCTCCAGCAGTCGAACTTCAGTCGGACTTCTTCAGCAGTCGAACTCCTTCCGGCTCCTCCAGCAATCAAACTCCTTCTGAACTTCTCCAACAGCCAAACTCCTTCCGGGCTCCTCCAGCAACCGAATTTCTTTCGGACTCCTCCAGCAGATAAACTCTGGTCAGACTCCTCCAACAGTCAAACTCCTTCTAGACTCCTCCAGCAATCGAACTTCTTTCGGACTCCTCCAGCAGTCGAACTCCTTCCGGACTCCTCCAACAGTCGAATTTCGTCCGAACTTCTCCTTCAGTTGGACTTCTCCATCAGTCGAATTCTATCCAGATTTCTCCAATGGATTACTTACAGATTTCAACTAGCATTCCTTTCAGACGATCCCCTCTAGCCGTATTTTTCTTAGGAGTCCGAACTCCTCTGGAATTGATATATGTCAAAGCTCTTCACCAATCAACGCCCGCTTCCTCCGAACTTCGATTATTAAATCTCAACGAATGGGCACATCACAACAATGGATACTTCTCTACGTAACAAACTCCACGTGGCCCCGAGTGGTCCCGGACGATCCGCTACCGGATGGTTATGGCTGTCACTATCTATCTGCTACAGGCGACACCTCTATCCGTAACAAACTCCACGCGGCTTCGAGCGGCCTTGGACGGCCCGCTACTGGACGGTTACGGCTGTCACTATCAGTCTGCTATAGGCTTCGTCTATAAAAAGAGACCCTCCAGATACATTTTCTCTAGGCTCTCTTCTTCCTCCCGAGAACTTTGCTAAATTCTTTTCTGAGCACTCCATTTTTGTTGGCCAAAAGAGCTGACTTAATCGTTGGAGGGTCCTGTCGGAGCCACCACCACTGACTTTGGACGGGACTTTATTTTAGAGGTCACCGTCGGTGACCTCTTCTTCATCAACTCCAGCTCGATCTGGTGTCAACCAGATTCTGCACCAATAGGATTGGCGCTAGAGGAAGGGCCCTCTATTCCTGAGGATCTCTTGTTCTTAAAGAAGTGCTTAGCAGCGATCCCTCTTCTTCCTCTCAAGAGTTCTTTCCGAAAAAATGCCTCCCAGAAAAGCTTTTATCCGACGGTCAACGGCCTCTACAGTCAGATCCCGTCCGGATCCATCCACTCCCGCTTCGACCTTGGCAACTCAAGCTCCACTTGCGGCCATGGTGGATGCGGAGCAATTCAATCTACCGATCCAGTAGGTTCGCAGGCTCGCGGAGGTGGTGCAGGCCATGCATCGACAGGCTCCGATGTTAATTTGATCAGAACAGCATTTTTCAGAGCCCCATGATCTGATCTGGGGACGGTCGACTTTGGATAGCTGGCCAGTGACCTCCGAAAAGGAGAAGCAGAGGGTGGAGAGCCCTTGCTCTGACCATGACTCGACCCCAGGGAGAGTTTCGCCCCCATTCCATCAAAAAACCTTGGAGATCAACAATCATGAAGATCTCCTAGATCAAAGGCTTCAGAAAATGAATCGACGAATCGAAGAACTCCATCATGCTCCCTCTTTCCACGGTAATGATATTTGCACTGACCCCCTTTTTTCTTAGAAGATTATGTAGGAACCAATCCCGCCGAACTTCAAGCTCCTATAGTTTGAAAGTTACGATAGGACCACCGATCCGATCAACCATCTGAAGGCCTTTCAGATAATGATGCTGCTCCACGGCGTGTTAGATGTCATTCTATGCCGAGCTTTCTCATCCACCCTCAAGGGAGCTATTAGGAACTGGTACTCGGTACTTAAATTGGGTATCATCTTTTTCTTCAATCAAATGAGCCATCAGTTTGTAACTCACTTCATAAGCAGCCGATGTCCCCACCGAGGTTCGAATTTTCTGATGAATATCAAGCAGAAGGAGGGAGAATCTATCCAAACTTATGTCACCCGATTAATGCTGCTGCATTGAAGGTTTGGAACCTGGACCAGTCTGTTGCAATGGCCGCACTTAAGGGCGGCCTTTAGAAAAATAATTTATTGTTTTCCCTGGAGAAGAAGTACCTCAGGGACTTTGCTGATATGCTAGCTTGGGCTGAAGAGTATGCCCGAGCGAAAGAGGCCTTCAAGGCTAAGGATAATGAAGCCAGTGGAGAGTGGCGAATCGGTGAGCCAAGCAGGTCTGCTGAGAAAGAAAAGTCGAGTGAAGCTCGGTCGTGCTCCCGAACTCTTCCTGAGCGCAGGCAAGCCCGAACTCCTCCCCGAGCTCGGAAGCAGGGAAGCCCTGACAAAGGGGCACGGTGGGGCTCCCCCCTCTGAATGTTCCATAATTATGCCCCCCTCAACGCTCCGAAAATGCAAGTGCTGATGGAGATTAAGAAGCAGTTGTCGAGGCCTAAAAGGATGTGCTCCCATCCTAACAAACGCATTCCAAACAGATTCTGCCTCTATCATCATGATCACGATCACGATACTGAAGAATGTATTCAGCTTTAAGATGAGATCGAGAAGCTCATCAAGTGAGGTTGACTCGGTCGATTCCTACAATGTTGGACTGAAGGGTGGGAAGATCGATCAAGGGCATTGCCGCAACCAAAACTGCAAAGGGAGGAGCAGCAGGCAGATCGACTCCCCTTGGCATCAGCAACACCATCTCTGGGGGACTTCGGTGAGGAGAGGCTAGCGGATTGACCGAGCTCGGAAAGAGGTGAAGAACTGAAGAGCCTATTGCTTTCACCGACGAGGATGCTCAAGGAGTCCAGTTCTCGTACAATGATGCGATTGTAATCTCTTTAAACATTATTGACTATGATGTATGCCACATTTTAGTAGATAATGAAAGCTCGGCT
This sequence comes from Cocos nucifera, assembly GCA_006176705.1. Taxonomy (NCBI): domain Eukaryota; kingdom Viridiplantae; phylum Streptophyta; class Magnoliopsida; order Arecales; family Arecaceae; genus Cocos; species Cocos nucifera. The sequence continues at coordinate 676,104 of QRFJ01000048.1, forward strand.
GATGTTTTGTTTTATGATGATTTCTCAAAAATGTCCTTACTCAATAACCACTTAGGACCTATGAACTTTTTGTTGGTAGGCTTCACTGGCGATGCTGTGCCTGTTGGACAGGGACTCCATCTCCTTTTTGTATTCCAATTAGAGTTCTCATAAGAACCAACTTCGACTGATCTTAGGCTTCCTCTAAGGAGGAATCCAGGGGACTCTATTCCTACCAATCAGATTTAGATCTGATTTCACAGAGGGTTGTGATTGGTTGGAAGAAGAGGAGTTGGATCACGCTTAGTCTATAAATAAGATCCTACGCCTAACTCAAATTATGATTGGAATCACAATTCTCCACGCCCAAAGGCTACTTCTCCTCTCCTCCTCCATGCCAAACCCACCTTCTCACTCTCCTTTCCACATCCAAAAGGAGTTTTGGACCTTGGTTGGTACGATCTAGATGAGAGAAAGGTGACTGAAAGCTAGAAGGCTACGCTACTGCAAAGAACAACTGCTGATCTTCAAAAGGAGTTTTGAAGATCCTCTAGATCAGATTTAGATCTAATTTTTAGAGACGTCATAGAGAAGAAGAGGATCTCCAGATCCAGCCTGAGTGGATACCGATAGAGGCCAGGCACTTGCGTGGCTAGATCCAGAACCTTTCGCTGCTTACAGGATCATCAATAGATAATAGGATTACCCACTTCAAGGTAAATTAAATCTGATTTAATTTATCTAAATTTATTTTAATTTCTAAAATAATAATAATCAGATCTGAAGCATCTCAGATCTGATACGGATCAAAGAGTAAAAATTTTGAAATATATCTATTGATCTGATCAGATCTGAATGAACCTGGACCGAAAAATCAGGATTTTTCTTCATTATCAGTGTTTGGTCAATAAAATCTTCAAGGAGCAGATCGACCGTAATATGGAGGTTTATGTCGACGACATACTAGTCAAAAGTCAAAAGATTATCAATCATGTCGTCGACCTTGAAGAGGCTTTCGATGCACTCAGAAAATATAAGATGAAGCTGAACTCAATCAAGTGCGCCTTTGGGATAGCCTCAAAAAAATTTTTAGGATTCATGGTCTCGAGATGAGGGATCGAGGCCAATCCAAAAAAAATTTGAGCTATTCAGAAGATGATCGCTCCAAAATCCATCAAGAAAGTTCAGCGCATGATCGAAAAGGTGGCATCTTTGAATTATTTTATCTCGAGATCGGTCGAACGCTGCATGCCCTTCTTCTAAATCCTCAAGAAATCGAAAGAGTTTTACTGAACTTAGGAATGCTAAAAGACATTCGATGAGCTCAAGAACTACCTTGGCTCGTCCCCTACTAGCCAAACCCGAATCTAGAGAGGAGCTATTTCTCTATCTCGCGGTCTCCCCTGCGGTGCTAGCGGTAGTCCTAGTCAAAGAAGAGGCAAAAGTATAGCAACTAGTCTACTACATAAGCTGGATCCTAAGAGATGTCGAGATCAGGTATACAAAGTTAGAAAAATTGACTTATGCTCTTTTGATTGCAGCAAGAAGACTTCGACCTTACTTTCAGGAATATGTCATAACGCTCCTCACTGACTAGCCGATCAGAGTAATTCTTCATCAAATGGATGCTTCTAGAAAAATTACAAAATGGACCATTAAATTAATAGAGTTCGACATCAACTACTGACCTCGACCAGCAATCAAGGCTCAGGCACTAGCCGGCTTCATAGTTGAATGCACCATTCCAGATGAAGCCGAGTTTGAATAGAATGAGACCGACATCCCGTGGTTGCAACCGAGCCTCTTCGAAGAAAGTGCCGATCTTTCCGAAGTTTTTTGAGTCCTGTACGTGGATGGTTCATCCAACTCCACTAGAACAAGTGCGGGGTTAGTTTTAGTCAACTTCGAGGGAGTCGTTGTCGAGTATGCGCTATGTTTCAAATTTTCTGTAACTAATAATAGGGCCGAATATGAAGCATTGATCATCGGATTAGAAATAGCAAGAGAGTTAAAAGTAGATCGACTTTAAGTCTATAGTGATTTTTAATTAGTGGTCGGCCAAGTTAGTGGCAACTATGAAGCATGGAAGAAAAGTATGATGAAATATCTTGAAAAAGTAAAGAATTCGACTTCGACCTTTGGCAGTTTTGGCATTCGACAGATTTCGAGTACAGAAAATACAAGAGCCAATCTTCTCTCTAAATTGGCCACTTCAGCCCCAGCCAAACTATCTAAAAAAGTAATTTTTGAAACTCTAAAATGCCCAAGCTTAGAGAAATCATAGCTTGTTATGCAGACGGAGCTCGAACCGAGCTGGATTGATCCATTAGTTGCCTATCTCAAAGGAGTTCTTTCTCGTGATTCGAAAGAAGCTCGAAAACTCAAAAATCAAGTCTTCCGATATATTTTGTATGAGGGCAAGTTGTATAAAAAATCATATTCGCTACCGCTGCTGAGATGTCTCCGATCTTCAGAGGCCGACTTCGCATTATGAAAAGTGCACGAGAAAATTTGTGAAAGTCATGTAGGAGCCAGAATCCCATCACAAAGACTACTTCGATAAGAATACTATTGATCGACCTTATATCATGATTTTATAGAATATGTCAAGAAATATGACCACTGTCAGAGAAATGCAAATATCCAAAGGCAACCAGCCTCCGAGCTTATTCCACTAAATGCACCTTAGCCATTTGCGCAGTAGGGAATGGATATACTTGGCCCCTTTCCAATGACATCCAAATAATGGAAGTTTCTCCTGATTGTGATCGACTACTTCATCAAATGGATCGAAGTCGAGCCACTAGTGAAAATTACTGAGGCCAAGGTACAAAACTTCATCTGAAGATCAATCATTTGCCGATTTGGTCTACCCCAAACTCTCATAATAGATAACGGGCGACAGTTCACTAGAATGAGGTTTGCTGAGTTCTGCAAAGATCTAAATATCTTCCATCACTTCACGTCAGTGGCCCATCCATAGGCAAACGGTGAAGCAGAGGTGACCAAAAAAATTTTATTGCAGGGCATTAAGGCAAGACTTAAAAGAGCAGGGGAAACTTGGACGGACGAACTCTACCACGTCCTTTGGATGTACCGAGCTACTTAAAGACTATCGACCGAGAAAACATCATTCGCTTTGACTTTTGGAATGGAGGCAGTCATCCCGATTAAACTTAAACTTCCATCAGCGCGGGTAGTGGCCTTCAACAAACAGCATAACCCGCATGACCTCAGAGCCAATCTCGACCTACTAGAAGAAAAAAAGAGGAAGCCCAAGTTCGGATGATAGCTTATAGGCGAAGGATGGCCCGATACTATAACTTTAGAGTCAGAGATAAAATATTTAGAGTGGAAGACTTAGTACTTCGACGAGCCACCATCTCTCAACCTCAGAATCAGGAGAAGCTTAATCCAAATTGGGAAAGACCCTACGAGGTCATGGAGATCGTCCGACTCGGAACGTGCTACTTGAAGGAACTCGAGGGGGGAGATCTACCTCGACTATGAAATTCGAAAAATCTACGAACGTATTACCAATAATTTGATTATAATGAAATTTCTCTACTTCAACATCCTAATCTTTGTTGTGTACCGATAACAAAGGGGAGACTATCCTCCGAGTTTGATCTCACGATAAATACAGTCCGTTAGAAATAGGAGGAGAACCTCATTCTAACGTGAGCAAAGTCGAAGACCTCGTTTATTTTAGATGAGATGAAGGGAGAGGTCCTGACAACGATCCTAATGTGTCTCTACAGCCCGTTAGAAATAGGAGGGGAACCTCATCCTAACGTGAGCAAAGTCGAAGACCTCATTCATTTTAGACGAGATGAGGGGAGAGGTCCTAACAACAATCCTAATGTGCCCCTACAGTCCGTTAGAAATAGAAGAAGAATCTCATCCTAATATGAACAAAGTCGAAGACTTCGTTCATATTAGACAAGATGAGGGAAGAGGCCCTGACAACGGTCTTAATGTGCCCCTACAGTCCGTTAGGAATAGGAGAAAAACCTCATCCTAACGTGAGCAAAGTCGAAGGTCTCGTTCATTTTAGATGAGATGGAGGGAGAGGCCCTGTCAATGGCCCAAAATGCACCCCCACGAGCCGTGTTAGGAATAGAAGGAGAACCTCATCCTAACGTAAGCAAAATTGACGACCTTATTAATATAAGACAGGATGGAGGGAGAGATCCTACCGATGACCCTAACGCACCCCCATAAGCCATGTTAGGAATAGAAGGAAAGCCTCGTCCTAACATAAGCAAAAGTCGAAACCTCATAGACCAAAAATGTGGAAAAGAAAGAAGCTCAGTGGAGAATTCTTACACGTATTTTTTCACGACAACTTGATTACGTTGAATACGAAAGATAGAACCTTATCATGGTTTGCGAGAGAGGTCCTAGTTCAACATCCATAATAAGCTCGATGTCCACAATAAGCAACAAGCACAGAAACCCGGGATCGGACTTCGGTCGTCGTCTTTTTTTCTTCCTTCGAATTTCAAACTCGAGAGTAGAGAGACTATTATTGGGGATAAATCCCGCTCCCATCAAAGTTCAGTCTGATGCTTAGTCTAATGTAACTGATAATCACGAAAAAACTTCGACCGAAAATTCTTCCTCCAGCGGTCGAACCCCTTCTGGACTCCTCCAACGGTCGAGCTCCTTCCAGACTCCTTCAGTAGCCGAACTCCAGTCGAACTCCTCCAACAGTCGAACTTCTTCCGAGATCGAACCCCTTCCGAACTCCTCCAATGATCGAGCTCCTTCCAGACTCCTCCAATAACCGAACTCCAGTCGGACTCCTCTAGCAGCCAAACTTCTTTCGGGCTCCTCCAGCAATCGAACTTCTTCTAGACTTCTCCAGCAGCTGAACTCCAGTTGGACTCCTCCAGCAGTCGAACTCCTTCCGAACTCCTCCAGCAACCGAACTCCTTCTGGACTCCTCCAGCAGTCGAACTTCTTCCGGACTCCTCTAGCAGTTGAATTCTGTTCGGACTTTTTCTTCAACCAAACTTCTCCATCAGTCAAACTTCTTTTTGATTTTTTTATCAATCAAACTCCATCCGAATTCTTCTAGTAGATTACTTCTAGATTTCAACTTGCATTCATCTCGGATGATCTTCTCTAGCCGTATTTTCTTTAGGAGTCTGAACTCTTCTAGAATTGATATATATCAAAGCTCTTCACCAACCAATGCCTGCTTTCTTTGAACTTTGACTATTAAATCTTAACGAATGGAAACATTACGACAACTGACACCTCTCTTCATAATAAGTTCCACGCGGCTCCGAGTGGCTTCGGATGGCCCACCATCGGATGGTTATGGCTGTCACTATCTGTTCGCTATAGATGATACCTCTCTCCATAACAAACTTCATGTGACCCCGGATGGCTCGCTACCAGATAGTTATGGCTGTCACTATCAGTTTGCTACAGGTTCTGTCTATAAAAAGAGAGCCTCCGATACATTTTCTCTAGGCTCTCTTTTTTCTTTCGAGAACTCTATTAAATTCTTTTTTGAGCACTCCATTTATATTGACCAGAAGAGCTGACTTGATCATCGGAGGATCCTATCGAAGCCGCCACCATCGACTTCGAATGGGACTTTATTTTGCAGGTCACCGATGGGAACCTCTTCTTCTTCAACTCTAGCTCGATCCAACGTCAAGCGAATTCAGCGTCAATCAGATTCTGCACCAATATAATTTATAATGTAATATAATATATTTATTATAATATAATCTAATAATAGATTATAATATAATGTTATAATATAATTATATTATAATAGATTATATTATATGTTTATAACATAAATATTATTATTTTTAAAATATTATTTTATTATACAGTATCATATATATATACATATATATCTATATATGGATACATACATGCATGCATGCATGCATACATACATACATACATACATACATACATATATATATTTGTGTGTGCGTGTGTGCGTGCGTGTGTGTATGTATGTATATATAACAATATTTTATGGAGGAGTATTGTGGTATTTTCAACTTCGCTTTTCAGATAAATTTTATTGTGCCATCTGAACATTTTGTTAATATTATTTTTAAAATTTTTTCCACACCTCCTGCCCCGCAATGCCCCCTATCCCTCCTCTTCCAACCCCGATGCAAACCCACCCCCCTCCTTGCATAGTGTGTCCACATCCTACCCCCTTCGTGGTTCCTCCCCTCCTCCGATGATGCATTTTTGGGCCCACTCTACGCACCCAGTCATAGCAAGCAATAAAAAATCTCTTCCTCTGCCTCTGTTATCGGCGACAACCACCTCTGCCACCCTCCGCTGCCTAAGGACCCCCAAACCCCTCTCCAAGACCCGCCCCCTCACCACCCTTGGCCCCGACATGCCCCACGATGCCGCCGCTGAGGATTGAGTCCTCCTCTCGATCGATGAGTACTTGGAGCCCCTCGTCGTTGCGATCCATCTAGGGGTTAGGGATGCCAAGGCCCGACAGGCCATCGCGAGGTGGGCGAGGTCAGTTTGGACATCCAAGGTCGATGAGAAAATGGATGTCGTTGACCTAAAGTCGAGCGGCGGGGATGACGCTAGCAAAGAGGGTTATTGGGACTTCGATAATCTTTGGCAAGAGGACTCTGAGAGCTCAAGAGTAGGGATGGGGGGCGGTCGTGCAGGGTTGAGGAGGCGTCGGGGGCTGGGAAGGGGAGGCAAGGGGGGTTGGTGGCACCAAAGATAAGGGAGGGGAGGGGAGGGGATTTGGCGGTTGCACGAAGCTAGGTGCGGTGCGAATGGCTATGACTTGGGCTTCATATGGTAGGGGCAGGGAGTAGGGGGGAGGCGATGAGAGGAAGGGAAGGAAAGGAAAAAAAGAAAAAAAATAAAATATTTGAGAAGAGGGAGGAAAAAAGATAAAAGATATTATTATTTTTATTATTAATAATAATTTAAAATATTATTTTTAAATAATAATAAAATAATACTTTAAAAAATAAAAAAATTAAAAAATAAAAGTAGAAGAGGGATAAGAGATGAAAATAATTTTTAAAAAAATATTATTTTTAAAAAATTATTATAAAAATAATAAAAAAGGCAAACAATGTTAAATAGGTCTAAAATTGGAATAATTTATAAAGCACCATCACCTAGATGTCCACATAAAATAATCAAAATAAAAATTAAGACTTCTTTCCAAATTATAATTTTTTTTTTATTTTTTTCAAAATATTTTAGTCCTATAAAAATGTTTCTAGGAAGTTGATGAAGTAGAAAAGATGGAGAGTGAGATATGTAGAGAAGGAGCAACAAGTAGTACGATGGTAAAGCTCAAAACCTTCAACTAGAGAAATAGGTGGACCATGAAAGAAGCTAACAGAAACTAGAGAGAGAGGTTTAGGCCCATTGGTTCCATGTCTGGAGAGGAAAATAAAGAACAAGAAAGATAGAATCATTAGAGGTGATTGCAATTGTCATGATTAGACTGCAGGAACAATTGCAAGTATCCATGCTATAATGTTAATTATATATATATATATATTATATGAAAGAATATTGGAGTGTTGCCAACTCAGCTTTTCAAATAAGTTTTATTGTACCATCTAGAAAGAATATTCTATTAATTGAATTCAAGGTTCATATTTTTCTTAATTGAATGCAAGTAAATTAATTATGTAGTTATTATTTTTCTCCTTTTCATGCGAGAGTTGAATAAATTGTTGATTTTCCATGGAGTTAGAATATGAATGATTGCGTCAGATTAAAATTTTTTCTTATTAGAACAGTAATAATATCTAAAAAGTTTATTTTCGTATATCCGGCCCCATGCAATACACGGGTCTTTAACTAGTTATTATCATACAATATAATATAATATTATAACATCATATAATATTATTGTAATTATGATGTAATATATAATATAATATAATAGATCATAATCCAATCTAATAATAAATTATAATATAACATATTATATTATATCATTATAATATAATAATATTATATTATTATTAAAATATTATTATATTAAACTATATTTTTATAATATAATAATACTATGATAGATTATGTTATATGCTTATAATATATCATAATATTAATAACATTATATTTATATGGGTAAATTAGTGAAAACTTTTCACTTGAGTTTAAAATTCAAAGTAGCTCTCTACTTGAGTTTCAAGTAAAAATAGGTATCTATTTGTATAAATAAAAAGCAACTCTTCATTTTGACTAAAATGATCATTATACCTCTATATTCTTTAAAATAGAACATTACTATATTATCATAGTATAGTATTATTTTATGATAAGAAAGTATAATATTATCATAGTACAATATTATTTTATAATAATATAGTGTTACTTTATAGTGTAGTATTATTTTATAATAATATAATATTATTTTATTAGAGTGTAATGTTACTTTATAATAGTATAGTGCCGTATTATTTTATCATAGTATAATATTATTTTATAATAGTACAGTATTACTTTATTATAGTATAATATTATTTTATAATAGTGCAATATTATTTTATCATAGTGTAGTATTGTTTTATAATAGTGTAGCGTAGTATTATTTTATCATAGTGCAGTATTGTTTGATCATAGTATAGTGTTGCTTTATTATATACCGTATTGTTTTATCATAGTACGGTATTACTTTATAATAGTATAGCATTGTATTATTTTACCATGATACATTATTATTTTATAATAGTACAGTATTACTTTATAACTATAAGAATAATTTAGTCATTTTAGTCAAAATGAAGAGTTATTTTAATTTATATTTCAAATGAGGTGCTACTTTTAATTTTAAAGTTAAAGCAGTTTATCATATTTATATTATAACAATATAATATAATGTAGTATAAAATATAATTATAAAATTTATTAGTAAATATTATAGTTATTATAAATTTATTTAAATAAAAATAATTTTTTAATATTAATAAAAAATATTAAAGAAAACTTTCATCCTCAACTTTCTATAAAATTAAAATAATTTTTAATTTTTTTATTAAATATTATTATATTATTTAAAAATATTTTTGAGGGATCGGAAATCACTTCGTGACACTCTAAAATTCTGAAAGCATTAGCAGAGCCATCGAACATTAATTGCATCAATCCCCTTGCCGTGAAACGATCAAATCTTCCCATTTCTGAGTAGACAACTTGCAACTGGTACTTTGTCAAATCACTGGCTTTGGATTATACGGGCCTATTTAAATGGACGGTGAATGATTTTTTATGGGATGTAACTTGGTGTGAAGTTGAAGCCACGGCGAGGGAACACGTGACTCGTTCAGTGACGGTGACACATGTACTGCGGGCCCCGCAGTAATCCCGCATCACGGCGCCCATGATGGACGGCTGACGCTTTCGATGGACAGCCGGTTATTTGAGTGGACGGCACCGGGGGCAGCCCGCCTGGCTGGTATTTCTTTCCCCCGAAATTTGTTTCCGGAACTCCACCCGCCGGCCTTCATACCAACCGAACCCTAAGTCTCATTCCGTCGAAGCCCTCGCCACCTCCATAGATCGATCTATCTATCGAGAGATAGAGAGGGAGAGGAGAGGTGGTGGGGATGGAGGAAGAGTTGCCAGCCGGAAGCCAGTCGCGGCCGCAGGCCACGGTCGGCGGCATCCACTACCTGGCCAAGTGCGTCCTCCGGGGAAGCGCCGTCCTCCAGGCCGTCCAAGGCCACCTCCGCTCCCCCTCCTCCATCGACGTCGTCTTTGGAAAGGTGCCTCCTTCCTCCTCTTTAATTTAGATCTTCGATTTTTTCGAACCTAACCATTGTACTCTTCATGCCAATTTCTCCTTCGATCATGTTCTTGATGTGTACTAGCAGTTGTTTCTTCATTAATCCACGATTCACAAAGTGCTGGTTGTCTGGTTGGAAAATAGAGAGAGAATGAAAATTATCGAGAGAAGCATACCTTTGAGTCCCCGCTCCATCCGGAGTCTCACGGGAGACTTAACTGATTTTCGGTTTTTGCATGTCGACGCATTAAGAGAGTTCATCTTTCTGTGTTTGGACACACGTCTGGTTGATTTTCTGCCTTTATGATAAGATTTGATCAGGGCCGTTCCGATTTTTTTATCTAAAATGATTTTCGGAAATGGCTATCTTGCGTAATTGACGCGACTTGCTGGAGATATGAGTCCTAGACTGAGATGTTTCCGAGATCGTCGGAGATCGGATAAGGCCAAAGTGGAGACCAAGTCGAAGTTCGTACTTGGTGATAGCAATTTGGCACTGTCGAGGTCGGAGGTCTGATGAAGTTGAGGTAGAGACCTCCGAGGTTGAATAAAACAGTTGTCTAGAGCACAGATGTAGATTAGATGTCAAAGGTTGGAGCTCTAATAGATTTGAAATTGCCACCTCCGATGTCAAGAACGTTGAAGTCGATGCTTTGAATGATGAATGAAGTCCGACCTCCAACAAAGTCAAGGCCGTAGGTGTAACCCCCCCACCCCCCCACTCTTGAGCCCGAACTAGAATCGAGGTTGGGCATCAAGAGTACTTGCTTGAGGCCAAGGCCGATCTGGAGCTGGTATCAGAAAGTTGCAAGGCTAATGAGGTCGCACCACGTGTTGTTGATCTACACCGCTGATGTCCTAATCGGTTGATCTAAGCTGTTGAAGTTGAGGATCCACATTGAACCGAGGATGGCCAATCATAACCTGCCACTTGGTGCTCATCCATGGCGGCAATGCGAATCAATGTCAGATTTGATCCATTCGACCTCTTATAAATAGCCAGTCACTGTCGCTGGGGCTCCACCACTTTGATGTTTTTCCCTTCCGGAGCTCAGAGAGCAATTAACAGGTGATTCCCGTTGATCGTTCGATGATCAATGTTGGCTGATATTTGTCCTCGATTGTGGCCGAACTCTGCCATTTTTCCAAACTCCGACCTCTGAACTGGAAGTTCCATCCCTTGGTTAGCTCGGTCGTCAATTTTAGGTAGACCCTTCTTTTCTTATTTAGGAAACTTTTTGAAATTAGCACCCTAAGCTCGTCTTCAGCTTAGAGGTCTTCGGTCGGTTAGCCAGTCGAAGGCAACCCCTCCAAAGTCGGTTCCTTCTTAGATCATTCCGAGGTTGAAGAGGTGCCAAACTATGGCCCTTTTTGAGTTTTTTCAGTCCTCTCCTACGAGAATCTGGAGGTCTTGCATCTTCGGTACCAATTTTCTCTGGAATTTAAATTGGAGGCGGCTGGTCCCGAGCACCGAATAGCCCTTCCCCTCATGGTCGGGTCGGTCTTTACGAGAAATCTCTTAAGGCTGGCTAAAGACTTTCTTTTCACTTCTTTATCATAGAGCTCCTTAGGGCCTATGAAATTCCTCCCTGTTGTATAGTGCCAAACTTGTGGTGCTCATTATTAGCCTTTATCACCCATCTCCTCTTCGGTGTTGGACCAATCGTCCACCTTTTCAGGACATGCTTCTCTTTTAAGGAGCACCTTAAAGAGATCAGATGGTGGTATGCTTTACCCCGGCCAAAGCACCATCTCTTCAAAGGTGCTCCTTTAGTTCACAACTGGAAGAAGCGTTATTTCTTTATTTCGACCGAGCAGCCATAGGACTTCGGTACTTCATGGAGTCGGTCACGGAGGTCGGTTAATAAAGCTCCGGTGCATTCAGACTCCAAGGAGGATTATTCTTAGTTGTGGTGTCCGCTTGCTCTACTATTTTCTTATCGAGAAGAGATTGTTCGAGGTCGGATTGAGCCCGACCGACCCTGGAAGTAAGTCCATTTTTTTAAGTTTGTCACTTCGGCTTTATTCAAATTAACCTTTCTCATTTGTATCCTTTAGAAATGAGGCCCAAGGATGCTAAAGCTCTCCGCCGCGTGGCTAGGAAGAAGAAGTCCATGGGAGAGACCTCGGCTTCGAAGCACGGTCGTATCGAGGCTGTCCTTGCCTAGCCCACTATTAGGCTACGCCAGTTCATGGATTGACCCCTCAAAAGGGTCATTTCGAAGTTAAGGCCGCTGTCCCACTCAAGGCAGTAGCTTCGAGGGAGCCAGTTCCCTCCGCATCGTCGACCTCCCGAGGGTTGTCCACACCTCGGATCTCAATAAAGATTTTCTCCGCGACCTGATATACTAGTTCATTCAAAAAGTCCTCTGCTTGCTCGAAATAAAGTGGCGAGGATTGGAGGTCGGGCTTCGCAAACAATCACATTGCCCATGAAGTACTAAGGGTGCAATCCTTCAGGCCGATGTTGAGGCCTTAGATGCTAAGGGGCTAGGGTACCGAGTCAGAGACTTGTATGGCTCCCTCTTTTGGGTAAGTTTCTGAGCTCGGCCTCTTCTTTTCATTTTTTATGATTATCATTTTGACCACGACCCCCCTTCTCTTCCTCTTTCTTTGTTTTTTTTAGCTCATCCACTATGCGGACCATTTTGTAAAAGTTCTGAAGGAGGTTTGGGAAGACACCAAGGACCTCAAAGCCTGAGCCTGCACTTTCAAGGCCGAAGTCTTAGTCGATGAGGCTTCGAAGAAGAGAGATGAGGCTTTGGAAGCAAAGTCCGTAGCCGAAGAGGAAGTTTGGTCATTGAAGGCTAAGCGAAAGCTGATGGAGACTGAGGTCGTGTAGGCTCGAAGCCAGGTTGAAGCTTGGCTAACTGAAGGGCTTTGATCAGCAGCAAGCCAATGAGAGAAAAAGCTTGAACAGGAGAAGGCCGCCATCGTGGAAGCATTCTGCTTCTCCGAGGAGCTCACCCAATTAAAGTTGGAGTTCGCCTCGGAGTCATATATGCAAGGCCTCGTTGATCATAAGGCCAAGGTCCGATGCCTTTTCTCGGACCTCGACTTCAGCCTGTTGGACGCTGACGATGAGGGCGGCGAGGATGAAGATGAAGTGGAGAGAGCTGAGGAACGTCCTCCTACACCCCAGCCTTTGCTTGCGGTTGAGGCTCCCGAGCTTGGAGCTCCTATTGAGGATTAGGGTGCCCTTGCTCCAGTCGAAGTCTAGGACCTCTCCTTTTTTTTTTTTGTAATTAAGTTCGGGTATACTCGAGAACCGATCTTTAGAAACTTCAATTTTTCCAAAATAATTTTTATAAGACGTCGGCTTGTTTTGTAAAAATGCTTTATAGAAATGAAAAACGAATCTTTTTAAATGTTTCTGCTCTCTTTCCCAAGTCATTGAGCTTGGTCTTCAGCGAATTTTTATCCTCGTCTTTGGGATTCGGGGGGTTCTGTTCGAAGTCATATTAAGTTTCATTTTGGAGTCGTAGTAGTCATCCGTTTCGTCTTGACTCATTCAAGGACGAAGATCATCTCATAATAGGCGCTGACTTTTGCCGACCTTCGATTTGAAGCCTCCAAAGATGAGTACCAGGGCTAATCAGCCTTAAGCTTTTTAGTTCGGCTTTTTCGAGGACCGAGGATGTTCGTCAGGCGATGTCGGTTGGTGTGGGTTGTGGCCTGCGCTATGACTCATTTGAGGATAAGGAGTGTTCTTTGGCTAGTGTTGGTTGGTGTGGATCGTGGCCTCCGTTCCGACTCGTCCGAGGATGAAGGCGCCGCTACGACTCATCCGAGGATGCCCTTTGGCCGATGTCGGTTGGTGTGGATCATGGCCTCTGCTATGACTCATCCAAGGATGAGAAGCGTCCTTTGGCCGATGTTGATTGGTCGATGTCAGTTGGTGTGGGTCATAGCCTCCGCTACGACTCCTCTGAGGATGAGGAGCATTCTTTGTCTGATGTTGATTTGTGTGGATTGCCCCAGGGATGTGAGAAAGCAATTTTTTGATTCTGCAAAAAACAAATTTTATTGATATTTAGATTGAAGATTACATTATGGATAATAAATTTGCAAGTTTCCCGCATTCCAAGTTCATGTGGTACGGGCCTTCCATGTTTGGTGGCAGCTTGTCTCGATCTGACGGTTAAGACACCTCTGTTCTTCGCAGGACCAGATCCTCAGCACAAAAAACCTTTTCTCTGACTCTATTGTTATAATATCAGGCTATTCGACATTGATAATTAGCCATTTGGAGCTGAGCTCGTTTTTGTGTCTCCTCCAACAAGTTCAGGTTTGTCCTCAAATCAGCTGGGTTGCTTTCTTCATTGAACTTTTTTATGCGCAATGAGGGAATGTTGATCTTAAGGGGTCTTACAGCCTTTATCCTGAAAGCCAGATTAAATGGGGTCTATCTAGTTGGACCTCATTGCATCATCCGATAAGCCCAGAACACGTTGAAGAGTTCTTCCACCCAGCATCCCTTAGTTTGGTCCAATCTGGATCTAAGTTCTTGCAGTAAGGTCTGATTGGTGACCTCAACCTCTCCATTGCTTTGGGGGTTGAACGACTGAGGTCAGTCGATGTGCAATCCCGATGTTTGAGTAGAATTTTTTAAACTTGGAGTTGTCGAACTGACGTCCATTATCAGTGATAATAGCCCACGACAAACCATATCTATAGATAATTGATTTCCACAAGAAGTCACTGACCTTGTCATCTATAATCCGCATCAACGCCTCCGTTTCTACCCACTTCGTGAAGGAGTCAATTGTGACAAGCAGAAACTTTTTCTGAGCTGCTGCAATTGGGAAGGGTTCGAGGATGTCCATCCTCCACTGTGCGAAAGGCGGGGAGGTGTTATCTGCACCAGGGGAGTTGAAGGCTGACGTTGAATACTTGAGTTTCGTTGACACTGGTCGCATCTTTGTACGAGCTCGGTTGCATCTTCTCGCGTAGTTGGCCAATAATATCTCTGTCAGAGCATCTTATGGGTCAGGGCTCTGCCCTTTAGATGATTGCCGTAAATACCTTCATAAACTTTTCGGCATAGTTGGCTTCCGAGGGGATGAGGCATCGGAGGATTGGCAATGAATAAGACCTCTTGTATAGTTTTCCTTTGTACATCAAGTATCGAGGTTCTTGGAATTTCAATTTTCTAGCTTTATCTCGATTGGAAGGTACGGTCCCATCTACTAAGAATGAATGAGTGGGTCCATCTAGCTTGGCTAGGACTCTGTCTGCATGATCGGGGCTTCTTCAATACTAGGACAGTCAAGTGTCTCCATGTATGAACTTCTTTTAAGGTCGGCTGCTTCAAGGATGGCTAATTGCGACAGAATGTCTGCTTTGGCATTTTCCGCTTTAGGAATCTATTGAATATTGAAAGTAGCAAAGTTTGATATGAGGCCCTTCACCTTCTCCAAATACTTGATCATGCTATGTTCCTGTGCCTCATATCCACCCTATACCTGGCCCATGACAAGCTACGAGTCACTGCAAACTCTTAGGTTATGGACCCCTAACTCCTTGGCGATTCTGAGTCCGACTATCAATGTTTCATGCTCAGCCTCATTGTTAGAAACTTTAAATTCGAAGCGTAGTGCTTACTCAGCGATCCTTCTGGGCTACTAAGAATCACTCCAACTCCTGATCCCACTGCATTGGAGGAGCCGTCCATGTGGAGAGTCCAGCATTCTTCGAAGTTTTGAGCTTCTGAGCTCGACGCGGGTTCTTCTTCGAGAATAGTACATTCTAAGATGAAATCTGCCAAGGCCTGTGCTTTGATATATGGACGTGGAAGGTATTTCACATCAAATTCTCCAAGCTTAATGGCACATTTGGCGAGCCATCCTAAGGTATCTAGTCGGTGAAGCATTGCCTTGATAGGTTGGTTGGTGAGGACTGCCATCATATGTGCTTGAAATAATGGGCGCAACTTTCTTGTTGAAATAATTAGAGCATATACAATCTTTTCAAGTTTTGCGTACCTAGTTTCGGTGTCATGAAGGACTTGGCTTCCATAATACATGGGTTTCTACATCATTTCTTCTTGTCGGAGGAGCACCGAGCTGATCGCCTGAGGGGAGATTGTAAGATATAAGTATAGAGTCTCTTCAAGCTTTGGCTTGCTGAGGAGAGGTGAAGAATTTAGGTACTTTTTCAACTCATCAAAAGCTGTTTGACATACTCCGTCCACTAGAAGTTCTTCACTTGCTTAAGAGCTTAGAAGAAAGGAAGATTTCTCTCAGCCGATCTTGGGAGGAACCTATTGAGGGCTGCCAGTCTCCCCGTAAGGTGTTGTACCTCCTTTGATGGACTTCGGCGGCTTCATCTCCTGGAGCACTCGTGTCTTTTCTGGATTAGCTTCGATTCCTCGTTGAGAAACCATAAAGCCAAGGAATTTTCAGAAGGTGACACCAAAAACATATTTACTGGGGTTGAGCTTGAGGTGAAAGCGTCGTAATGTTTTGAAGGTCTCCTTGAGGTTAGTGATATGACATTCGACAGCTGCACTCTTGACGAGCATATCATCTACGTACATCTCTATATTTCTCCCGATTTATGCTTTGAAGATTTTGTTGACGAGCAGTTGATAAGCGCTCCCGCATTCTTTAAACCAAATGGCATGACTTTGTCACAAAAAGTTCTTGGTCAATGATAAATGCTGTTCTCTCCTTGTCCTCGGGAGCCATCCAGATTTGGTTGTAGCCAAAGAAGACATCCATGAATCAGAGGAGCTGGTGTTTTAATGTAGCATCCATTAGTTGATCGATCCGAGATAATGGATAGCTATTTTTTGGATAGGCTTTGTTGAGGTGGTGTAGTTGACGCATGCTCGCCACTTTTCACTTGCCTTTTTTATTAGCACAATGTTTACTAGCCACTCGGGATAATTGACTTGCCGCATGAAGCCGGCCTTCAAGAGTTTATCCACCTCTTCTTCTATTACCTTTTGATGTTTTGGTGTGAAGTTTCTTTTCTTTTGTCTGATTGGACGATGATTCAGATCCACGTTCAAACGATGGACGATTACTCCCGGATCTATGTCTGGCATATCTGAAGTTGTCCAGGCAAAGATGTCAATGTTGGATTGCAGGAATGAAATGAGATGACGACGATCCTCTTTGTTCAAATTGGAGCCAATCTGGACCGTCTTGGTCGGGTCTCTTTCTTTCAAGGTCACCGAAATAAGTTCTTCAATTGGTTGATCTCGTTGCTTAGTCAATTCATCTCGAACATTAAGCTTTTCGAGCAAAGGAGGTTCTTTAGGTGCCTCTCTTCGCAGAGCTGCCATATAGCATGCTCTAGCCACTTGTTGGTCTCCTTGGACTTCTCCTACTCCTTGAGAAGCAGGAAACTTTATCAGTACGTGGTAGGTCGACACCACAGCTTGGAAATTATTCAAAGCAGGTCGGCCTAAAATTGCATTATACATAGAGAAAATCTTCACAACTAAGAAATTAACCTAAACCATTGACTGTTTCAGAGTTCGTCTCGCGGTTACGGAAAGTGATATGCCCCCTTCCATGGGTACAGTGCTACCAAAAAATCTGACCAATAGAGATGTGACCTCTTTCAAGTGATCATAAGACAAGCCCATTTGAACAAAAGCATCGTAAAATAAAATATTTGCAGAGCTTCCATTATTAATCAAAACATGTCGTATATTATAATTAGAAATATTTAAAGTAACTATAGCTGGGTCATTATGCGGACATGTCACTCCTTTGAGATCATCATCAGAGAAGGTGATTTGCTCTTCGATTATCCTCTTCTTTTGTTTCCTTCTTCAATTCAGTTTCCTCCTTGGCCGGTCTAGTTTTTAGATGCAGGGTCATCATGCTGACCCATAGAGAGGGTATGGATGACCCCTATCGGGGATCTATTTTCTTGAGGCTCTTTAGGTTGCGGTGCCTTTGGTCTGGCCTCTCTTGGATTTTGTCATTCCACCACATACCTCCTCAGTCACCCGCGTCGAATGAGTGATTCAATTTCATCTTTAAGTTGCCGACATTCTTCTGTATAATGCCCATGGTCACGATGATATCAGCAATACTTCCTCAGATCTAGTACATGCAGTGGAGCCATTATCCTCTTTGGTCTTGGCAGATCTTCCTGATGCTCAATCTTCATCAGGATTTGAGCTCTTGGAGTGTTGAGCGATGCATGGGTGTTGAACCTCCGTGGTGGGGACCTAGCTCGGTGGCGTTCTAGCGATGACCAAGCTTGAGCACCTCGGGTAGGTGAATAGGACCGTTGTTGTTTGTTCTGCTGGATCTCAGGCTTCTTGTCCTTCCGTTTGCCCCCCCTTATTCTCTTGAGGCTCATGGTTGGGGTTTTCTCCATGTCAAGCCCAGGTCTCCACTGCATTTGTATACTTCTCCGCCCTTGTCAACATTTCGGCAAAATCTTTTGGATATTTCTTCTCAAGTGAGAAGGGAAGGACATTCTTCTGAAGTCCGGCCTTAAGTGCTGTCATGGCCATGGACTGATCCAAGTCGCATACTTCCAAAGTCGCGGCATTGAAGCGTTTGATATAGTCCTGTAGGGATTCTTGTTCCCCTTGTTTGATGTTGATGAGGTAGTTAGATCCGCGATGCTGCTGACTATTGCTGACGAAGTGAGCTACAAACGCTCTTCCAAGCTATTCAAAGAAATCTATCGAGCCTGAACGAAGGCCAGAATACCACTGTCGAGCTGCCTTTCTTAGGGTTGATGGGAATGCTTGGCAAAGAATTGCAACGATGCCCCTTGTAGGAGCATCAAAAACTTGAAAGTCTCCAGGTGGTCGATGGGGTTTGAAGTCCCATCATATGCTTCCAACTGTGGCATTTTAAACCATGTGGGCAATGGTTCCTCCAAAATTCTTCTGGCAAAAGGAGGATTGGTATTAAAACCAAAGTTCTCTCCTTGAGGTTGGCCTTGCGATGCCTTGATCTTCTGTTGCATTTTTTGGAACCTTCTTTCCACCTCAAAGTCTCGAGCCATGTGTGGATCGTAATGGCGAGGAGATCGGTGTCCTGAGGTCGAATCTCTTCTTGACTGCGGGGTCGGTGATCGGCCGTGTCTCCTTCTGATAGGGCTAGCATGTCGGTTGTGACGACTTTGCCTTGCCTCGAACTTCGTAAGGGGTGAGTGTTGATTTGACAAGCGATCCCTTCCCAGGCATGGAGCATCAGGTGGTGGTTGAGGTGCAGTGGTTTGCTGTATTCCGCGTATCGCGGTAGACAAAGCTTGCACTTGTTGCATGAGGCTATTGAACTATTCATTTGACATGGCCGGAGCTAGCTGTGGAGGTGATGGCACCTAAACTGGTTCAGACTCAGGGATCGGCTACTGGACATTGTTAGGACGCACCTCGTTAGAGTGACGAGATGCGTTCAAAGCTACCCTCTGTAGCCTCATCTTGTTCCCTCTCAAAAAATGATTCCCAAATAAAGGTTGGGAGGCCCCTCTTTCTGGCGCCAACTGTTGTTGTCGAATCGCAGGCTCGAGGTTGGAGAACTCATTTCTGGCCGAAGTGCTGGAGCGCAATACCTGCAAAAGCAAGTCCCTGGCCGGATTGTTCTCCAGTAGGGATCCTCCAACGCTCAAGTCAGTGGTTGGAGAATAGAGTGGGAATGCAAATTGTCGAGAGAAGCATACCTTTGGGTCCCGCTCTCCTCTATTTATAGTGGAGGGGTTAGTGTTGTGTATGCTTGGGAGACTTAACTGATTCTCGATTTTTGCATATTGACGCGTTGAGAGAGTTTATCTTTTCGCAATTGGATGCGGAGCTGGCTGATTTCCTGCCTTTTTTATAAGATTTGATCAGGGCCGTTCCGATTTTCTTATCTAAAATGATTTTCTTTCGGAAGTGGCCATCTTGTGTGATTGACGCGACTTACTTGAGATATGAGTCCCAGGCTGAGATGTTTCGGAGGTCGGAGATCGGATAAGGCTGAAGTGGAGACCAAGTCAAAGTCCGTACTTGATGGACAGCAATTTGGCACCGTCGAGGTCGGGGGTCTGATGAAGCCGAGGTAGAGACCTCCAAGGTTGAATGGAACAGTTGTTGAGAGCACATATGTAGATTAGACCTCAAAGGTTGGAGCTCTAATGGACCCAAAATTGCCACCTCCAATGTTAAGAACGTTGAAGTCGATGCTCTCAATGATGGATGAAGTCCGACCTTCAACAAAGCCGAGGCCACAGGTGTACCCACAATAGTCTCGATCTGCTCTATATTCACTTTTATTCATTTAAATTTGGTTTTATTTCATGAAGAATTGTATATGCCACCTTAATTAATTCTGTGCCCTTCTTATGTTGTTGTACCACTGTAATTTGTTCATTTCTTATAACGTTGAACTGAGTTGTTAAAGAAGCTGAGGGTATTCAGACTCTTGAAGGCATAAAAACTTCGAGATGAAAATCCAAGCATGTAGCATAGTTTACTTTTTGCTGCCCAAACCAGGAACTGTCTTGCTGCTAACCCTTTTGCTCGCAAGATGGTAGGGCGTAATTGTGGATAAAAATGCCAATTGTGGATAAAGATGCTGGCTTTATGTAGGTTAATTACTTTTACAATGGGGATATGTAAACTGCTCATTTTTCCAAAAGATCCCTTGTTGCTATTTGTTTCGGCCAACACATCTGGTCCACTGTAAAACTGGCTATTGGTCTTAGTTTTTTGGAGTTTGATTGCTGACTGCCACGTGATATTATAATTACAGGCATGCAAATGTCTTTTTTGCCATAGTTCACTTACAGAGCTATGTTACAGAAGTTTTGAAGACTGAGGTTGTCACAACTCACCCGGCATTTCTATGACAAACCTAAGCATATGAATGTTTATTATGAAATTCTGTTGCTAGAAGAAACATAGCCAATTGAATGCCCTCTTTCTTCTGGAAGTTTAATTTTAAGAGAAAGCATTATTCATGGCTATGGTGACCATTCTTTGTAACGGACAAATGTTTTCAGGAGACATCACTTGAATTGGTGGTAGTCGGTGAAGATGGAATTGTGCAATCAATCTGTGAGCAAAGTGTATTCGGCACAATAAAAGATCTTGCTATACTGCGGTGGAATGAGAAATTTCGTGAAGCTATGCCTCAGGTTTTGTTGTAATTTGTGCTCCATTAGCATTTATTTTATTAACCAGCACCTTTCTTTTGACCCATTAAATTGTAAATACATTATATGCACAATATTTTATCTGCATATAAAGAATTCTATCCATCATCTTGATAAAATGCTGCTTATGTTTTACAGGAACAAGGGAAAGACCTTTTAGTTGTTCTTTCAGATTCTGGAAAGCTTTCTTTTCTTACCTTTTGTTTGGAAATGCACAGGTTAGCTTGCACTATATTCTTTAATTGTGATTGTTAATCCATTTTGCTATGAGATATGTCTTTATTATGTTGGGATGTGCGCACCCCCACTAAATTTCTTTCATAAGGTGAACTATAATTAATTATTGGTGTACACTAATTTGGTACAGGTTCTTTGCCATGACGCACATTGAATTATCCAAACCAGGAAACTCGAGACATCAATTGGGAAGAATGTTAGCCGTTCATCCTGAGTAAGTTTCTTCCAAACCTTTCTTCTGTTTTATTCTCTCTTTGGAAACTGGCTTTCTAAGCAGTAGGCATTTTGTATGGGGAAGTCTTGGCGCATTCTAGTTGAACTCCTTCATAATGAGGTGGTCAAATGACTTGTGCTGTTAGTATTGGATGTCACTCCACATTAACTGACTATTAACATGTGTTTAATTATTCCTAGTCTACTTATGATGCATGTGCATTAGTTATCCATTATAACATAGCATAAACCATATTTTAAACCTCCTCAAGGTGACAACAATAATCCCATGGTTCATTACTATCGTATGAACTTCCTGATCAACAATATGTTGTTGGATTCTGCAAGGAGTAACAAAGTTTACTAACATGGAGAGGGATGAACGGTAACTTAATTTACCTTTTTGGACTTGACCATGTGTTGATCATACGTATTAAGTCTCCATGAATTTACATACGTATTGATGCAATATCTGGTTCCAATATTTATAGCATGAGTCTTGCTGAGATGAATGAATGATTTCATTGGGGTTGGTTTTATCTATGAGCAAGTGAGTGCAGTTGAGCGGTGCAAGTAGGACACCATGCGTATGATGTAACTTTTAAAGCAGTATGCAAATTCAGGTAGGAAAATTTATTTTAACATATCAAAAACAGTGTCATCAGCTAGAATAAAAACTTGCTCTATCATAGGATAAAATGACGAGGGATGACTGAAATAATAAAAGGTGAGACTTGAATTGGTGTTTTGGGGGTAGAAATGGAGACGGGAAGCTAGACACATATTGCTTGCTGAGCTTGAATCAATCAAGGATGTCAGATGAATAAAATATTTAAAAATTGTCACTGTTGAACAGTATGGTTACAAGGTTGGCTGGCAATGACTAAGGTACAAGAATACTCTCTAATGAGTTACTATATGCTTTTTGGCTCTTCTGCTGTATAACTAGCAACCAATAACTGTATTGGTTGAGTATCTTGCTGAACTCCAGCTGTATATGCAAAGGGTATTTTGGAAATAACATTCTTTAAGTGCAGGTCCTGTAGCAACATATTCGTAGACATGTTATTTTTTTTCTTCTTTTTGATGAAATAAACTTAATGATATTTAATTTGGTTTTAAGAACTTCATACATTTTTTTGCTCAAGTATTCTGAAAATGTTAGAGGACTCTAATTGCCAATAGCAATATTTTCATTTCATAGTGTCTTCATTTTTGTTGTTTTAATGCTGAGCAAGCATGGTGAAGTATTTCAATCTGGCTACTTCTAGTAGGTATTTATCTTTGGGAACAGGATATCTAACTCATGTTAAAAAGAAAATGTTTCTCTTTTCATTTCTTAGGTCAATGGCAACCCTTTTCAGTGCCTTAAGCTGATACTGGAAATCACTTAGCTTTCATTTTTCATTTTTCAGAGGTTCTTTTGTTGCTGTTAGTGCATATGAAGACCGATTTGCCCTGTTTTCTCTGTCTAAATCTGCTGGAAGCAATGTTGTTGGTGAGGTCAGTAATTGAGAATCAGTTGATCAATTTAAATGGTGTATCATGTATAGACTGAACAATTTCTTTAGTCTGGTCCATCTAATATGTTATAGTACTTATTTCAGATTTTGAAGATCTCATGTCATAATTTCAGAAAATCTTCTATCCACCAGAAAATGAAGGAGAGATGAGCACCACAAGGGATACATCGATGACTAGCATTCGTGGTACAATTTGGAGCATGAGCTTCATTTCAAATGGCACCGGTCATCTAAGCATGGAAGGATATGATCCTGTATTGGCGATAATAATGCACAGGTGTGGTTTTGTTTCATTGTGTTTCTAGGTGCCATTTTTGAATTGACATTGCGGGAGATTGGCTTTGTAGGGGTTTGTTTACTGTTTCACTGTTATTGATGCAATGTCTACATCAAGAGCTGAACATGTCTGACTGCAGAAGGTTTTGAAATTTGCATGCAGGAAAGTCTCTGCCATGAATGACTTGATATTGTTTGGATGTAACTCTCGGACACATACTATTCATTTTCTATCTCGATTTTCAGAACCTGGACCTCTTGCACTTAGTATATCTGCAGTGCCTCATCTTTCTGGCTTTGCATTTCTGTTTAGGATTGGTGATGTACTTTTAATGGATCTTAGAGACCCAGAAAATATCTGTTGTATTCACAGGATTAACTTAAATTTACCTAGTGTTATTGAAGAGCGAAATTCTATTGAGGAATCATGTAGAGGACTAGATGTTGATGATGAAGGTATGTTTAATGTAGCTGCTTGTGCTTTGCTAGAGTTGAGAGATTCTGCTGATTATATGGTCAAGGATGACGACCCTATGAACATTGATAGTGGTATTGGTAAAGGAAATTTAAATCACAAGCATGTGTGTTCATGGAGTTGGGAACCTGGTGAGTCAATGAGTTCAAGGTTGATCTTTTGTTTGGACACAGGGGAACTGTATATAATTGAAATCAATTTCGAGACTGAGGGAGTCAGAGTTAACTTATCTGACTGTCTCTACAAGGGTTTGCCTTGCAAGGCACTGCTATGGGTCAATGGTGGGTCAATTGCAGGGCTTGTAGAGATGGGGGATGGGATGGTCCTCAAGTTGGAGCATGGTAGGTTGCTTTACAGAAGTCCCATTCAAAACATAGCACCAATTCTGGATTTATCTGTTGCTGATTACCATGATGAGAAACAGGATCAAATGTTTGCCTGTTGTGGAATGAGTCCTGAGGGATCATTAAGAATTATTCGAAGTGGTATCAGTGTCGAAAAGCTTTTAAGGACTGGCCCGATTTATCAAGGAGTAACTGGTACATGGACACTGAGGATGAAAGAAAGTGATTCTTACCATTCTTTTCTTGTGTTGTCTTTTGTTGAAGAAACTAGAGTACTGTCTGTTGGTTTAAGCTTTATTGATGTCAGTGATGCTATTGGTTTTCAGTCTGATGTTTGCACTTTGGCCTGTGGCATGGTGGCTGATGGGTTGCTCGTGCAAATTCACAGGACTGGTGTAAGACTTTGTCTACCCACTACATTTGCTCATACTGAAGGTGTCCCTCTTTCTGCACCAATTTGCACCTATTGGTATCCTGATAATGTGACCATCAGCGTGGGTGCAATTGGATGCAATCTGATAATTGTAGCTACTTCTAATCCTTGCTTTCTATATATTCTTGGAGTCAGATCACTTTCAGCTTATCATTATGAAATATTTGAGATTCAGCATGTGAGACTGCAGCATGAAGTATCTTGCATATCTATACCACGAGGACATGTCAACCATGAGCTTTTAGCTTCAGAAGTTAGATTGGCTCACAAGGATCACAAGGCTAGTCTCTCAAGTAAAGTTGAGATCAGTAAGCTTTTTGTCATTGGTACGCATAAACCATCAGTGGAAATTCTTTCATTTTCTTCTGAAGGAGCCATCAGAGTCCTTGCAATCGGAAGCATCTCGATAAATAATATACTGGGAAGCCCTATTAGTGGTTGCATCCCTGAAGATGTTAGACTTGTATCAATTGATCGGCCCTATGTTCTTTCAGGTCTGAGAAATGGAATGCTACTTCGGTTTGAGTGGCCTGCAATCTCTACATTTTCCCAGTCAGAACAAAGCAGACAGAGCCAATTTAGTGGTTCTTGCTCTAGGGAAGTTGAAAATTCCCCACTGAAAACCATGTCTACATATTCACTTGGCAAGATGATGGAGAATACTGAAAAACCTATGCCTGTTCTTTTACAATTGATTGCCATCCGTCGCATTGGGATTACTCCAGTTTTTTTGGTATCTCTGCATGATTCACTTGATGCAGACATTATTATTCTCAGTGATAGGCCTTGGTTATTGCATTCTGCAAGACACAGCCTTGCATATACGTCTCTCTCATTTCAGTCTGCAACTCATGTAACCCCAGTGTGTTCTGTCGACTGCCCCAAGGGAATTTTATTTGTTGCAGAGAACTGCTTACATTTGGTGAGAACCCTATGTACTAATTTTAATTTTGTTTTAAATTGCTTAGAGTAGGCCTTATTCATTTCCTTTTGTGCTATATGCTTGTCCTTGCCCTATCATTACATATAATGTATATCCACAAACTGCCAAAATATACATTTGAGCTTATCTCTGCTCATTTTTAGGCCTTCTGAAGTCTATCTAGATACCTCTTCATTAACTCCATAAGCAAGACACTTGGGTATTGATTGGTTGGTAGTTGGTACAGTTTTTTCTGCCAAGTGTCAAATTATCTTCTTGGTTGCCATGAGCACAATGCAATGTGCAAACAGCTAGTAGTATTTGATGTTATAGATTTATTAATTCCATCTAATGCATGGTAAACATGCATCTTTTGATGTTGTCATATATGTAACTTAATGAAATTTGGGAGATTCAGAAAATGTAATTTTGTTTTTATTTTCAACAGTTAAAGGTTTGATGCTGGAATACTATTTGATGCCATATTTTTATTAGTTGCATCTGATGCATATTGCTTGTCATGTAGCATGGTTGCCAATAGCAGTGCCAGTGCTTGCCACTTGATTAGGGTGTTGGATTCTGTGAGCTGTACAAATACAATGTAACACCATAGCTGTATAGATTTGGAAATGACGTGTGAATGTATGCATACTTTGAGTTTCATTAATAATCAAAGTTAATGATGTACGAATGCATTTTATATATAATACTAAAACTGATTGCATAAATCTGTAAGACATCTATCAAGATCATATACGAAAAGTGGAAAAAAAAGGTAGCGTGGTTTATAAATGCAATTGCTCTAACCAAATGCATATATTGATATAATATGACCTTGAAGTCAAGACCATCTTGGGTAGCTAAAGAAGTTCTAAATTTCTCGTATTTTATGAAATGCCCTATTATAGTCAATAATCTTGATGCTTGATGCTTTGGCTAGCTTAGTTTGCTGGAGGATATACTTCATATCGTATATTCTAGATTGGGGCATGTATTGACCACCCATGATGGGGTATGCTGAAGGAACTAGTGAAGTTGGAGAGAGGGAGCAAAGTTACTATTGGAAAGACAAGACTACTAAAAAATATAAGAAAGTGGAGTTGAAGATAGGATGGTCCAACCACAAGAATTTCCATTATAATAGAGTAGAGGAATGAACTGCCTTTAGGCCTCTAACTTAGAAAGTCAAGCTCATCTAAGTTTGATAACAATGCAAAGGTTTTCCTATGTACATGTGATACTTCTTAGAAAGTTCTTAGTTAGCTAATAGTAATGCTAGATTTCATTTCCTTTTCTTTTTTTTTTTTTCCCCAGATTAATATGTTGGATTTTGGATCAATCTGGATTCACCAGTTTAAAGAGTATGTAAGGATCTAGGTAACATTTGTTGTCAAGGTTTTGAGTATATATGAATTCATATTATGGGAACACAGTACATGGTACAAACCACAGCCCTCAGCACATTGTTTTTGTCAAATGGTTTGTAACATAACTAGTTTAAAATATATTCTTATGTTGTCATATTTTTGTTGAATGATTCATATAATAACCATGTATTCATCCAAATGCATCTCCAAAACCTCTTGGGATTTTTTGTATTGTACATGAGCAACTTTACTATGTGAAACTTTTTTTCTTCTTGCTTTATGCATACATAAATAAAGCTTGATGGAAAGAACCATTCTAAGCACAATTATCTTAGATATCATTAGATAAATATGGAAGTGCATGGAATAGCCAACCACAAGAAATGGTGCATTTATACCTAGCACGGGTTCAAAACCAAACGTCTTGACCAAACAACTGAAAATTATATGTAATTTATTAAACATCCTTTATGTTACTTAAATATAAATGGTTGACAACTTGTATTGTGAGACTTCCATCTTTCATTTCTATTCTTGTCTTTTTGTACGTCCTTGTTATATTGGCTCAATTCTATGCGGAAATCTAAGCTTTTAGTAAAGTCTGGTAGCCTGAACCCAACCATATATTGGAGCAGATTCTGCAAGAATAGGGAATCAATTTTTTTTTTTTTTTTAAAAAAAAATATGCGTTGAAGGAGGAGCTTCTTGTAAGCATTTTACTGGAAGTAACTAAAAGAATACGTGCCAAATTTGTAACGGTTGCCTTTCTTTTGCAGTTTAGGTTATTTTGTTTTTACTACCAATAATACATGGTCTCCCACAGGTGGGTTATGTACCATGGTCTTTTATTGCACTAAATTTGGTTTTAGAAGAATATTTCAGCGGTAAGAAGCATTAGAAGCAGGTGTAGTTGGCTCCTTATGCTTGGAAGAAAAGAATTTGGATTTCCTCCTGGCATCACTGACATGGTCCTCCAAGTGAGTACTTCACAAATGTTCTGTCACTGCACCAAGGTTGATTTTAGAATAATATGTTTTAGTGGTTAATCATGCTTGAATTAAGAATACTTTGAAGTGTCAGGAATCAAGTGTAAGCTGTGCTCAAAACCAAGGGTTTGTTTCTTTGTGAGTAAAGAAACAAAAGTAGATTTCCCCCCTGCATATCTGGTATTGCTTGCTTGCGGTGAACATGCATATGTGCAATGGAGCAATGCAAACACAAGAATGTAATTAATGTTAATTCATGAGATAGACATACATGTTTTTCCTGTCAATTTCACGGAAGTAGAGCATCTAGTAGAGCCTTTGCAAGATCACAAATGTTGAAAAATGAGCTCTTATCCTCCAAACCTCATTAGGATGCACCTCCTTTCATCCAATGTTTTGGAAGAGGTTTCCGCTCAGGGGGTGGGTATAATGGATAGTGGTTAGAGATGATAGGGGGGATTATAGGGTAGTGTTGGACTTGCGCTTTTGTGTGAAGTCCTACTCTTATATAAACATATTGCTCAAGTTTAGGTAATTATGCACAATTGTGTGCTACTCAAGTAAGACACACATATCATGAAAAATATTATCACTAAATTTTCAAAATTCCCCAAAAGGAAATTTAATTGCAGATCCTAAAGAGAATCCATACAATAAATAGAACTTTTCCAAATGAAAGTTGCTGACATATCATTGTGATGTCAGATGCTATGTATATATTAACCAGATCTGTAGCAGAAGAATAATATCATCTTCATGTAAATTATTATTACTAAATTTTCAAAATTCCCCAAAAGGAATTTTAATTGCAGAACCTAAAATAAATCCATACAATAAATAGGACTTCTCCAAATGAAAGTTGCTGACAGATCATTGTGATGTCGATGCTATGTATATATTAACCAGATCTGTGGCAGAAGAATAGTATCATCTTCTAAATTAACTGTTCTATTATTAAAGCACAAACTGCTTGTCATTCATTATTGAAGACACAGACTGGTCTTATTGCTGATTATTTCTTAGTTAATACTTTGTGTTTTCACCTATATTTTCATAGAAGCAATATCATGTTTCGGTAGTTGATTTCCTTGTTTTGCAGGTTGAAATGGTACATAGCAAGAGACTTAATGTGCAGAAGTTCCCCATTGGAGGCACACCACGAAAAGTTTTATATCATGGTGAAAGTAAAACATTGTTGGTGATGAGGACTGGACTAACTGATACTGCATGCTCGTCAGACATATGCCGTGTAGATCCTCTCAGTGGGACACTGCTTTCAAAATTTAAGTGTGAACCTGGGGAAACAGCAAAATGCATGCAAATAGTGAGGGTAGGAAATGAGCAAGTGTTGGTTGTTGGGACCAGTCAGTCTGCTGGCCGGACTATTATGCCTAGTGGTGAAGCTGAAGGGTTGGTTTCCAGGACTGTTTCTTCTCATTTGTCCTTTCCTCTTCTAGCTGCAAAAAATGCATTCTCACACTTATGCACTTGGTACCCTTTACATACAGGGCTAATCTCGACAGGTTGTATGTTGGTGTGCAAGGTCCAATTTATGCTTTTTTCTCATGCCAACTGCTTCTGCTTGCTTGGGAGTGTATTGCATGGGCAACAGTAGTTGACGTGAGAAAATAATAGACGACATCTGCTATTCACCTGTCTTCATTTTTTTATTTCTTTCCCAGAAATTTTTTTGGATACCTTTTTATGTAAATTTAGATAATTGACCGTTCATTTGCACAACTTTGTTATACATTTCATGAGAAGATCTATTTTATTGATGTGTTCATAATTTGTATGATAGATTTGGTAATATTTGTTGCTAGGGCTAATCCTGCTCTGTTAATGTTAAGACTTCTTACCTTCATGAAATATTATTATCGAGCAAATGCAGTTTTACAACATTCAATCAATTGATTAACCTTACTGTGATTGCAACAGTGCCAAGGGACGCCTGATTGTGCTGAGCTTGGATAGTGCACAAAGTTCTTCAGAAGGCAGCTCACTGATCTATTGTTCAACTTTGAATCCTTCATCCCGAGTTGGTTCTCCATTCGGTGAAATTGTTGGTTATGCAACTGAACAGTTATCAAGCAGCAGTCTTTGCAGCAGTCCAAATGATACTTGCTGTGAAGGAATTCAACTTGAAGAAATGGGAGCAGTGCAGTTGCGGTTAATTTTTCAAAATACATTATCTGGTGCTGTACTCTCTGTCTGTCCATATCTGGACCGATATGTCGTGGCATCTGCTGGTAATATTGTAAGATATCATTTTCAAGATGTTAGATGTAGAGAAAATTTTAATTTGAATCTTAAGGTAATAACTGTCAAGATAAGTTCTCACCTGTAACTGGACTGATATTAATTTTGCAGCTTGTGTAAGGAATCATGTAGTTTTGATGTTAAGGGCAGTGAATATAACAGATGCACACACTCTCTCTTAATATGAGTTTAGCTAATGGATTACCTTTCCTTCAACAGCTCTTTGTTTTTGGTTTTGTGAATGACAATCCTCAGCGGTTGAGAAGGTTTGCTTCAGCGAGGACACGCTTTACTATAACTTGTTTGAAGACTCATTTTACAAGAATAGCAATTGGTGACTGTCGTGATGGTATCCTTTTCTACTCTTATCATGAGGTATGTTGTATCTTCTGAAATCTTCATTAAGACATGTTCTTTTGTGTCCTGCAACATAATTTACTTTTCCCTTTCATAATTAAAATGTTTTCAAGGTTTGGATTTCTTTGGTCAATTTTTAGTCTCGGTTCTGGCTTCATTGGGGTTAAACGACCTTTGCCATGTCGGTTCTTTTTTAGGAGCTTAAGAAACTGGAGCTATTGTATTCTGATCCTGTTCAGAGGTTGGTTGCTGATTGTGCTCTTATGGATTGTGACACTGCTGTAGTATCGGAGCGTAGAGGGAATATATCTGTTCTGTCATGCACAAATAACTTAGAAGGTATATGATACTTTTGCATCTTTGTGTTCTTCTCATGCAGTTGTTTAAATTGGTCTTGTCAGTTTGCACTATATATAATCTGCAATTTGTCTTTGTCATCCTTGAAAATACATGTGCAATAAAATGAGAAGTTTCCTTGCTTTTTTTCCCAAAATGCTTTCACTTGTTGATTTGAGCAGATAAAAATGCATCTGAGCATGTTAGTTACCTTTCTCGAGTGTTCTGTTGAAAAACTACTCATAATGATGTCATATATTCTCTATTCTTTTCATTCTCTGCGTTGGTATTATTGTTTCCTTTCTGATGCATATAAATGGTACCCTCTCTCATCTTTCTGTGTGCTGCTGAAAAATAAATAAAAAAAATCTAAAAGATTAAAAGTCGTAATATTAGTTGATTATTGGATATAAAGATAAACAAAAGTAAAGAAAATGAAAACATATTAAAGCATATTATATTGCTTGATATCGTGGTTATATAAAGTTTGTTGTTTCTGTTAAGAGTATTTAAAAATTATAAAAAAACCATAAAAATGTCAAAATGTTGGAATACATGGTTCATCATTTTCAATGTATAAAACAATATAGCACATGACAATCTGAATTCTAAATGTTGACAAATGCAGGGGTGTGCGAACCGCAAAGCATGTTTCCAAAGAAACAGGACAAAATGTAACCCCACAATTTTATGGAGCATTGCAAGAATTTTCCCCTAAAGTTCGAATTCCTTGTATTAGATCAATTAGATCTGCAAACGAGGATGATTTGTTTATAAAAACCAAATAGAAAGTGGTTTGAGAAATAAATTTTGGTTTTGGAATGTAACACTGAATGGGGGAAAATTAAGGTCAGATATCATGGATCTTTGAATCTAGTATTCAGGAGGCCAAACATACCTCAGGACCATTATTCTCTTTGGCCATTTGGTTGCAAAATAAACTGGAATGGTTGGGGGTGACTACCACTTCCATTTTATTATGTCCTATCCTACCAGACAGCATTACTTTCTACTGGAATAAGAAAAGTTGGTGCAGGGTTGCTTCTCATGTTGTTACTCGTTTATCCCTTGAAATAGCATAGGTTTATCCGGAGAAAATTGTAAAATAGACTTGTTCCTTATGATTCCTCCATTTGACCCCCTTTTTGTTCCTTACTTTAGTCGTATCCTGGGCTACATATAATCCACAATTAAACACCACTTTTTGCTTTGTAAAGCTCTCAAAAGCAGAAAGTCTCTAAAAAAAGGGTGTCCTAGTGCATGAGGCTCCCACCACCTATGGGGTCTGGAGAGGGTCAGATGTACACAGCCTCTCCCCCATGTGCTAAGAGGTTTCTTCCAGCCTTCCATCAAAACATCCTCTCTATGATGCACATAGCACATCCCTCCACTCTTTTAACACACAAGCCACAGTATCCTCAGATATTGTAAACAGCATTAAATGAACCTTATGTGTTTGCAAGTTAGATATATGAACATATGTCAGCACAATCAATAAAGCAGAACTGCTTTCTCAACCTTAGAAGATGGCATAACTTGGTCTCAGGTGAATCCTTATGATACCAAGCAAGAAATAAATGTAAAAATTCTCCCAAGTGACTCATGCAATGCTTGGATCTTTGGTGAGGCAGCATACATCCGACCCTCTCAGGTAACTATCCTTGCATGAGTTACCTAAACTCTTACTTCACCTAAACTATCCTTATGGAAAAATTGCTTTTGCAGGCTGCTGCTTTGATTTTCTTGTTTCTATTGGGAAATTCACCAAGATTATGATTCCTCGTAAACACAATAAAGTAAAATTCTATACCCAGATGTCTCTGCTTTTAGTGTTCTCGCTATGGACTTTAATAATAATTAAAAAATTAAAGAAATTATTTGTAATAAGTGGGATATGTTCTTCTTTCTATGTTTTCTAAGAGGGGGATGTCCTTAGGATTTGGAGTGGACCTCTCATGGCCCGAATTCAAGAGTTTGCAGTATAGCATATTATAAATAAAGGTGCTCCAAGAAATCTAAGCCAAATTCTGTATTATGCAATTAAGGATGAGTTTGTAAAATATTGATTGAAACTACAATTGTTTTTTTGTTGCCTTTGCATTCCACTGCCATCTAATTACTTTGTAATGTCCTTTGCATAATAATGTGTAAGTGTAACTTTCCATTCTGGTCTTGTTAATCATCAGCTACTCCCGAAGTTTATTACTTACATGATGAGCATGTAATACTTGTGGACAACCTCATGCTGATGCTTATTTTGGTTTTATATTGCAGTTAGTGAAAGCCCAGAAAAAAACCTGGTGCTAAATTGTTCATTTTACATGGGAGAGACTGTTATGAGCATCCAGAAGGTAATCCAATCCCTTGCACCTTATCGTTGGTACTCTTGAGTTTTGATAAATGAATTGGCTGTGTATAAAATGAAAATGATGAGGGGGGAAAAATAAAAAAAAAAAAAAATTATATATATATATATATGTTATGTATGTATGTATATGTATATGTATCTATATCTTTTAGTTTTTAAGTCAACTTAAAAGGGGCTAGAAGAATTCAGGGCGATCTTGATGAATTGATTTAGAGCTTGGATTCAATGTTTCGAGAAATCAGAAGGCCAGGAAAACTATATGGTTGGTAGGAAACATTTTTAGAGATTTTGTGCTGTTTACATTATCCAATGGTTGTGCTGTTTGGAAGCCATGCTTAAGCGCTGTGGTACATATAATGGAAACTAGATGGAATCCCCCTTGAATGGTATATTTGATGACCATTTTGTTTCAAAACAAGATAGAAGTGATAGAGTAAGAAAATCTCATCCACTCTAGTAAGTTGCTTTTATGTTGTTAGATGACATGCATCTCCTATATTTCTTCGCAGCTTACAACATATGGATTAGTGATACATTATTATATTGAGCATTATCCTTTTTGTCCTGAGGAAAAAATTAGTGTAATTTTGACTAGCAACTATTTGCTCCATATATTATCTGGAATTGATGGAAATGTCTTTGACATCTTCAGGTGTGCTTTGAGCTTCGGTAGAATTTTTCACATTTTTATTGGAATGGAATAGCCTGGAATTATTTTTTTAGAGTACTGCATAAGATGGAAGTAACAGTAGCCTGGTAGAATCTGCACATATTCTTATAATTTTAGTGTGGAGATTTTTACTACTAATTGTGTTGGTTTGAAAATCCATACAGCTTGGGCAAGCAACTTCTTTTGTGATTTTATAGATTTTTAAGCTGTAATTCCAGTTAGAAGAAATGATTTGCCTTTTAGGGTTTTAGAATAAAAAACACCATATCTGTGTGTGTCTGTGTATACACATATATATGTATACATATATATAGATACTTATATAATGGAAACTCTCTCCCAATAGCTGTCCGTTTATTGCAATTTTTCTGTGGTTATTCAACCATCTCATGGGTTATCACATGAGATGGAAAATGGAAAGCATCTGGGTTCATAGTGCAGAAAAGACATCAGGCTCCTCAGTGGCATAAGTGGAAATAAAAACTAAAGGAAAAAACTCCTAATCAGATGAATGGGAAAGGAAAATAAATTTCACAAATGACAAAATAAAAGGAATCCAGACTCCGGTAATGATTGATATAGAAGGAAAGGATCAAGGTATATACAATGCATAAAAAAACCAAAATACTGGTCAATATCGCAAGAGGAAGTTAAGAAAAGAAAAACATAAAAAAGAAGAACACGAACAACTGTAATTCGCTCTGATTGGAAAATAGAAGGACAAGATGGGGAAAACTATAAAATGAATGTAATTCCATTTGTTTGGCATCTGGTTTATTTTTTAAGATCTGGTTTTCACCTGAATGGTTTTCGTAATACATATTTTTCTCTGTTTTTTTGGCTTCATGATATATTTTTATTTTTAGCTCCACCCAAAGTTTTTTTTTTTTTTAATTATTTGATTGATTGAATTTTTGGAATTGAGATTGTAAAAAATATCAAAATTAAACAAAATAAAAAAGAGTGACTGTGAATGCAACAGCATAGTCGAGAATGCGAGTTTTTATTAAGTCAGGGATTTGAGATGCTATTTTTCTCAGTCATTTTTTTCCCCACGATATTCCCTTTTCCAGGGAAAAGTCCAGAGAGAGGATTTTAAGGTGTCCAAAAGACAAGGAAAAATAAACAAGAGCCACCCATGCTCTTATCAGAAATAAGAAATAAATCAAATTTTCCAACCAAGACCAGATTTGCTTTATCACAAATCACAAGAAAGTAGTGATTATTCACTGTTGTTTGGGAGAATTCCGGGTGGAGTATTGCAGCCATGCATGTTTCCCACTTTCTTTCACATGTGTGACACATGCTGAATGCTAGGCTGCATGCATGTTTTACCCATGTTCATGAGTCTGTCTATCTGTCTGTATGTGTGTATATATGTGTTTCTGTATATATATGTATATATATGTGTGTATGTATATTGTTTATATTAATGTGTATGCATATACACATACATGTCCATGTGTGTTGCATATACGCATACACGTTCATTTGTGCTAAATTCGTGTGAGTTTTGGAGGTTTGGTCAAGACCAAACTATTTTGTTTAGAACAGATATTGCAATGTCTCTGAACCATCTCAATTATATTCATGTTGAGTGTTTGAAGTAGTTCATTGGGTCGCATTCATTTCAACCTGTTTCTTCTAGGAGGTCTTGCTAGCTTCATCTATCTGATATAGCATGATGTGGCATTCAATAAATGACAGCAGAATCCAAAGAAGAAAGTTGAGGTTCAATATCTTGAACTTGGGTTTTTGACCTGTAGAAGTGGAATATTCAGCCATTATTAGGGATGTAATCAAGCTGAGCTTGATCAAGCTTTGCTTATAAAGGACATCCGTGGGGACCCCAGGAGAGAGAGAGCAAAGGACTCCTCTTTCTACCCACCCTTCCTGAAGAAATTGCATTTAGAGATCCATGGGGGCTTATAGTTTAGTTGGTTGAAACATGCCAAACAAGCTTGGGCTGCTTCATATTTGATCGATCTTAATCTTCTTATTGTGAGCTGAGCTGCACACAGGCCTATCTCAAACAGCTTGATACCCTTAAATTTTGCTTGATTCAAATCAAGGCCTAAGAATTGGTTACAATGGTTGACTATGTGTGTGCGGTTGTGTGCACACACACAGACACACACACACACAGAGAGAGAGAGAGAGAGAAACCTGATTGAGCTGGGGTTTGCTTTGGCTCAGTAAGATTAAGTTTGACCCAGCAACAAGGACCAACCACAGTTTGTTTTTCATTGATTCAAGCTTGGTTTAGCTATAATTGAGCTGTTGGCCAAGTCAATGGCCAATCTTCTTCGTAAGTTTTTTGCAATAACAAGGATTAATGAGAATTTGTTTTTCATTTGATTTAAGCTTGA
The DNA here is from genome assembly GCA_006176705.1 of Cocos nucifera. NCBI lineage: Eukaryota > Viridiplantae > Streptophyta > Magnoliopsida > Arecales > Arecaceae > Cocos > Cocos nucifera. The sequence goes on from QRFJ01000048.1 coordinate 712,108, forward strand.
TTTAGCCTATAATTGAGCCATTTGAAGTGGCTTAAGTCAATTGCCAGCCTTCTTCATAATTTGCTATATAAAAATTCCTCAGTTTGGTCTTAAGAATTAATCTTCTGAGTTGGTTGTTATGGTTTGCATGTACTGCAATATTTCTTTCGCTGACTTCTGCAAGTTCTCTTGGTTTCCAAGTGTGGAATATTACCTAGAATTTGACCCAAGTTCCTGAGTAAAATGTTATACAAAGTTCTCTGAATTGTTAACATTTCTGTAGAACAATTGCTCTGTTTTATCTTTCCACCAAGCAAAAACAAAGTGATATAACTATTACTGAGTGACAATGAAATGGGAAAAAAAAAAGCCACATGGTTCTGGGCGTGGTTAGCCATCATTGGCAATAAGAGAGGATATAATTTTGTGTTAATAGACATGCCAGTGTAGAAATACGAATTCAATTTAATACATATCTGACCTTGGTACTGTTAGAAATAGCAGAATCTACCTGGTCTGCACTTGCTTATTTTTCTACTTGATGTTCTTGGATGGTGGTAGCTTCTCCAGTGAGATACCTGGCCACAGTTGAAAATGAAACAAAATGGATGTGAAATTAAAAAATTCCCATCTTCCCCCAAAACCTCTTTTGGCATTTGTATGAAACCAAGCCGATATGTTTCTACAATGCTTCATTTATTGTCCTTGTAGCTCTGTGGGGTCTTCGTATAACTTGTGTATTAACTGTCAGTGATTTGCAATAAAGAAATGCTGAATGGGGGAATTGGCATAATTTTATCTTTACTTTGGTGAGGAGTTGTGTGTTTGTATCTTTAATCTCTCTCTCTTTTTTCTTTTTAAAAAATGTTGTGTTCTTAATACTTTATTTCTTAAATGGTTATAGGCTTCATTTTCGTACAAACTTCCAGTGGATGATGTATTGAATGGTTGTGATGGTGCGGAGGTAGTCTTAGAATCTGCCTACAACAGTGTTGTTGCAAGTACATTGCTAGGAAGTGTATGGATCCTTATTCCTATTACGAGGTAAAATTGATTATTCCTGGTTCTCGTTTATTTCCATTATTGTACCAGGAAAAAAGATTTTTAAATGCATGCTTTGAAAATAATATAATGTATCCAACCGGTATATGCTTTGCATTATTTCAGGTAAGATCTTAGTTTTGTCATTGGTATCCGAGTTTAGTTAAGTGTTAAACATGATGGATGATATGGGCATACATTCTTTTTGTACCCTTCCTAGTTGCTCAGTTGGTTTTACTTTTGCTCTTCTGTATATAGCATGGCAACGGCAAAGGGTTTCCTTCAATATGTACACCATGTTCTCAAATAAATGAACAGACTGTTTAAAATCTGATAGTATGATGTGATCATGCAGTGAGGAGCATGAATTGTTAGAAGCTGTTCAAGGGAGACTTGCAGTTCATCCATTGACTGCTCCAGTCCTAGGAAATGACCACAAGGAATTCCGTGGGCGTGGGCTACCGGTATGAGTACAAAGCTGTACCAGACTCTTAATGCTTCCTGTTTCTTTCTGATGTGGTTGCTTTATTATTTCCTGTGGCTTAGCATCTACAATCCCATCCTATATTCGATTTATATGTCATCAACTTTTAATGCTGCAATGCAGATGGGAGTACCTACCATACTTGATGGAGACATGCTTGCCCAGTTCTTGGAGCTAACTAGCATGCAGCAAGAAGCTGTGCTTGCATCATCTGGCTTGCAGAGTACAAGACCTTCAACTTCAGACTCGCATGATTTGTTTATCTCTGTCAATCGGGTTGTGCGGCTGCTGGAGCGAGTTCATTGTGCCCTTAACTAGGCTTTCCCGTTTTGAGTCCCTTCCCCCACTGATGCAGCTGGTGCATGGAACTATCTTCATATGCAGTGGACTTTCATGCGACATTCATGTACAAAAGTGAGCCAGATTTTTTCTTGAAGCCCTGGATCCAGGAGGAAGCCTTGTAAAACTAGAAGGGCATGAAAGCATCCTTGGGCAGGTGCCTCTATACTGTTAGGGGACCTTTCATAAGCTAGACCATTGTGGAGAACCTGCATCACCATACATGATCTGTTCTCTTTTGTCTATATGTATGCATTAAATACTGTTTTTGTTGATGTCTTACAAGAAATGAATCTCAAACTCTCAAAGCATTTCCACCAGTATCCACTGTCCAAGCACTGAACTTTCTTTCTTGTCTCTGTCACTCAAAAGTTGTCATTTAGAATTTGAACAGGTAAGATTTTCATGGGATGGGGTTGGACCGAGTGACCCTCCTAGCATTGCTCCTAAGCATTTTGGAAGCTGTCTTCAGCAACTATCGCATCAAGATAAAATCCAGGTTGAAATATCATATTTTACCATATGAAATAAGAGGGGTCGTTTTAATGACCAGGCGAAGTCTATCAATATCATTTGGTCATATAAGCAGGAAAAATATTTGATGCTAATTCTCAATCTAATGGGTTCTCAGGATTGATGCTTGTGTTAAACTGGAAACAAAGATCAAGCAATAAACACATTAAGGAAAGGATGGTTCCATAAGCTTTAAAAATTACACAAAAAAAGACTCATGATGTCGACTCCTTGTTACCATTTGCTTTAGGTGCTGTAGCAAGTTGATATTGGAGTTATTCCTGAAGATGGCACTGGATTATAAAATTTCCACTTCAAATTGGCTTACAGTCGATTGGTTATATTTGGACATACGCGACAAGAAAAAACTCTAATCCTGCTAAGGTTCCAACATGAATAACGCCCGGATGAAATTTTCAGCATGATACATGATTCTGGAAGGCCAAACAGCAAAATTCATAATGCTGTACACCCCAAACCCTTATGTTTGTAATGCCACCTAACATGGCAAGCGTATCGCTGCATGACTCACCCAATCAAATCTCCATCGATATTTTTAGCAGAGAGGGAGAAAAACAGGAGGCGCATGCATTAAAAAATGCTAGCTTACTCATCAATCTAAATTAAGGGAAAACATATCGCAAAAGAAATCCAATAAAAAGCATTTCACTGGTTGATTCGATGACAATCTAGTGCAGTGCACATGCCAAATACTATTTAAGGGTTCGGTTATTCATATGACCCCGTAAAAAGCTTCTAAAATACGTGCAACATTTCTATGTGGAAAAGAAAGACTTATACATAGTTGGAGAAAAAATCCATTTGGTGAATTCATATGACCCTGTAAAAAGCTTCTAAAATATGTGCAATATTCTATGTGGAAAAGAAAGATGTATACATAGTTTGAGAATTCTGAAACGAGTTACTTCACAAAAGATTGACAAAATGTACCTGCTACAGGACTGCTAAAGGGCACCATACCTTCATTTTTTTTGTGGAAGGCCTAGACATGTTGTTTCGCTCAAATAATGCTTGCATCAATTCTGCATCACCTAGGTGAATCTACTACCAAAGAAAAATATATCAGAGAAGGCAACTAAGGAAGATTCACTAAGAGGAATGCATCATTTAGTCTGATCTTGAGAAAGAATCTGGTGAGCAATTTCATGCATTTTTCAGAACTCAGAATAGATTCATTAAGGTGCATGAGTTTGCCAACTAACATGAACATAACTATATTCCACATTTATAAAAAAATTTTTTTAAAAAAAACTGATATTTATGACCTCACATGCATTAGTGCCAATAAAAGAAAAACATAATAAATTTGTTCTTGCAGTGCAATGAGAGAAAAACGTAGATGGTCATATTCTCCATTTGGTGAAGAATTTGTTCTCATTATTTATGACACATAATAAACAAACATTTATTTTTATGTATAAAATCCTTATTTCCATTTTTTTTCTCTTGATATCAGTAAAGCAGATGTGAGATCATCCGAGAGAAATTAGAGCACATATAATACAGGAACTCTTTTCTAATACTACGTTGATTTGAGGTATTATTTGATGTCACCAAAATAAGCAAGTGGTCATTTGTATGATCACTTCTATCAAAAATTTAACTAGTCCCCTAAAGCAACATGTCAAACCTAATTCGAACTCAATAACTGAACTAGCTCTGTTACTTCCTTAAACTCAAAATTTGTATCCTTGTTTATCCACCCATAATGCATCATAATTAGAGATAAGTCTTATGCTAGTCTCCTCATGCCACGAGCATGGACAGGTGGAAACTAACACTTTCCTTTCTTACACTTAACTTCAAAACCTTACGATAAATTACAGATAAGTCCTCAGCCGCTGTTCGAATTTGTACTAACCTCGGCAGGAGAAGTGCCGGCACGTATCAAAACTTAATAGCTACATTATTGCACCCAAACACCCGTTTATCTTTAGAATTATAGATATTTTTTTCTCCACCGCTATAGCTCGTTCGTTTCTTTTGCATCCGCGAAGATATTAGAGGGGTAGTTCCGGTGGGGCAGTGGCGAGTGAGGCATGTCGTCTTCCACTGGCCTCCCGAGCTCCGGCGTCGGAGGAGTTGGCGGCGATGGCGACGGCGGATGGGTGTGGCCGTGGCCGTCGAAGACGTCAGTGAAGTCGTCGGGGACGAGGATCCAGAAGGAGATGCTGGAGCTCAACGCCGATCCCCCCGCCGATTGCTCCGCCGGCCCCAAGGGCGATAATCTCTACCACTGGGTCTCCACCATGATCGGACCTCAAGGTTTTCTATTATTCTCTGACTGAACCCTTTCTCACCCCCGCCTCTTCTTCAATTGAGAACCACCTCACCCTCGAATATTTCGATGAACTAGTTTGCACGAATTCTAGAGTTAATGGTGTGATCCTCTCTATGGAAGAATGGGACTAGGGTTATTGATGGCATGTATTCGTTATGGCTTGAATGTATTTTCACTTAGAATGTTTAATTCCATAGGAAAATATTTTTATTCCTTAGTTTGTTTCCTAATCAATGAGCTATGGGTATATTTCAGACTATTTATCTGTTTTGATCTGGGGAATTATTTATGTACTGGTTGTAGCATGATTTATTTGCTATAACCTAAGACTGGTGATGCCATTTGCAACTGAATGTCCTATACTTCTTTTATCTTTACATGTGTTTTGACATGAAAAAAATGCCGAAGAAGAACCCCTATAGCTGACTCTATTTAAGGAAATGAGGTTTTCTTGATTTTTCCTTTTTAATTACCAGGACTTTACTACATTTTCCTTCACACTTTTTCGCCTCTTGGCAAGGATAGTTGAAAACGTGAAGAACAAGGTGAATCATTCTACTTAAAAATGTTTCCTACATCGAAACTCAATTAATGTTTTGCTTGCTTCATGTCTATTCGTGGATTTATTTCTATTAGAAAACTGCTTTATAGTTTGTAGCTTGCAAGATTGTCGAGGCATCTAGATGATCTCTAGTTGGTGGGGACCCTTTCCTGCTTAGGGACATATGCCATCAACTTCACCAAAAAAGGGAGTGGGGTGGGGAATATATAAATAACTAAATAAACCATTCTAAGGTGATAGAAGCTAAGATCAATCAATATGAACGTATGATTTCGTGAAATATTAATTTATAATTAGAGAACTGAGGATAAAACACAGGTAAGGACAATTAAAACAAAAGGAAGTATGCAGACTGTGAAAATACATGCTCTTGTGCAGGAGGGGGAGGTTGGGTAAAGGAGGAAACATATAAAGTAAAAAAAGGAGTGTAGAATGAAATAAAAGAAGGAAAAATAATGACAAAATATAATGGAAAAGACAAAGTAGGAGTTTGAAGACCCAAACCTAATGAGGGCAGAAGCAGTGGAAAGAAAGGAAAAGCAAAAGAGGAAAAGAAAAGGAGGAAGAAAAGAGAAATGAAAGAAGAAAAGATAGAGGTTAAAGAATGCTAAAAGGAATCTATCCATTTGCAAAGGCACGGATGTTATGATATTAGAGCGTGGATTTAGAAAACCTAAAAAATTCCAGTTTTCTGGACAAATTCCTCCATTACAAAGAATGATCAAGACAAGAAAGAGGGTGGTGGTGAGTGGTAAGCAAGGGGATGTCTTCTTCCACCAGCATCCTAAGCACCATAGCCATTGACAATACCGAGCAAGAGGATGGCATTTGGAAGGGGGTGCTGTAAAGGAGTGCACAATTAGGGCCACCAATGATGTTGATGTTGATTTGAGGATGCTTGATGCTGACTCGCCCTGCTGACTGCTTCATTAACCTTGGTGGCAAAATTGGCTAATATGGTATTCCTAAGCTTTGCACAATTGATGAGTGGTTTTCAATTTTACATAATTTGGTTCTTTACCTTTTTTTGTTTGTTTGTTTTTTTACTGTATTCCATGAAATGCATTGATATCAACTAATCTCTAGTCTATGTTTGCTTTTGGTTGTTATTTATATAAAAATATTGTATAAGAAAATGAAATTTTAGAAGGATTCAACTATGGATTATTTAGCTGATATTGTTCTTGTGTGTAGGTTCTCCATATGAAGGTGGAATATTTTTTCTTGACATCGTGTTTCCACCTAATTATCCATTCAAACCCCCCCAGGTATGAGAAAATTGAACTGGGAAATGAAACACCATGTTTTCACTTCTATGAAAGTCAAACATCAGAATGATATCTAAAAAATTTTTGGTTATATAACAATACTTTAATATGATGTTGTCAAGTTGTATCATCTGAATTTCTTCAATTCTCATTCAAAAATTAGATCTACTTGGATTTAACAATATAGCACTTATCTCTCAACATAATATTAATAAATTCATGTAGATTGGCAATTTTTAGGATTGAAAGTTTTATAGGTGTACGGTTGTTTCAATTTTTTGGGTGTTTGGTGGGTAAAGGATGTGTGGTGAAGTTTTGCTAGGTTTCTTAGTCAAAGAAAGTCATATTAGTTTCAGAAAATGCTTCTTGAATCCCAATATTGACTTTTCAAACTTCAAGTTGAGTGCAGTTTTATTTTATTCTTAGTTTGGTTGATATCCTTTACCATATGTAAGAAAACAAGTAGAGGTTATGGATCTATACCATAGTTTCCATTTCAACTGGAAGTTCTTAAAGCACATATAAAAGTCCTTCAAGTATTGTCGATAAAAAGAAGATGAAATGGAAAGGTTTTGATGCTTATGCGATGATCTGCAACAGTAAATGTAACAACCCAGAGCCTCATCCAAAAGGCTAGATAGAAGGTATTATTTGGATTTCTTGGCATTGTATAAGTACTCAAGATCTTTCCAACAAATAATTGATGTGGGACTAAATATACACTCATACGGATCCTTACATACTCCTTCCATTTAAGTCCCAGCACACTCACCAAGCTAAGAATTCAAATCCATTCAAATCCAATCACAAATACCATAATCAGCTTATGGTCAATCCAAATGGGCTGTAGCGTCCCCTAGTCCACATAAGTTATCGATCTGCTCCGCTTTGATACTATGTGTAATGACCTAGGACCTTTGATACTATATGTAACGACTCAGGACTTTATCCAAAAAGGTTAGTCGGAATATATTATTTGGATTCCTCGGCCCTGTATAAGCATCTAAGATCTTCCCAATGGATAATTGATATGGGACTAAATACATGCTTATGTAACCGATATGGCCTGACAAGGATGCCAAGGCTTAAATGGGGAGAGTATTTGGGGACCTATGTTACCATGTATTAAGTCCCATATCGGTTATTTACTAGAAAGATCTGGGGACTTATGTAGAGTTGAGGAATTCAAATAATACTTTCTGGCTAGCCTTTTTGGATGAGGTCTTAGGGCATTACAAATAGTATCAGAGCCGGCCCAACCCATAGCCTATATGGATTGGGGAATACTACAGTATGGGTTTATTAAGCTGACCATGGGTCGATCGTGGTGTTTATGAATGGATGCATGGATTTGAACCTTTAGCCTAGCGAGGATGCTAGGGCTTAAACGAAAGAAATATGTGAGGACTTGTACGGGTGTGTATTTAGTCCCACATGCGTTATTTGCTGGGAAGATCTTGAGTATTTATATAGGACCAAAAAATTTAAATAATATCTTCTGACTAGTCTTTTGGGTGAGGCTCTACTTTGTTACAGTAAAATCTGAGTAGTTTCTAGCTGTTGACTTCTCCATCTCTTTCTATCAAAGCCTAGAAGAAGAAATAGGTTGAAAACCAGTAGGATGGACCTCTCAGCTGAAACATCTGTCAGCAAGATGTAATAGATTTTAGCTTTAATTTTGGGGTCAAAAATTCTAATCCGCTAACCATTATCAGTGGTCAGTTCCATTATTTTAAATGCATGATTATTCTGGTGAATTAGTCAGTCAGAGGAGTTGGCCAGGTGTCAGAGGATCAAAATTTTCTTCTGCTTTCTTTATCTTCATGTTTCTTTCTGTGAGAAATGAAATCCAAGAAGGTTGGTATTTCACTAGAAACAAAGATCTACCAGAATTGAGGGTATGGTTATTGTTGGCTGCATTTATTACTCTTGACTTTGCCATTTAAAGGCTGGTGTTTATTTTCCTTGCTCATCCTTGGTTAGCAGGAATAAGTTAAAACTGAATAGACCTGAACTGGTAGGAAGTTTCTCCCTGTGCAGAGAAATAACAAAGTGAGAGATTGAATGCCAGAGCAGTATATCGATTGCATGTTGTCAGCATCTTGATTTAGTGGCAAAGGATAGAATAAAGATCTTCTGCTTTTGTGCCATGTTACTCAAGGGAGTAAATAGAGTGAAACCAGTCATTTCTAATAGTGGGCTATTTCTAGTATTTTTCATTTTATCTGTAATTGCATTGGAGACTTACTATCACATTCTACATGCCATTCATTAACTTGCTTTCATCTTTTGATTCTGATCCCAATTTGACCATTTTGCTTTGCAGGTTACATTCAAAACTAGGATATACCACTGTAATGTCGACTCTGCTGGAAATCTAAATCTGGACATTTTGAAAGATGGTTGGAGTCCTGCTCTGACAATTTCAAAGGTGCTGCTGGCCATTAAATCAATTATCGCCAATCCTGATCCATGTATGCACGATTATTTCTTTTAGTCTCTGATCTTTGATTTTGTTGATGAAGTTCCATTCTGAATGTATCCTTTAGTCATATGAAAAATCTTGGATTTGGATATTCTCTTTTAAAGCATTGAGTTCCATCTTTGCAGATAAACCCCTGGTGTCAAGCATTGCTTGCTTGTATTTGACAGATAGAGCTAAACATGATGAAATAGCTGCCGAGTGGACTATGCGTTTTGCCAGATAAAGATATCAGCATCCTGATAACCAGAAAGCTAATGCAGAGAATTTGGTGAAATTTATGATCATAGAAAATTTCCTGCAATAGTTTGAGAAGCTGGATACAGCCCTTGTGATGATATGATAAGCAACTGAACTTGTTTTTAGCTGTAAATAGTTTGTTCCTCTATGTTTTTCCGGGTAAGGACTCTGTCTTTTAGCATGACTATTGCAAGAGAGAATCAGAGAACAACGTCTATCTGCTATTAAAATGTACGGAATGGCCTGTTTTTGTTGTGAACTTGTTTTCTTGATGAGCTAAACATTCTATAAGTGGCGCACAAGCTTCTGAATGCGTGCTTAAATTTTTGAGTTCAACATCATGTTTGAGGACTTTAAACTTTTACAGTTGTGCTTAAGATTGGTTTCTGCATTCTTTGTCAAATATATTGTTAGAGTGGAGGATGATAGAAGACCCTCATCAGGAACTTAGGATGCTTGTCAGAAATCTAAAAATTTATTCATTGTGATACTGGTAGCTGGACATACCATGGTCAAGAATGAATTCAAGCTTTGATTGGTTCAAAGGCACCTAGCTATTTTAGCTATTTGGACTAGCCAACTACCTTAAATTTTCCTACATTGGTCATCTCTGAGAATATGACTGTCATGATGTTAAATTTTTGATGTCTTGAGTGTCGATTGCGTGCAAACTGAAACGGTTTCTAAACTTCATTATCTGAAGATAATCTTTCCACAAGGAAAAAAGGATTATAGACCAGATGCATAATAAATCAGCTAGCATCCTAAAGCATTTATATTTCTTTTCAAACTACAGCAATTAAACAATTGTGCTTGGCTCTGTTGTCCCTGGAATTCATAATGGTTTCATTAATACTCTATGAAGAGTTTTTGTATTTTCACGTTACCATCAGAGGGTGAAATTATCCTAAGGTGATATTCCTATTCTTACAAGATGGACATTGGCAGGTCGTGTTGCATTGGATCGAAGACCCTCAAATATATGATGTTTCTTGAAACATCAGGAATAAACTATTAGATCCAAGATTACATTTTAAGTCTCCATTTCTATTTGAATGGAAAAGCAATAAAAGAACTCCAAAGTCATTGTTAAATCAGATGCAACAATCTGAAAGGTAGGGGAGCAGTCGAGTGGATCTTAATTTTTGTGAAAAAGAATGGACAGGTGGACCTCAAATTTTGGAGAGTGAGAAGTGTTGTTGTTGGCCTTCAATTTGATTTTAATGTTCATGTTTCTAGCCCTTGGTTCGCCCTCTTTGGGGGCCATACTTTAAATATAGTCATATCAGCCAGTATATAATCTTCTGTGCTGCTAAGCTTATTCTTTTATTTAGATATTAATAAAAAACAGGGGCCGGGGGGGTGGGGTGTGGGGTGGGTGGCTTCTATATCCTTAGTACCATCGTTAGCATCACAGCACATTTGTATCAAGAATTTCTGAAATAAATTTTGTGGAAAATTGATTACTGTAACTGCCATCAGAATGTACACACACACACCCACAAAAAAAAAAAAAGAACTGCCATCAGATGAAAAGAAACCATTTAAAGTTGATCTACGTGTATAGAAGGATTGGAATGTTAAGTTCTTTTGAGAAAAAATTGCACGCAAGAACAGTCACCATATTTCTTCAGGTGATTGAATGTTTCATAGCTATATGATTGCTGTAACTATTTCTGAAAACAAATTATTCACAGATTGTTCAAAAATTTCGTATGTTGGCTCTTTTTTTTTTGCAAGTATAGTGGACTTACTGATAAGAAACACATGAACCATTGATTGATTATTTTTTTTAATTATTGTCATTAAGTCTTACATGCTTTATTTATTGCCCTCGGATCCATTTTCTATTCCCCATCTAATCTTTTTTTTTGGGGTCCTCCAACTTTGTCTACTTTTTGCAAGTACCCAAATTTCAAATCCTTGCCAAATTATTCAGGAATTCCAATCTTGTGACCAATGACTAGATAAAGCTGTGGGTGAATCAAATGGTTAAAGCCAATGTTGTCATAAATGACTTGGTAATACTCTAAGTGGATCAAATGGTTAAGTTTATAATATTTTTCATGCACCAAAATATGTCCCATCTGGTTCTAGGATACTTCAATCTTACTCTAGTTTCAAACCAACAGCTCTAAAGAGATGTTGATCTTTCAATTAACTTGACCTTTTGAGACAGACACTCTACCTTCTGTGAAGCAACCTGCCCCTCCTCACCCAAGCTTAAGTTGCACATAAAGCAATCTATAGCTCCTGCCCTCCTGAAAGAGGAAACAAGCAGATGCTCTGGTGGTCTTCTTGCATCAACGACAATGGCGAGCCAATGCGAACCAATCAAGCAGCGACGATTCGACCCAAGCATGTCCAGAAGAACTAGAAAGCCCACTTCCACAACCACCACCAAGAGCTCTCAGGATGAAGATGAGGAGCTGCAGAAGAAGAGCAACGATGTCTTTCACCGTGTTTCATTGAAGGAGCTGATGAAAGAAAGCAATGGAGAGAAGGCTGATAATGGAACTGAGGCCGAGAGTGGAACTGTTCAAGATAATGTGGATGGTAAGAAGAAGCTCATGGAAGCAGCAGCAGAGAAGAGCCTCCCTATAGTAAGAAAACAAGGTGACGGTATGGAAGGAGCCAAAATGGCTGGACTGGTGACTCGGTATGCAAAGGTGTTGAACCATTTGATCAAGGTGAAGCGCAGCTCGAAGAAGAAAAATGTGGTTCAGCTGTTGATTTAGTGGATCTCAGATGGTATCTTTTTTGCAGTCTATTGCTGGCTATATCCATGAATCATGTTTATATGGGTGATGAATGCATGATATCATAAGAGAGATGAGGGTAGCTCATTTAAAGAATTATTCTGTGGTTTTCGTATCACTCTTGCCATGTTTTTAAGCTTCAAATCAGGCTCCTGATCGAGCAGTACAGATGTCATGGAGAAGGCAAGATTGGTAGCATGCTTTTTGTGATTCTTGAGGAAAATTGTCATTGCATTTTAATTTACACGGTAGTAAATTACAAATCTATGAAAGTGCTTTAATAAGTAAGAAATATCACTCGGCTGGTGTGCTGCTATTTCATTGTTCATTCTGAATTGGTACCAAGAAGTTCGTCACATGAAGAGCTGCAAGCCGCTTGAGATTTTGAGTTACAATACAATTACATTTGGTTTCTTTAATCTAGAGTTTTTAGATACTTTTCACAAGCTTTTTGAGTGAGAGAATATAACTTTTGATATTCCGAATCCAATGCAACATTAGATGCAGATTGCGTAGAACAATATAACATATCTCATGCTCGGTTGATTTGTGAAGTTCTTCAGCTCGGCGAAAGAATACAGGGCCTCCCCACCCACGGCCCAATCAAAAAGTCCAAAGGGTTTATACACATGCATACAGATATGTATTTGTGTACGTATATTGTGAGACCCGGTCCATCTGCACTGGCCTAATCCAACCAACCAATCATGTGGACTGGGGCATGGCAAAAGTGGTATTAGAGCTTAGGGTTTAGGGTTAAGATTTATATCATTTAAAATCACTAAGGAGGATGGCAATTAGCTAGGATTCTATACATGTAATGGTTTCATAGCTTAAGGGTTAATCTTGTTAGGGTGTGCTCAAGGCAAAGTACGGACAAAAAAAAAATATGCTCTAGTTATATCAGAAAATTTAAAATTTAAAAAATATCTATTTTTTTATTTTTTAATTTTTAAAAAATAAAAATCAAAAAGCAACGTTTGGCAATACTATGAAAAGCAAAAAGTAAAAATTAAAAAAATTAAAATAATTACTTTATATGTAAAATAATTTTTTTTATTTTTTATTTTTTATTTTGCATATAATTATTTTTTTACTCTATAGCAATGCATGCTTTTTATTTTTTTGCTTTTATTCAATAGCAAAAATTTTAAAAAAATAAAAAATAATTTTTAAAAATTAAAAATTAAAAAGTGTAACTAAACACATCCTTAGATATATTTGGTTAGTTATTAAAAAAAAATTTATTTTTAAATTTTTAAAAATAAAAATTAAAAAGCCAGTAACATCATGATAAGCAAACAGTAAAAATAAAAAAAAATTAAAATAATTACTTTATATGTAAAATAAAAAATTTTAGCTTTTTATTTTTTTACTTTACATGTAATTATTTTTTACTTTATAGTAACGTAGTTATCAAATATGTTTTTTTTATTTTTACTCAATAGTAAAAATTAAAAAATATATTTTAAAAAATTAAAAATTAAAAATTAAAAAGTATAATTAATTACATCCAAAATTCAAAAATTTTGATTAGTTTGGATTACAATTGCGTTGCAAAAATGTGGTGCAACAACGTTATAGATATATATAAACCTCTCTTTTGTCCTCCTTCTCTCCCATTGGGATGCCACCACGAGGGGTCCACCCCTTCTCTGGTTCCGACTCCCCGTAAGAACACCAACCTATATCACAATGCTCTCCTTCTTTGCAGATTTGGTGTTCAGGAGTGATTGATCTTTGCGGGTGCAAAAGTTAATTCAAACCAGCCTCACGGATCTGTACTATGGGTTTAGATCGGGTCCAATTGTTACCCATTAATCTGATCAAAAGTCAAATTGGGTTTGGTTAAAGGTTCCTTCAATTCGACCCACCTCAAGCAAAACTAAATTTGATCCATACATCATCCAGCTTGCCCATCCTTTACCCAAAGCTCGCAAGATGTTGACCAGACTGAGCCCGGCTTAGCCTAACTAGATCCAGATTACATTTGAATTGGAAATATGGAAATTGTAGACTTGAGTCACGTTTAGACTAGATTGGTTAACGTTTATATCCGATTACGTTGCATCAACGTTGGTAGTTTATTAAACAACTTTATTATAGGTTTTATTCTTTTGTTGTGAGTCGATCGACTTAAGTTATAAAACGGTGAATCAAATTTGGCGTGTATATATATATATATAAATATCTGACTTGGCGATTATTGACGCAGAATCTGGTCGTCGCCGGAGTTCGCTGAAGTGGAGGTCGATGAGATCGCCGTCGGGGACCTGCAAAATAAAATCCCATCCGGAGTCGGTGGAGGGTAGCTCCAGTAGGATCCTCCGACGATCAAGTCAGCTCTGACCAATAGGAATGGAGTGCTCGGGAATGACTTTCGCAGAGCTTAGAGATGAAGGAAAGATCAGAGAGATTAGAGAGATTAGTGTATCTGGAGGGTCCTTTATAGACAGAGCTTAGTTGATAGCAATGGCCATACCGCCTGGCAGAGAGCCGTTAGGATCGCATGGAGTTTGATACGAAGAGGAAGGCGTCGTCAGGCGGATAGTGACAGTCATACTGGCAGGTCATGGGTCGCATGGGACTGGTTATGGAGAGAGTGGTGTCGCCAGTAGTAGCGGTCATATCATCCGATCTTGTTGCCTGTTGCAGACTGATGGCGACAGTTCGTCCAGAGGAGTTCGGACTTGTAGGAGAGTTCGGCTAAAGGAAAAGCTCGGGAGGAGCTCGGCCGTCGAGGAGTTCGAAGGAGCTCGGCTGGTTGAAGGGACGGCCGCTTGAGGAGTTCGATCGAGGGACGACCGCTGAGGAGTTTGGGCGCTAGGGGATTCCGTTAAAGCCCGACCGCTTGGAGTTCAAGGAGCTCGGCCGCTAAGCAGTTCGGCCGGCTGAACAGATTCGAAGGAGCTCGGACGCTAGGAGTTCGAGGAGCTCGGCCGCTAAATAGTTCGGCCGACTGTAGGAGTTCGGTTAAGACCCTTCCGTTGAAGCTCTTCCGCGGCTACTGGTTGCATTAGGCAGAGCATCGGGCTAGACTTTGGTAGGAGCGGGGTTTATCCCCAACAGTAGCCCTCCCACTCCCGAGCTCGAAACTCGAAGGAAGGGAGTGCAGAAAAGGCGACTGCCGAAGTCTTCTTCTGGGCTCCATGCTGGTTCAGGTCGAAGCTCGGGGGAGATCTCATCTCTAGCTAAAGTTGATGCTAAAGTTTAAGCTCGGGGGAGATCCCATCTCCAATTGAGGTTGAGGTAGGCCTCGTCTCCTACGATCGAGGTCGGAGGTTGAGCTCATCGGAGGCTCGGAGGAGATCTTATCTCCTGCAATCGAGTGTGATGCGGGCATTCGGGGGAGATCTTATCGCCTGCAGCTGAGCTTTCCTCAGGGGAGATCTTATTTCCTACGGCCGAGCTTTCCTCGGAGGAGATCTTATCTCCTGTAGTCGAGATTTCTTCGGGGGAGATCTTATCTCCTGCAGTCGAGGTTGTTGCGGGCGCTCGGGGGAGATCCTATCTCCTGCAGCCGAGCTTTCCTCGGGGGAGATCTTATCTCCTGCAGCCGAGCTTTCCTTGGGGGAGATCTTATCTCCTGTGATCGAGATTGAAGCAGGCACTCAGGGGAGATCCTATCTCCTGCAGCCGAGCTTTCCTCGAGGGAGATCTTATCTTCTGCGGTCGAGCTTTCCTCGGGAGAGAGCTTATCTCCTACAGCCGAGATTATTGCGGGCGCTCGGGGGAGATCCTATCTCCTGCAGTCGAGCTTTCCTCGGGGGAGATCTTATCTCCTTCGGCCGAGCTTTCCTCAAGGGAGATCTTATCTCCTGCAGCTAAGGTTGTTGCGGGCGCTCGGGGAAGATTCTATCTCCTACAGCCGAGCTTTCCTCGAGGGAGATCTTATCTCCTGCGGTCGAAGTTGAAGTGGGCACTCGGGGGGATCCTATCTCCTGCAGCCGAGCTTTCCTCGAGGGAAATCTTATCTCCTACGGCCGAGCTTTCCTCGGGGGCGATCTTATCTCCTACAGTCGAGCTTTTCTTCGGGGAAGATCTTATCTCTTGCAGTCGAGGTTGTTGCGGACGCTCGGAGGAGATCCTATCTCCTGCAACCGAGCTTTCCTCGGGAGAGATCTTATCTCCTGCGGCCAAGATTGAAGCAGACACTCAGGGGAGATCCTATCTCCTACAGCCGAGCTTTCCTCGGGAGAGATCTTATCTCCTACAGCCGAGCTTTCCTCGGAGGAGATCTCTTATCTCCTGCAGCCGAGGTTGTTGCGGACGCTCGGGGGAGATCCTATCTCCTACAGTCGAGCTTTTCTCGAGGGAGATCTTATCTCCTGCGGTCGAGGTTGAATCGGACACTCGGGGGAGATCTTATCTCCTGCAGTCGAGCTTTCCTCGGGGGAGATCTTATCTCCTGCAACCGAGGTTGTTGCGGACGCTCGGGGAAGATCCTATCTCTTGCAGCCGAGCTTTCCTCGGGGGAGATTTTATCTCCTGCGGCCGAGCTTTCCTCGGGGGAGATCTTATCTCCTGCAGCCGAGGTTGTTGCGGGCGCTCGGGGGAGATCCTATCTCCTACAGTCGAGCTTTTCTCGCAGGAGATCTTATCTCATGCGGTCGAGATTGAAGTGGGCACTCGGGGGAGATCCTATCTCCTGCAGCCGAGCTTTCCTCGAGGAAGATCTTATCTCCTGCGGTCGAGCTTTCCTCGGGGGAGATCTTATCTCCTACAGCTGAGATTGTTGTGGGTGCTCGGGGGAGATCCTATCTCCTGCAGTCGAGCTTTCTTCGAGAGAGATCTTATCTCCTGCGGCCGAGGTTGAAGCGAACACTCGAGGGAGATCCTATCTCCTGTAGCCGAGTTTTCCTCAGGGGAGATCTTATCTTCTGCGGTCGAGCTTTCCTTGGAGAAGATCTTATCTTCTGCAGTCGAGGTTGTTGCAGGTGCTCGGGGGAGATCCTATCTCCTATAGTCGAGCTTTCCTCAGGGGAGATCTTATCTCCTGCGGTCGAAGTTGAAGCAGGCACTCGGGGGCCTATCTCCTGCAGCCGAGCTTTCCTCGGAGGAGATCTTATCTCCTACGGCCAAGCTTTCCTCGGGGGAGATCTTATCTCCTGCAACCGAGGTTGTTGCGGCCGCTCGAGGGAGATCTTATCTCCTGCGGCTGAGCTTTCCTCGGAGGAGATCTTATCTTCTGCAGCTGAGGTTGTTGCGGGCGCTCGAGGGAGATCTTATCTCCTACGGTCGAGCTTTCCTCGAGGGAGATCTTATCTCCTACAGTCGAGGTTGTTGCGTGCGCTCGGGGGAGATCCTATCTCCTACAGCCGAGCTTTCCTCGGGGGAGATCTTATCTCCTACGGCCGAGCTTTCCTCAGGGAAGATCTTATCTCCTGCAACCGAGGTTGTTGCGGACGCTCGGAGGAGATCCTATCTCCTGCAGCCGAGCTTTCCTCAGGGGAGATCTTATCTCCTGCGGTCGAGGTTGAAGCAGACACTCGGGGGTGATCCTATCTCCTGCAGCCGAGCTTTCCTCGGGGGAGATCTTATCTCCTATGGCCGAGCTTTCCTCGGAGGAGATCTTATCTCCTACGGTCGAGGTTGTTGCGAGCGCTCGGGGGAGATCCTATCTCCTACAGCCGAGGTTTCCTCGGGGGAGATCTTATCTCCTGCGATCGAGCTTTCCTCGGAGGAGATCTTATCTCCTGCAGTCGAGGTTGTTGTGGACGCTCGGGGGAGATCCTATCTCCTGTAGCTGAGCTTTCCTCGGTGGAGATCTTATCTCCTACGGCTGAGCTTTCCGTGGGGGAGATCTTATCTCTTGCAGCCGAGCTTTAAGGCCTTTGACCTACCCTCGTTAGCACGAGATCCTCCTCCAGTTCCTAACATGGCAACTATTTGACTGCTTCATCCCCTGTTACCGCAGTTTCTGCACCAGAAAATAATAATGCGAAAATGAAGCAACTTTACTGAAGGAATATTACTAGTAATACATCCTCAGATTCTCTGAGTTCCAAGGTTGCGAAAGCGTCATCCCTCCGAGCTCCTTCAGGCGATAAGCACTAGGTCGGATGACCTCCACCACTTCATACGGGCCTTCACAATTAGGGGTGAGTTTTCCCTGACTCTAAGGCTGAGAGACAGCAGCTCGTCGGAGCACTAAGTCTCCCACTCTGAACGTCTTGTTTCTGACTTTGGAGTTGTAATATCAAGCCACCTTCCGTCTGTAGGTCGCTGTCCGGATGCGGGCTTCCTTCCTTTTTTCTTCCAATAGATCGAGGTCAACTCGGAGGTCCTGGAGATTGCATTTCTCGTTGAAGCCTGCGACTCACGCAGATGGGAGCTTGAGCTCGATCGGAATAACTATCTCAGTACCAAAGGCCAAGGCGAAGGGTGTTTCTCCAGTCGGCACCCTCTAAGTAGTTCGGTATGCCCAGAGGACATGGTAGAGTTCGTCCACCCAGGCCCCTTTTGTCCTATCGAGCCTCGCTTTGATTCCTTGCGGTAGGGTTCGGTTGGTTATCTTAGCTTCTCCATTGGCCTACGGGTGAGCCACCGATGTGAAGCGGTGGAAGATGTTTAGTCCTTCGCAGAACTCGGCGAACCTTGCCCCAACGAACTATCGCCCATTATCGATTATGAGGGTTCGAGGCAGGCCGAACTGACAGACTAGTGACTTTCAGATGAAGTCCTGCACCTTGGCCTCGGTAATCTTCACGAGTGGTTCGGCTTCGACCCACTTGGTGAAGTAGTCGATCGCGATCAAGAGGAACTTTCGCTGCCCAGACGCTGTTGAGAAGGGGCCGAGTATATCCATTTCCCACTACGCAAATGGCCAGGGTGAGCTGAACGGAGTGAGTTCGGATGCCGGCAGCCTCTATACGTTGGCATTCTTCTGACAGTGGTCACATCTCTTTACGTATTCTACAGAATCGCGAAATAAGGTCGATCAGTAGTACCCCTACCGGAGTAGTTTTTGCGATAAAGACCTAGCTCCTACGTGACTTCCGTAGAGTCCTTCGTGCACATCCCATAGCGCGAGGTTGACCTCCGAAGGTCGGAGACATCTTAGCAACGGGAGAGAGTATGACCTCTAATACAACCTACCTTCATATAAAGACGTAGTGGGAGGCCTGATTTCTGAGCTTCCGAGCTTCTTTTGGATCATGAGGAAGGACCCCCTCCCTGAGGTAGGTGACCAGTGGGTCGATCCAGCTTGACTCAAATTCCGTCTGCAGGATGACCTGAGGCTCCTCCGGGGTTGGGTACTTTAGAGTCTCTAGAAATACTCCTCTGGACAGTTCAATTGGGGCAGAAGTAGCCAATCTGGAGAGAAAATCGGCTCTCGCATTTTCCGCCCTCGGAATATGTTGAATGTCGAAGCTGTCGAAGGCCGGAGTCAAATCCCTCACCTTCCCGAGGTATCTCACCATGCTTTCCTCCTGTGTCTCGTAACTGCCGCTGACTTGGCCGACCACCAACTGGGAATCGCTGTAGACTTGAAGCTGATCTACCTTTAGTTCCCTTGCTATCTTTAATTCGGCGATCAGCGCGTCATATTCGACCCCATTGTTGGTCACAGGGAACTCGAAGCGCAGCGCGTACTCGACGACGACTCTCTTAGGGCTGACCAAGACCAGCCCCGCACCAGCTCCAGTGGAGTTGGACGAACCATCCATATGCAGAGCCCAAGAGCCTTCGAGGAGGTCGGCGCTTTCCTCAGGGAGGTTCAACTGCGGTAGCTCGGCTTCGTCTAGGCCCGATCCCACTTTGGTGCCGGTCTTGATCGGCCCAAGCTCGGCTTCGACCGAAATGGTGCATTTCAGCACAAAATCCGTCAGTATTTGGGCCTTGATTGACTGCCTGGGCCGATAGTTGATGTCGAACTCCGTGAGTTCGATCGCCCATTTTATGATTCTTCCAGAAGCGTTTGTCCGATGAAGGACTGCTTTTATTGGTTGGTCCATGAGGACCGTTACGATGTGCTCCTGAAAATAAGGTCGAAGCCACCTGACGGTAATTAGAAGAGAGTAAGTTAGTTTTTCCAGCCTAGAGTACCTGATCTTCACGTCCCTCAGGACTCGGCTCACGTAGTAGATCGGCCGTTGAGCCTTCGCTTCTTCCTTGACCAGCACCATCGTCAGGACCATTGAGGAGATAGCTAGATACAGAAATAATTCTTCTCCGGATTTGGGCTTTGCCAGCAGCGGGGGCGAGCCGAGGTAGCTTTTGAGCTCTTCGAATGCCTGTTGGCACTCCACCGTCTAGGAGAAGTCCTTTGGTCGCCTGAGAACGTGGAAGAAGGGTATGCATCATTCAGCCGACCTTGACATGAAGCGACTTAGGGATGCCACTTTTTTGATCAAGCGCTGAACCTCCTTGATTGTCCTCAGAGCGGTCATTTTCTGAATGGCTCGGATTTTCTTAGGGTTTGCTTCGATTCCTCATCTCGACACCTTGAACCCCAAAAATTTTTTGGAGGTCACACCGAAGGCACACTTGGCTGGATTCAGCTTCACCTTGTGCCTCCTGAGTGCACCGAAGATCTTTTCAAGATCGACGAGGTGATCCATTGAAACTCGGCTTTTGACGAGCATATCATCTACGTACACCTCCATGTTGCGGCCGATTTGCTTCTTGAAGACCTTATTAACCAAATGCTGGTATGTTGCCCCCACATTCTTGAGTCCAAAGGGTATGACCCTATAGTAATAAAGACCTCGGTTAGTAATGAAGGCGGTCTTCTCTTCGTCCTCAAGCGCCATGCGTATCTGGTTGTAATCGAAAAAGGCATCCATGAAGGTGAGGAGCTCATGGCCCGAGGTTGCGTCCACCAGCTAGTCGATCCTTGGTAGGGATAGCTGTCCTTCGGGCAGACCTTGTTCAGCTTCTTGAAGTCAATGCACATCCTCCACTTGTTATTCGCTTTCTTGACGAGAATCACGTTCGAGACCCAGGTCAGATAGTTAATCTCCCGGATGAGTCCGACTTTGAGGAGCTTGTCTACCTCTTCGGCGGTCGCTTTCTACCTCTCCGGGGCGTGGTGGCGCAGCTTTTCTTTTATCAGTCGGTGCCTCGGATCAACGGCCAACCGATGTTCCATGACCTCGGCGTCGATCCCTGGCATATCTGCTGGGGTCCGGGCGAAGACGTCCGCATTTCTTCTGAGGAAAGCGACGAACTGCTCCCGAACCTCGGCCGCCAAGTTGGAGCCAATCTGCACCACATGCCCCGAGTTTCCGTCACTCAAGGGCACAGAGACGAGGTCCTCC
The DNA here is from genome assembly GCA_006176705.1 of Cocos nucifera. NCBI lineage: Eukaryota > Viridiplantae > Streptophyta > Magnoliopsida > Arecales > Arecaceae > Cocos > Cocos nucifera. Next base: position 733,340 of record QRFJ01000048.1, read on the forward strand.
GCGGGCTCGCCCCGCTCCTCAGTGAGATCATCGCGAACGTCCAGTCCATCAATAAGATAAGGGTCAGACTGATCTCCCTTATGCAGGGCGATCGAGTAGCAATACCTTACCAGAGCCTGGTCTCCTCTGACTTCTCCGACTTCGTGACTCGTCGGAAACTTCATCTTCAAATAATAGGTTGACACTATCGCCTGGAGTGCATTTAGACCAGGTCGGCCAAGGATCGCGTTATAGGCGGACGGGGTCCTTACGACTAGAAAGTCGACCCGAGCTTTGGCCTGCTTCGGATGTTGTCCGGCCGCTACGGTCAATGTTACTATACCTTCGATTGGTACGGCATTGCCAGCAAACCCTACCAGCGGGGAATTCATCGACCCCAAGCGATCGTCGGGCAGGGACATTTTTGAGAAGGCATCGTAAAATAATACATCGACCAAGCTTCCATTATCTACCAAAATGTGGCGTACATCGTAGTCAGCAATATTCAAAGAAATTACAACCACGTCATTGACCATCCTCCTCGGTAAAGACCACGGGCTCCACAATCCTCCACCTCTTCACCGATCCTCTGGATCCACTGGTCTCCCCTTGCTGAGGTCCCCCTAAGATAGTATTGATGACGCCAAGGGGCGGCCGATCTTCCTGGCTCTCTCCATCCGATGGTAACGCCCTTGGCCGCTCCTCCCGCTCTTCGGGCCACCTCTGCAGGAATCGGCCGAGTCTACCTCGTCTGACGAGCTTTTCGATTTCGTTTTCGAGTTGGATGCACTCCTCGGTGTCGTGGTCGTGGTCGCGATGATAGAGACAGAACTTGTTGGGATCGCACTTGCTGGGATGGAAATGCATCCTGTCCGGCCTCGGAAGCTGTTCCCTGATTTTCATCAGCACTTGGGTCTTCGAAGCATTGACGGGGGGGCGTAGTTGTGAAACCTTCGTCGGGGAGAGCTTCGGTGCTGAGGAGAACCTTGGCGCACCATTCCGTCCGGGCTTTCCCACCTCGGGGTCCGTGGGGGAGTTCGGGTCCGTCAGTGACCGGAAGGAGTTTGGGAGTGCCGCCGAGCTTCACTCCGCTTCCCTTCTTCGGTGGGCCTGCCCGGCCCGCCAGCTCGCCGCTTGCCGTCGGCTTCATCATCCTTGGCCTTGAAGGCCTCTTCTGCCCGGGCATATCCTTCAGCCCGAGCTAGCATGTCAACAAAATCTCTGGAATACTTCTTTTTCAGGGAGAACAACAAGTCGTTCTTCTGAAGGCCACCCTTGAGGGCGGCCATGGCGACTGATTGATTCAGGTTCCGGACTTTCAATGCGGCAGCGTTAAACCGGATGATGTAGGCCCAGATGGGTTCCCCCTCCTTCTGTCTGATGGCCATCAAAGAATCCGAACCTCGGCACGGCCGCCTACTACTGATGAAGTAGGCTGCGAACTGTTGACTCATCTGGTCAAGCCGAGTACCAGTTCCTGGCAGCTTCTTTAAGGGTAGAGGGGAAAGCCCAGCACAATATAGCGTCTGACGCGCCATGGAGCAGCATCATTGTTCGGAAGACTTCCAAGTGGTCGACCGGGTCGGTGGTTCCATCGTAGCTCTCGAACTGTGGGAGCTTAAAGTTCGGCGGGACCGGTTCCTGCATGATTTTCTGCAAAAAGGGGAGGGTTAGTGCAAACGTCATTACCACGTGAGGGGGGAGTGTGATGAAGTTCTTCGATTAGCCAGCTCATTTCTAAGAACCTTTGATCTAGGAGATCTTCACGGTCTCTGATCTCCAAGGTTTTCTGATGGAATGGGCGAGAGGCTTCACCCTTGGTCGATCCATGATCCGAACAAGGGCTCTCCCTCCTCTGCCTCCCTAATCCGAGGATCGAAGGTCGGGCAGCCCAAGTCGGTCGCTCCTAGATCGGATCACATGGCTCCAGAGAGTCCCACGCCGGTTGGGCTGGCACTGGGGCTTGCTGGTGCAGCACTGCCTGTACCGTCTCTGTGAGACCACGAACTTGCTGGACGAGCTGGTTGAACTGCTCCGTATCCACTGTGGCTATAGACGGGACCTGAGTCGCCGGGGCTGGAGCAGGAATAGATGGATTTGGATGGGATCGGACCATGGAGGCCGTCGAGCGTCGAGTCGAAGCTCTCTTGGGAGGCATTTTCTCCTCGGAAGAGAAAAGGAAGATCTTCGGAGAGGAAAGGAAAAAATCATCGTCGAGTACTCCTTTAAGAACAAGGGAACCTCGAAGGTTCGGGCCCTCCTTCTAGCGCCAATTTGTTGACGCAGAATCTGATCATCGCCGTAGTCCACTGGAGTGGAGGCCGATGAGATCATCGTCGGAGATCTGCAAAACAAAGTTCCATCCGGAGCCGGTGGGGGGTGGCTCCGGTAGGACCCTCTGACGATCAAATCAGCTCTGGCCAACAGGAATAGAGTACTCAGGAATGACTTCTGCAGAGCTTAGTGATGAAGGGGAGATCAGAGAGATTAGCATATCTGGAGGGTTCTTTATAGGCGGAGCTTAGTTGATGGCGATGGCCATACCATCTGGCAGAGAGCCGTTGGGACCGCATGGAGTTCGGTACGAAGAGGAAGGCATCGTCGGACGGATAGTGACAGCCATACTGGCAGGTCATGGGCTGCATGGGACTGGTTATGGAGAGAGTGGTGTCGCCGGTAGTGGCGGCCATATCGTCCGGTCTTGTTGCCTATTACAGACTGATGGCGACAGTTCGTTCAAAGGAGTTCGGACTTGTAGGAGAGTTCGGTTGAAGGGAAAGCTCGAAAGAAACTTGGCCGTAGAGGAGTTTGGAGGAGCTCGACCGACTGAAAGGATGGTCGCTTGAGGAGTTCGGCTGAGGGACGACCGCTGAGGAGTTCGGACGCTGGAGGATTTCGTTAAAATCCGATCGCTTGGAGTTCAAGGAGCTCGGCCGCTAAGCAGTTCGGTCGACTGAACGAATTCGAAGGAGCTCGAATGCTAGAAGTTCGAGGAGCTCGGCCGCTAAGTAGTTCGGCCGACTGCAGCAGTTCGGCTAAGACCCGTCCGTTAAATCTCTTCCGCGGCTACTGGTTGTATTAGGCAGAGCATCGGACTAGATTTCGATAGGAGCAGGATTTATCCCCAACAGCGATGATAATTTTGCTAAAGATCTGAAGACGTTGAGGGTGCTATTCGATTCTTGGTGATGCAAAATGATTTATCTCGGAGAGTTGTAAATATGCACCCAAAATAAAAAGATCTTACTAGAATGAACTTTGAAATAATAGTAATAAAAAAATATAATAAATAATCAAAATGTGTGATCCTATTCTGATTAGCATTAGATTTGGTCGGCATGTAGCCGATTTGGAGATAGTCAATCTGATTTAGATCAGATTGGCATGTGGCAGATGGTCAATATAGTTTTAATACAGTCGGCACATGGCCATTTGGGGATAGCGGGCCTAGTTTCAATTTGGTCGGAGCCAATCTAGAAATCGACGATAATGATGTTGGGAGCGACAAAATCTAGTTAAATCTCGAGATCGTCGGTGAGGATCACTCGTTCTCTTTATAGAGTTCGATCTGATGAAATCCGACTGCGGCATCCATAGTGATTGGACCCATTGTGAGCTTGGCCCAGTTCAGCCTTTGGAAGATCGCCATGTATCCCTGCATAACAGATGGGTTAATTATATGCCATATCAATAAGTCTGCACATTTTTGCCAAAAATTCGTATAAATAGACCACTTCTACAACAATGAAATGAAGTTTGTTCCATCTTTCGAACGAATCCGCCGTGGAATGGTAGCTTGTGCAGACGGATGAACGATCTCCATGTGTACTCGCTGTCGCGGCCCCAAGGACTTGTCCGGGTCTTGCTGCCCCGATGCAACGAAATCCTCGTCCTCGTCCCAGCGCTAAACTAAAGGCAACGGCCTTTCTTTCTTCCCTTCCAACCGCCACCCCGAGAAAAAGACCAGGAGGCTGCGCTCTAGCTTACTACTCCCCCCAAAATCCCCTCCCTTCCCTTGTAAGCCGTTCTTTGACCTACGGCTAGACCGGAGACTTTTAAGCTTTGCCGTGCGCTTTCCTCCCTTCTCTATCTAAGCCCTCTAAGCCCAATCTACTATTTTTGAATCCCATTTTTCTTGGCGATCATAGAGAATCTTTTTGTAGGGTTCTGCTTGTTGAGCCGCGATAAAGGAACGAGAGAGATCTCTGTTCCAGTGAGGCGTGGTAAACGAGGTACGATTTGAGCTCTTTTCTCTTTTTGTTGCGACTGTTGCAAATCATTTATTACTTTTCTTTATATGGTAAATGATCTAACCGGAAGAAACCTAGCATGTTTGTTTTGTTTGGAAAGACTTTCTTTTGACAGGATTCTTGATTCGTAATTGTAACGACCTAGGGCTTTAACCAAAAAAAGCTAGCCGAAAGATATCATTTAGATTCCTTGGGCCTCCAAGATCTTTCGAGTGAAGTATCAATGTGTTGGACTAAATATATGCTCGCACGGATACTCCCTTCATTTGATACCTGACATCCCTAAGTTAAGGGTTCAAATGCATACATTTATTTATAAATACCATCATCGGCCTACGGTCAATTCCTAAATTCGTACTGCAGTATCTCATGGTCCATATGGGGTATGGGCTAGATCGACTTTGGTATTATTTATAACGATCTAAGATCTTATTCAAAAATAGGGGTGGCGGTTTTAGCCAACCCGTTGGATACCTAACTCGATCCAAATAGAGTGGATTTTATGCGATCTATTTAAATTTAGGTGTGGGTATGAGTTTTAGATGAAAAATCTAAAGCAGATTCGAATCGGATATGGATAACGGTATGACTAGATATACAAAATAAAACCTCTATCCCCACCCTCACACCTCCCCCTCTCTTTATCGTAGATGCATCATCCATTCCTCCCCATATCCCATCCATCTAATGCAGCAATGCCCTCATCCCTTTTTAGTCTCCATTCGATTGCTCCAAGCCTCCCACCCGCTTGAGTTTTGGTTTGGTTTTTTTCAAGCATATAGGATATCGTGTGAGTTGTGGTGGTGTGAATTGTCCCTTGAGGTATTGAGAGCTTAATCTTGGTGGAAGCATGATATTTTGTGGGTTTTGGGGATTTTTGATCAAAATGATTCTTCTTTGGCTACAAAATTTTCAGTTTATGGAGTTTTGTTCTCATATGAATATGATACCAAATCCATGGTGTGATATCCACGTGAACAAGGTTGTTCTCACTCTATTCAACTCCTAGGGCCCATAAGCTTCTTTTTCTCTTCATTTCATTCTCTTTTTCAAAGATCTATTGGGAAGGAGAGCATCTGAGGGAGATTTGTGAGATCTGATCTGTTAGGATTTGACATCTTGAATTCAACCCACAGAAAGAAGAGAATCAATTTTCAGCATACCAGTTGGCTCGATTCTGATACGCGATCGAGTCGGCTCGGATCTCGATCTGGATTGAGATCGAACCGGCTCGAACCACACCCAAGTCAGCTCTCTCAGGCAGACAGACAACAGGAGTTCGGACAAGATGCAATCGAGCCAGCTCGACCCTTGACCGAGCCGACTCGACGGAGGCGAACAAAACATGACAGAATTTTTCTGTTTGGACTCGGATTGTGATTAATCCAAGGAGTCTAAGGAAGTTGTGCGTGGACCATAGGATCCAACGGCCATGGAGGGTTGCGGTCATGATCTGAAGGTCGGAAAACATTTCAAGACTCCATCGAGGATATGTTCGACTCATGTTAGGAGAACGAACACTGTTAGGACTCCTATGAACTATTGAGAAGAGGATTTTCATCCTATTTGAAGGGTTGAGGTGCTGTGGAACAGAAAAAGATAGCGCATGTGACGTGAGAAGCACGTAGAGAGGCTCAAACAGCCACTGAGAGGAGCTTGGTAGAGCATTGAGTACGTACAGCCTGTAAAAGAGAGAAGCAACAGGTGCATAGCATCCGACGAGGAGGCTGTGAGAGCAGAGCATCTTGTAGCTTCTGTGGGTCTTCTTGGGATTACTTTAAGAGCATTGTATGGATGAGTGCTTCTGGATCTTGAGAGAGGGTTGGAGAGTTGAGATTGTATCTCCTCAATTGTTCTTTCTCGGTAGTGAAGCATTGCATGCCCCGTGGATGTAGGCACTTGGGCCGAACCACGTATATGGTTGTGTTCGTTTATCTTCTTCTATCTTTCCATAGCAACAGGTGGTGTCATATCTTCTACAGATGATCTTGGGCGGGTGATCCATGTTTCGCAATGGTAGATCTATCCTAACAGTGGTATCAGAACCAAAAAAAGTTAGGTTATACTAAGGATTGCTGTGGTGGTGATCAAGTTAGAAGAAGAGCACAATCAAGGTGGATGCTCTCATGTACAAGGAGAAGATCAGGGCGTTGGTCTTGCTAGCGTCGCTCCTTCGTATGAGTCCTTGATGACTACTCTTCTAGTGGGAAAGAGTACCATCAAGATGGATGAGATCACTACAGCGATACTTCAGAATGAGGTTCTCAGGAGGGAGAACTTAGCTTCAAGCTCAGATGGCGGTAGCTCAGCTTTGACAGTTTCTGGAGGAGTAGGAGGCAGTAGATGGAGCGATAGAGGATCGCAAGGAGGACGATCCAAATCCAAGATGAAGGATCCTACCAAGATCAAATGCTACAAGTGCGATGAGTTGAGGCATCGAGTTAAAGATTGCTCACAACTTAAGGATCGGACGAGGGCTACTGTAGCGATGGTTAGTAGCGAGTTAGAGGATGATGTCCTGGAGATATCTGACGAGGTATCTAGTTTTTTCAGTAGTGAATTTTAGATTCTGCATCTACATATCATGTTTGTTGTAGAAAGAAGCAGTTTGACTCCCTAGAGAGCAGTGAAGGCACTGCTTATCTGCCGGATGGATCGAGCTGTGCGATTAGAGGCATCGAAATGGTCAGCTGAAAGACACGTGACGGTGCAGTGAGAAGATTGGGGGAGGTCCGATATATATCCAATTTCAGATGGAATCTTATCTCACTGAGCAGACTGGATTCAAACGGCTACAGATGGGTAGCTGGTGATGGAATCCTTAAGGTTATGCACGATAATAGGATGATATTAGAGGGAAAGAAGAAGACAAGAGGACATTACTATCTGGCAGGAAGTCCAATATGAGGTGGAGCTTCAGGAGCCAAAGGAAGTCTAGTGCGATGTGGAGCTCCAGGTGGAGATGGATCGGACACGAGACAGAAGACTCAGAAGGACAAGAGGCGACGTTGCAAAGTGAAGTTCCTATTGCCGCAAGAGAATTCTCCGAGCAGGTCTTAGGTCAGGAGGATCACAGCCATTAATGGAGGTGGGATCGGACGGCCTGGCTCGACTCCCACGTTCGCCCATCCATGATCAGCAGGCGTGCCCAGGGCATGGGGGCGAGACAGATCATAAGCTGTCAAAATCAGGTGGAGGCCGAATGTCGAGTCGAGGTGGAGATTGTTAGGATTTGACGTCTCAAATTCGACCTACAGTAAGAAGAGAATCAGTTTTCAGCACAACAGTCAGATTGGCTCTGAAATCGAGCCGGCTCTCTCAGGCAGACAGACAGCAGGAGTCTGGGCGAGACGCAGTCGAGCCAGCTCGATCCCTGACCGAGCCGACTTGACGGAGGCGAATAGAACACGATGAGATTTTTTCTGTTTGGACTCGGATTGTGATTAATCTAAGGGATCTACGGGAGTTGTGCGTGGACCACAGAATTCAGAGGCCATGGAGGGTTGCGGTCATGATCTGAAGGTTAGAAAACATTCCAAGACTTTATCGAGGACATGTTCGACTCATATTAGGAGAACGAGTCCTGTTAGGACTCATATGAACTGCTGAAAAGAAGATTTTCATTCTATTTAAAGGGCTAAGGTGCTGTGGAGCAGAAAAAGATGGCACGTGTGGCGTGAGAGGCACGTAGAGAGGCACATGCAGCCGTCGAAAAGAGCTTGGCAGAGAGCCAAGTACGTGCAACCCGCGAGAGAGAGAAGCAACGGGCGTATAGCATTCGACGAGGAGGCTGTGAGGGCAGAACATCTTGTAGTTTCTGTGGATCTTTTTGGGATTACTTTGAAAGCATTGTATGGGTGAGTGCTTCTGGATCCTGAGAGAGGGTTGGAGAGTTGAGATTGTCCTCTATTGTTCTTTTTCGGTAGTGAAGCATTGCATGTCCCGTGGATGTAGACACTTGGGCCGAACCACGTATATGGTTGTGTTCGTTTGTCTTCTTCTATCTTTATATAGCAACAGGTGGTGCCATATCTCTTACAGGTGATCTTGGGCGGATGATCCATGTTCCGTAGTTGTGGATCTATCCTAATATGACCCGACCTGATCTGACTAGACTCGAGACAAGGCGAGTATACCCGACCCAAACCGAGATGGGTACAAAGCGAGTATGGGCATGGATTTTTTCATGGTGGGGCAAGTACGAATATTGATCGGTCTAACCCTATCATCTTTACCCAAAAAAAGCTAGCCAAAGGATATTATTTGAGTTCCTTGACCCTGTATAAGTATTTAAAATCTTCCTAGCAAATAACCGATGTAGGACTAAATATACACTAGTATAGGTCCTCACAGTAATTGAAGCCCATGGTGCGTTCTTGAGGAAAGGCACATGGTCAGCTCGAATAGTGTGGGTTTCAAAATTGAAGCAAAGTTTTGAGGCCGGAAAGAATGCAAAATTAATTTGTAATTGTACAACTTAAATCTTTTTGGGAAAAATGTTGTTAGGTTAAAGTAAATGGGAGTGGTAGAAGAGCAATTGAAATGAAAGGGGCAACCATAAATTTCTGTGGAGTTGAAGTCTAAAAGCAGCAGGTGTTATAGCAAACAAGTTTGTCTATTTTGCTTGATGGGGGGCAAAGTGCTTTAAAGTTTACCTAGTCAAGGATTGCTCATGCAATGAAAGAATGTAAAATTGAAGCTATCAAGGTTTCGAAGTGGATGTGTAGATTGTGAACCTAGTGTGGAGTAAATATTGGAAAGTGAAAACTTGAAAAGGTTAGCACTTGATTTGGAGTACTATTAAGCACTGTGATATATAACAATGTCCCAAAAGTCATTAAGACATTGTTATATTTTGTGCATGGGTTTTTCACCTGAAAGATGCTAGGTTTTGTTGGGTGGATGGGATTGTCATTAGGATAGTTGCATGTATGTGCTATAATATGGAGAGCAAACCTAGAGCATGGATAGGTGCTTGCACATGGAATATTCTCTATAGTCAATCCTGAGTCGATCGTATACCAATAGGTGTTGGACAAAGGTATACTCAGCTACCTGTTGCCACAAGAGCATGGAATGGTGAAATGAGGACTTTGTTTGTAAACCAGTGATAGATATCTAAACTTGACCTAAAGAAAAAGAAAAGGAAAAGAAAGATAAAACATGAGTCAGTGCAAATACTGGCAAAAATTAGTATTGGCCCACCATGCACTGGGTGCTTACTTGAAATTATGATTGGTTTTTAAAAAGTTTACTGGTGTCAAAGATATTGCTCTCAGTAGTTTTTCTGTGGATGGAAACCAGAATAGATGAGGTCAACAGTGAAGCAAGTACAAGGCGTTGAGATTGCCTTGATTGGAGATAACAGACCTTCTATGCTGTTGTCTTGACTCTTGAGTAATCAATCAATCAACATGCTTAAACTGTGAAAATGCTTAATAAATGCCACTTCTACTGAAAAGAGGGTAAGGAAAGAAGCAATTAAAATATCTGTACAGTTGTTCTGAGTATCATTTAAATCATGTGCGTTAATGAGAATTATTTTTTTAAGCTAGTGAGGGATTCAAACTTTATGACATACAATTTATTGAACAAATGTGCATGTAAATTTGATTTAGATTTTAACTAGTTAAAGTTGCTGGCAAACTATGCTTCCAGCTTTAAACAAAACATATTATGGAAATTAAAAAAATTGCATTTAGTAGATGCTTATAAATCTTGGTTTTTCTTTCGCTGTGCTGCTGTTATGTCTTTTGAATTAAAAATTTGTGAACTTTAATGTTTGACAGACTATGAGAGATATATTTATTCAAAGCCTTTTGTAGGTGAATGATAGGGTTTTTAACTTGTTTAATTAAGAACGATGTTCTGTCAATGTTGGTCATTTTGGTAGATAACAAAATAAAGCAGCTATGCAAAAGGATGGCAGTTCCAATGACACTCCATCAAATCATCTGGGGCGGATTCGGCATCGGAAACGCTCAACTGAGGTTGGTTTCTTGCATTTCTTGGTTCATTTTCTAGTTATTTTTCTTATTCTGTAGTCATTTGCTTAGAAACCTGGATTTTCTTTTGATTCTCACAAATGAGTATTTTGAGGATTCGACAGAAGTAAAACAGCTACAGCTTAGGATTCATTTATTAAACTTTATGTTTATTTACACCACCGAACAGCTTATTGATGGATTGAAAATCATTTTCTCTTTCCTAGTCTAGTTGGCCATTGTCTTTTTACCATTAACTTGCCATATAGCCTTTGGGCAACTACGTTGTCGATCATTGTTAGAATGATTAGTATAGCTTCATATGCTGTTAGGTGCATTGGTTGATGATTTATTTTGGCAAATGTAGTAAAATTGATTAAGTAGGTGGATTCTTGGACTGCTGCAGTTCATGATGGAACATATAAAAATAAATAATTCTGTTGTTTCAGGTTTCTCAAGATGCAAATAAAGCAAATGGGGCAAATTTGCTTGTCGATGACCGCAACAAATACAAATCAATGCTTATTCGTGCACATTCATCATTGTGGATGATGGGTGGTTTTGCATTTATAATCTACATGGGTCATCTATATATCTGGGCCATGATTGTTGTCATCCAAATCTTTATGGCAAGGGAGCTGTTTAATCTACTTAGAAAAGCTAATGAAGACAGACAGCTTCCAGGATTCAGGCTTTTAAATTGGTATATTTCTGTCGTATTTGATTACGTCTCCAGCATGTTCGGTAGCCAGTGTTAATCAACTGAATTATGTTCCTCCCACCCCCATCCAAAAAAAAAAAATATTGAATGGATGCTTATGGTTTGAATCAAGTCTCAGTTAATTTATCCATTCTCCACAGTGCAGGCATTTTTTCTTCACCGCAATGTTGTTTACTTATGGACGCTTTCTCAGCAGACAGCTTGTCAACACTGTAACTTCAGATAAATTGCTATATCAGCTTGTGAGCGGGCTTATCAAATACCAGATGGTTATCTGCTATTTCCTGTATATTGCAGGTTATCATTTTTGTTATGTTCTTTTATCATATATGAGTATATGTTGTGATCACATTCCAAATATAAAAATTTAGTAACCATGAACTTTTTTGTGCCTTCTTGTATTATTGAAGGTTTTCTCTGTTCTTCCCTCCCATCATTTTGTATGAAACCACGACATTGCTGGTTCATCCTTTTCATATCTCATGGCTTGTTCAATTGCTTTAGACTATTATGCAGTTTCAATGTCACATTTCAATTAACAACGTGGAGGGGAATGAATGAACATATTGCAAAATGATGTAACGGATCAACATGTGATAAAATATAAATGATTTAACATAATAACAGAATAACTTTACAAGGAAAACAAGTTCTGGAAAGAGAATTTTTTTTTATTCTAATGAAGTTACAAACTAGAACAACTTCTGATTTTAGAGGCAAACTTCAAAAATAGACTCAACATGGGGTGTTTGGTTCATGACCGGAATTGAAATCGGAATGGACATATTTCTCGAAGAGTTTGGTTTATGACCAGAATTGGAATCGGAATGGAGATTTGAATCCTTAGGAAGAGTTGGGATTGGGTTTTAGGGGGATTGGGCCATTCCCATTCCGCCTCAAAATCAATATGGGACTCCCTCCAACCAAATGGTTGGAATGGGAGTCACCCATTCCCATTTCCATTCCAAGCCTCAACATCCCCAACCAAACACCCCCGTGAATATCATGATGTAATACCATAACAATTAAGAGTGTCATTGCTATATAAAATCAATCTGGTGAAAATAATCCACTCTTTATGATTTAAAGAAAATGCGAAGTATAGAAGATAAAGTTACCTTCTTCTATAATTGCATCAATCACTAGCTCTAAAGATCTTTTATTTTTATTAAAAAAGTGTAAATAATGAGGATATACTTGAGAAATGTTGCATTGGTCATCCATTTTTGTGATGCATAAAGGGAATGGACTAACATAGCTTCTTCTTTTTTCTGTTTTTTTTTCCTTTTTCTTGGTGATTGGGTCTTCTTCTTCTTGTTTTTGTGATGCATGGGAAAGCAGGTCTCCTAAAAAAAATTTAATGAGAGAACACTTATGTGGTATGTGTGGTAACTAGTTTCCAAGGAGATTCAACAGCGGTTGCACCCTCCTAAACAGAATATTCTTGCTAGCAAGGTTTGAGGGATCAAATAGCCTGCCCAAGTTATAATAGTGCAAAACGGTATTTATAGTTTTCGTGTATTCTTCAACCAAAGCATTCTCGAAGAGCTTTCCTATTTGTAATTGTGGATGTTTCAGACTATGCACAGAACAGTGTGGTTCTTTCATTTTCTTTTCTTTTCTTTTCTTTTCTTTTTTGGTTTAAACTTATTCCATAACTTAATGGTGTCCAGACCTTGTTGATCCAAACTTAACAGGGCCTATCTGAATGTAAAATGTTGCCCTAAGATTAATGCCTCTTCGTATTTTATTTTCCTATATGTACATTCATTCTTTAATGCATTCCTCTGGTTATTAATCTGTCTGTTGGTGGCTTAGGTTTTGTATGGTTTATTCTTGCACTAAAGAAGAAGATGTACAAGTATCAGTTTAGCCAGTACGCATGGACTCACATGATCCTTCTAATAGTTTTCGTACAGTCCTCCTTCACTGTCGCAAATATATTTGAAGGAATATTCTGGTAAATAATTATTTATCCCTTATTTATGATGTCAATGAGCTAGAAGTTTATTCCAGTCAACATCATTTGTTTCAAATTTGTACCTTGTAGCACTTCATCATTGTGCAAATAATTTTTGGAAGGCCTAACTTTTTCTTTCTGGAATAGTGTGCTAAATTTATGAATTATTTGATTGTTCAAAAGTGAGCCTAATTATGCCACATGTTTATATTTTTGATCATCAACGAAGTGTATAGCTTGTTCTTCTCTCTCATGTTATGTTTTATGATAATAGGTTTTCCAACAAGAAGGTATTTGATGTACTTGCATTTGCATATGTATATATTTGAAAAGTATTATGTTCTATGGAAGGGACCTCATGGCAGGTTACATTGAGGTTAAAACATTAACGTTTCTAATAATTTGAGACTCAGGAGGCAAGGCACCAGTGCTGGTTGTTTTTTTTTCCGATTTTTCTTTCTTTTCTTTTTAACTCCTTTGACTCTCCATCTCAATCAATCTGTCATATCTACCATATTATACTGTACCAGTATGGTACCAGTACATTACTGAGACTCGTTTTGGCTGAACCACCCATTACGAACCCATTCCACTTGGTTTTGGGTGATGCCATGGCTGGGGAGTGAAAAAAGTGCTGAGAGCTTGTCTCGGTATGGGGTGCATATCACACCATGCCGATTTTATCATATGACTGGTGATATGTTAATAAAGTTCCCAGTACCGGTTTTATGGACCTATTCTTTGCACTGCTTTGAAAGAAGTTTGTGAAGAAATATGTGTAGTGCTTTCTCCTTTTTATTTGGATTTTTTTTAAATTGCTGCTCTGAAAAAGGACCATGCAGTGAAATTTTGTCCGTTTGAGGATGGTTTACTTTATATTTTTCCTTTTAGACGCTATGTCCTGTAGCAGGCTTTTTTTTTATTTTGACTTTTCTGATATTAATCCAGTTAAATTAAACTTCCTTGTATTAAGGATGGATTTATTTGCAGGTTTCTTTTACCAGCATCGCTTATTGTCATCAATGATATTGCTGCATATTTCTTTGGATTCTTTTTTGGGAGAACACCTTTGATCAAACTTTCTCCAAAGAAAACTTGGGAGGGTTTCATTGGTGCATTAGTCACCACTATGTTCTCTGCTTTTGTGGTGAGCATCTTGTTCCCGAATTATAAATCATGTCTGTTCTCTTATATATATATACTGATATGTAGACAAGCGCATGCACACACAGGTATGATCTCTTTGTTTGTGCATCTATGCTAGCTTTTTCTATTACACTGTTGTTGAGAATTATAAGCTTATAACTCTCTACCCTGTGTCAACTAAGCATTACCTGATGGTATGGTACCTTTTTCCTTCTTTTCTTTGTTGTTACAAGGAGAGTTCTCCAACTATCAGATAGCAAGCACTAGTCCTCTGAAACCCAACCATAAGCTTATTCAATATTTGTTCTAAAATTTGTAGTTTAATATATATATATTATGCCAGGATGTAATCCTTAGCTTGGAAACTTCTTGAAATTTGAAATTCCAAACCAGCAAGTTATTGAGCTGATGTAAACCGGAGAGCCGGATGTGCAATAAGCTAAGTTCATAAGTCATCTTATTGTTCTGTTGCTGACAAAGCTGGAATTAGCTGAATATCGCTCCATCAGCACATGTATATGTTAACAGTTACACAAATTGGTGGTTCGAATTTTCACCTCCGTTTGATATATGCCAGAATGTTTTTTTCTTGTCTCTTCATTTTTCCTGTCTCTTCATTCAAGTATGAACACTTACACTGTTGCTCCTGAATTTGAATTTCTCATGTCTTGCTGTTTCAAGGGAGCTGTTCCTTAGTTTCTTCTCCTTGTTAAATTTCAGCCCACTCGATAGTCAATAATGATGCTCATCTCCACTCCAAATGTGCGCTTGTGCTGAGATACTGCCCTGTTCTTGTGATTCTTTGGGTTTTGAATCGATGAGAGTGATCTCTGTTAATTGTACACGAAGTATGATTTGCAGACATTTTCTGGGTTCAACTATGGTCAAAAGACCTAGAAAGGGCAGAGGATTTTGAGAGACATGCATCCGTGGTTAGGGTGCATGTGGTTTCTTGCAATAAAAATTCTATGATGAACATTGTTTTTCAAGAATCATGTGAAGCATAATGGATGTAATTTTATTTAAAAACTGAAATATCCATAGAGTCGGTCATTTGAAACTTTGTAAAACGAAGGTCACTGACATACCACTCACCCTCTCTTCTTGGCTTTCTTTTCTGGTTTCCTTTTTATGAATTTTTGACCCAAGAAAATTGCTTTTTGCATTAATGCTGTCCACCAGTTATAAAAAGTCATTTCTATTGCACAAGTTGGTGATGTGTGCCTGTGTGCTGTGGAGGCAGCCAGTATTCTCTTGCCCAAGGATTGTTCATTGTTAAAGTAAAAGTTTGTGCTTACTTTTTATTAGCTTGCCATGAACATCTCTCTCTCTCTCTCTCTCATGTGCACACATGTAATGCGCGCATGTGCAAGGTGCACATGAAGTCAGCAGATTTTATTCCTGTCTTATTATTATTTCTTGTGATTTTCTTGGAAATAGAGACTTGTTTTTCTGTCACTTAACAACTCTTTGAATTACTGGTCATGAATGTTGAAGAAGTTTTTGTTGTCTTGTAAAGAAAAATGATAAATTTTTTTTGAATGTTTTTAGTTATAAGACTTCTTTTCTGTCCACTTATGTTGCAGCAAAAACAGTTTCACCAGGCAGACATGTGACCTTATGTTTGATCTTTAAGCATGTTTCGCTTGATTTTATTTGTAACTGTGAACTGTAATCTTATTTTGTGTAAATAACCTACACTCTAATGGATGATTTTTTTTTCCCCTGTTGTCCTGAAACATCCCAATGTAATAAAGGTTGTATCTTGTATCCATATAGAGAAGTTTGGCAATTTTGTTGCTTAATTGATGTTGAGCTTGAAAGAATTCACCTTCAAGCTTGTCAAACTCCTTTTGTTTTTCTATTCTTATACTAATGACTGAAGTATCCAAATTTGATGAAGGTTGTATTTTGTATAGAGTTGTTGAGTAATTCTAGTGGTTAATTTATTATTGAGCTTGAAAGAGTGCTTGCAAATTTGACAGAGACCAGTATCAAGCGGAGCCATTCATCAAGTTAATCAACGTGTCTATGTTATCATTCTTACACAAGTCCAAAGTGTTACCAAGCATTGTCTCTTATAGAGAACATCTCCTTAGGAAACTCATGAAGTAGGAATTGACCTTTTTATTATTTTCATGGTATGGCATGCATCATTGATAATCTAATGCTGGTTGTTGCCTCGTCTACAACTTTCCTGGTCCATGATTAATTGAACAAAATCCAAAAAAGGAAAACGGATGACCATGTGATGTGTCTGATTGAATGAAGGGTGATGGTTCTTACAAGTGTCACTAGAGCTTTCTCTAAAGTGGATTATCAGATCATTGTTTTCACGAGGCTCTCTTACCTCCCCTGGCTTTTAAGGTCCCCAATGATTGTGCCTTTTTGCTGAAACCATTACCATATATGAAGAAAGAGCGAAGTTTGGCTTGTTATGGCCCTACTGAAACATTCTAATCAATAAAAGTAAAGGGGAAGTCATAAAGATGGACATGAAAAGCAGGCATGAAGAGAAAAAAATAAACCTGTATGGGTTCTATGATATACATTTCAGCAGAAAGGTTTGTAACTTTATCTTTTAATTATGTCATTAGTAATTTGGTTCTTTCACTCCAAGCGAGAATTCCAATTGCCTCTTTGCTATTTACAGACAGGCTGTTCTGGTACTAGTGCTGATGGATTTCACCATCTAAAATTCATTCATTAATGTTAATGTTTGAGCTTGACATACCAACCTCTGCTATACTATGTATATTTTCTGATCCTTTTTCCTATTATTGTTGCAAATGCTTGGACCGCTTTATTAACAGTTGCAGAAATAAAGAATATCACTGGTTGCAAGTTGGTACTTGAAGTTAGGTTTGATTTGCATTTAATCGGTCAAATAGAGTGGACATTTCCTTATTCCCTCAATGTAGCTTGGTTCATTATACAGCATAACTTGGACATCTTACATGCTTTTATCATTAGACGTAATGATGACCGTTCAAACTTCAAAATATGCTACCCTAAAATGTTCAAACTTCTTCTATCATTTAGCCGTAACGTTTCAAATATTGCTAAAACCAAATAGAAACTGAATGAAATATCCTTCTGTTCATAACAAATTATAGACAAACACTGAAATTCAAAACCATCCTCTTTGAGCTAAAAAACCAAATCATTTTAGCAAATTAGCTCCAAATCAGTCATTATGGTCATCGATAGTTGAAGATAATCTGCAAGGAAAATATTTTTTGCAATGGAGACACCATCTAAAACTTAAGAAAATGCTTAAATAAAATTTTTCAGCATTTCAATATAAACCTGAAGTATAATGTGAATCCAGGAAACTCAAAAAACAACTCCACATTAAGGTGCATAAATTTTTATCAGCCCTTCAGTAGCAAATGTTTCGCATTGATTGGTATTTTAGCCTCTTGCTGTTTTCTGGGTCCTGCACTTGGGTACTTCTTGCCATTTGTTTAGCTTCTCTTTTCCTTGAATAATGGTGCAAATGTGTGAACATGCAGGTGCACATTAATAGTTTATGATATGTTTGGAATCTTATGTGTGTTTTTGTGTTTATCATATTTGAACAGAACAGCTTTACATCGATACATCCATCCACAAACACGCCATTTTTATGTACTCTGATATATTCTAAATCTCAAATCTGTTCTATATGCTTGGTGCAGCTAGCAAATCTAATGGGTCGCTTCCGGTGGCTAACATGCCCAAGAAAGGTAACCCTTTCCTATGTAATCATTAATGATTTCGATATCTAATGTTGTTGGTTATCAGAATCTCAGAGTTGGAATACTCACAGGACTTGGCTACGGCATGGCTTCACTGTGATCCTGGGCCAATGTTTAAAGCAGAATATTATTCTTTACCAGGATGGGTGCCTCAATCGGTGAGAACTCTAAAACTTAAAATTGATTTCATTGTGTAAATTTATCCTCATTTCAAATTTTCTTTATATATATATATATATATATGAAAGGGCAATTTTTTCCTTCTTTGTTCGCCATGAATATTCTTAACCTTTTTTTTTTAATGCAAAAGCAAGTCTTTATGGAACTAATTTTTAGTGCTGCTTCCATTTTGTTCTTGCTAAATGGATGATTCTTTTTCTCCTCTTGGTCTTATCCATGGAGTATATTTCAAAATTTCTAGAAAAGACCCATGTCATTGGTTGACATGTCTTTATGATATTTATAACCAGTTCTTTATGCTTTAAACCTATTTGATCTGCTCTTTTTAGTTTATAGATATGATCATTCTTTTTCTTGCAGTATTAGTTAGTTTGATTATCGTTTTCAATTTATGTCTAATATGCCCTTGTTCTTCCTGCAGTTTCCTTGGAAAGAAGTATCGATTCTGCCTGTGCAGTGGCATGCTCTTGCTCTTGGTCTATTTGCATCAATAATAGCACCATTTGGAGGTTTTTTTGCAAGTGGTTTCAAAAGGGCATTTAAATTTAAGGTGCTCATTTTTCAACTGTAGGACTAAATATTTGAGAGAGTTGGAAAAATAATATCTTTTTTCCTTTCAATAATTTTAGGATTTCGGTGATAGCATCCCTGGACATGGTGGAATTACTGATAGAATGGATTGCCAAGTAAGTTGATGTGAATTTTAGATATTACTCAAGTATTAAACGTTCTAGTACATTCTAGATCATGGAAGTATGAATAAATTTGAAAAAATATTTAGTATATGATATTCATGTATGCTTCTTATCAACTATTTTGGCAGTTGTGATATTGCTTATTCACAGCTTTTTGGTGAAGCAAACAACTGGATTCTTGTATTATCATTATAACTGTATCACTAGTTTGAGACTAAAGTATACCGACAATTTCATTTAAGCACTATTCCATTGTTCAGCTAATGGGGTTCTACGTTTTTATTGGTAGCTATTGAAGTGTTTGAAAGCAAGGTTTTAAGTCCCGGTGGGATGGGGCTTGTCTCGGCCGTCCTATCCCGTTCCTGTGAGAAAATAGGGCCAAGACAGGGTCGGGACTTCGAAACCCATCCATGCAGAGAGAGAAGAAGAAAGAGGAAAGAAAGAAAGGAAAGAAAGATAAAGAAAAGAAAAAATTGAAAGAAAAGAAGAAGAGGAAAAACGAAAGGAAGAAGGAAAGGGAGAAGAAATAGAAAGGAAGAAAAGGAAGAGAAGAAAGAGAAAGAAGAAGAAAAAGAAATAGAAAGAGAAATGAAAAGAAAGGAAGGTAGAAAAAAATGAATGAAAGAAAGAATGAAAAGAAGAAGGGGAGAGAGATGGAGGACATCTATCTTGATGTATGACCCGAAGTATTGTCGGGACGGGCTGGGACAATAGGGCATCCTGTTCCATGAAGTAACCAGGATACCCCCATCCTATGAGATTTAAAACTTTGTTTGGAAGTAAATCTCTTTAAGTCATTCCTCTCTACCTTAATCCAACTCTTCCTTGGTATCCAATGATGATCTCTATTTATGCTTAATTTGTTTTGTACAATGTGTGTGACCTGGGTGTTTTCCATTGCATTTTGTTAATTACATATAAACGTTTCCAAATTCAGCAAGTCCATTGATGGACATCCGAGTTCATTGTCATGATGCACCAAAGGGCTGCAGGGATTTCTCTTAGATATAATCTTAGTTAAGTTGCTGTAATTTTGTTCTTTCATAACTAGTTATTTTTAGTTTCTAGTCAATTATTAGAATTGAGGGAGGAGATTGAACAAAAATACCATATCTTATTTAACAGCCTAATGGGCATAATTTTTATCATGGTACCATTCATTCTACAGCAACCATGCACCACACATAGGGTTAATTTTGCGATTAAGGGCTTCTTTTTTGTAAGAAATAGAGCTTTTGGATTCTTTGTATCAGAGGTGTGAGACCTTCAAATCCTAGGTGCGATTATTGGTCTCAGAAAGAGTCCAGTGGCATCTTTCCTATTTCGTTTATTCCTGTGTTAACTTTCCATTTCCTTTTTTTTTCTGTACATCTGGCTCTTCTTCCCTTGTTTTCCTTCCAAGCATCATTGCATCAATCCTTGAACTTAGTTCTATTTATTTATTTGTGGTCAGCTTTGCTGCAAGGTTTAATCTTTACAGCACATATCTGTTATCTGGCTGACTTTTATGTCCCTGTCTGTATAATCTTATGCAGTCGCACACCACATAAAATACAGACTTGGATCGGTAGGAAAAAAAAAAAAGGGGAAAAATGTCCAGACCTGGACCTGAATGGACAGCGAGGCACTTAATGTATTTCTAACCAATGGGAACCCCTTCCATTTCCTAATTGAGCATTAGTTTTGTATATTTTAGATTCATCACAATCAATTTTGTATTGAAATTTCGACCCTCATACTTTAATTTTAACTAACATTTAGATCATAATTAATTATCAGAAGTATATTGGTTAAGTTTTATCTTTAACTTAAACCCTAATAGGTCCTGTTCAGAGACTGTCCTACATCATCTATTCAATGATTATAATAGTGTTTTCATTTTGTAGCGCACACGCTATTGCTTTTCCTTAGTTCTCTAGTGGAGTTTATGTCACCTTGTGTACAAATTTGATTATACTTGTCCGCCAATACCAGTAATTACCACGAAGCTTTTGTACTCTGATGGTCTGACCCATGACATTTTGCTGCCAATCATGGGAGTTAACCGATCTTTCAGCCATATGACAAATGTGGAATTGGAAAGGAAAAAGGTTGCCACGTAAAGATTCTTTTTCTATCTTCTTTTTTTCAGTCTTGCAAAGAATAAGGTGTTTTACAAAATTATATTAGCATATGTTTGATCTCATCAAGATCATACGGCAATGTTGGAGTCAAGTTTAGATGATTGCTACAATAGATTGTACATGAAGAAGCAAGTTTGATCAAAATGAATCTATTATTAACAAGGTAATAAAAAATATAGAAAAACAAAATTGAATATTCTTGCTTTAATTCATCGTGTTGCTTTTGATCTAGATGGTTGCACACCAGAAACTTAAAAAGAAATTCACTGATAACATTATGATTTTCACCATTACCTAGTTACCGTCCCAGCAATTAGGGCTTGACCTTTGATTATTTTTTTGCACAAAGTGGCTGCTCACCCATGCACTTGTCAACCCAAGCCTTTTATCATTGCACCAAGCAGTGGCCCGTATTGATTACATAATAATTATATTTCCAAAATATTTTGGAAAACAGGTATTCTTACAAGGCCGCTATTGTTGATATCTTGTAAATTGTTGAATGCTACGTTACAAATATATTCTAATAAATTAATGATGTTCTTTTTTCTTTTTTATTTTTTTTTGTCAGATAATTCTCTGGTTTCATGTTTCCTTCCCAAGAAATAAAAGAATAGCGTGGTGTTGTTCTGTTGAAAAAAATTATGGCCTTTTTGCCTGTCCATATTTCATTCATTTGTTATGCCTTAAAACATAACCTCTATGCACGCTTGCATGCATACCAACATGCCTATTTGTAAACAATTTTCTGCTTGCATTTTGTCGTAGATGGTTATGGCAGTTTTTGCGTACATATACCATCAATCTTTTGTGATGCCTCAGAGCTTTTCGGTTGAAATGATTCTAGACCAGGTATATTTTCTTCTTATATTGATTTCCCCCCCCCAACCCTCCCTCATAGCCTGCTTCTCTCAATCAGAGACTGACCGTGGATGTGATGCAGATACTAAGGAACCTTAGCTTTGAGGAGCAGCAAATTCTGTACCAGCAACTTGGGAAGATCTTTCGAGACAGACGGGCTATGCTACCCTAAAACCATCTGATTCACTTCATTAGTTGCAGTGCTTGTAAAACGGTGTGCTCTAAATATTTGATCCATCACATGGTTTTAAATGGCTTTGTATAGCTCCTTAAACCATGTCACTATGATCAATCTTTAGTTTTAGAACCCATGTGTGGTCTGGGAACCGTCCTATGCGCTTCTTGGACATTCCATTTGAAACATGCGTGAGAAGGCTAACTGGAACATCTTCACGAGGAAAGATAATCAAAAGAGCATGAAGTCCAGTAAATTGATATTTTTTTAAACGACCGTCAAAAGTTGCGGTGGCTGGATTACATTTGGGAAAACTCGAGCTTGGGAGTGCCTGTAGAGGACGCTAACGAATGGAGCATCCGGTTTTAAACGGCATTGGACGGCAAATAATTAAGCGTACGATGCTCGGCGTGTGAATGTGTGAACTGGTCTCTAACTGCTTGACCTTTGAGCTGATGATTTAAATTGGAAGCAGCGGGAGAAAGTCCGTTCAAGCTAGGTACAAAGTCAGACCGTCATCCGTGAGATACAGCCAGCCGCGGCAGGAAACCAGCCAAGAAATTCCCTGGTTCCAAATGCAACATAACGTGTCTTTCTTGCATCCATTGCCAGGTAGTCAGCCAAATGCTATTAATTAAGAAAACGATTGTCGGAAAAGCTAATTTAAATGCCTCTCCGTTCCTAGCCCACTGCTAGTAATTGTCTTCCGACCCACACCAGCCGGCGAGAGAGGGGGAGAGAGAAGGAGAAGATTAAAATAACACGGTCCAGCGGGCCGGTCGCAAAAGGAGGGCTGCGGACGCCGAAAGAGACAAAACCAGGGGAGTCTCCGTTCAACCTGGTGACTTCTTCCGCACGGCCATTCAAAACATTGGGCTCTCGTTTGAATCCGAGCCATACAAACGAAGGAGACCAGCGACAACGTCCCCATCCATCCCGTAATAAAAATTAGGAACATGGAAAAAAATAAAAAGTAAAAATCCAGAGAAGAAAGAATGAGGGAAAAAAGAACTGGTCTTTGGGCTTAGGAATTCCAGAATTTATTATAGCATTATTAGATCTTTTTGTCCGTGGTTGGTATGAATGCAGGTGGAAGCTACTCGTGGACTAGGCCATTTATATCCCAAGAACTCTAGGAAAACTACATGTAGCTTGGGACGAGGGTGGGATCTTTAGATACATACACGTAGCTTACATTTTCTCACGCACGCACAGAGAGAGAGAGAGAGAGAGAGAGAGATGGAAGGAGGCATGCCGTTCTGGCAAACCCTGATCCTCTCCTCGATGTTCGGATGGGTGCTGGCGTCGTCAGCGTTCGATCTGACCCGGAGGGTGAGATCCCTGACGCAGCCCTGGGTCAGCCGCCGCGTCATCGTCGATACCCCTTCCATCCTTCGGTTGCAGGTGAGCTCCAGCGATCAATCGATCCCTTTTTCGCCGATTCTGAGTGCGTCTTTGTGCGAAAGTTGGGATATTTATTCTGTTTTGGGTTCTTTTGTTGAATTCTTCAACAGAGGATTCAGCATCGCTTCTTCGATAATATGTTCTCGGTGCTGTCCTGCGTCGTGTCCGTGCCCTTTTACACCGGATTTCTTCCTCTTCTCTTTTGGGTATGTTTTGGATTCTCTCCCCATTAATTTTGGTTATTTTGGGTAAATACGCTTCATTAGTTTTATTTGCTTTCGATAATTTTGTAGAGTGGGCATAGCAAATTGGCCAGGCAGATGACCCTGTTGATGGCTTTCTGCGATTACATTGGAAATTCCATAAAGGTAGTAGATTAGATGCCTATCTGAGATTGGTCTCGATCTGCGATCCTTAGGAAAGTAATTTAATGTGTGGGTTCTTTGCTTCTCTGTTGAGTTATTGATCTTTTCATTGTCGGAATGCAGGATATGGTATCGGCTCCAAGACCCAGCAGTCCTCCTGTGAGAAGAGTGACTGCTACTAAAGATGAGAAGGAGAATGCCATGGAATACGGATTGCCTTCTTCACATGCTCTCAACACTGTTTGCCTCTCCGGGTATTGTTTTGCTTCTATTAGTCATCTTACCTGTCAATGCTTGTTGTTCCCTTCTGTTGCATGTTATGATGTAGAGATTGTCTGATACATAAGGACAATGACCTAAGGCCATTGAAAGATTTTCCATCAAGGCCTAAGGATGTTGTTGTTGGGAACCTGTAGACCTTGATCAATGAACCTAACTAATTCACTGTATCACAAAGATGCAACCTTCAAGAGATCGATCTCCCTAAGTTGGCCTTGGCCTAATGCGATTGACTACCTAGAAGTCCAGTTCCCCGAGAACAATGTCTAATTCTGCACTCTTAGGGCAGATTGAACCATTTAAGCTTTATCCTTTGCCAACACAAAATATAAAATCTCGGAATTTGGAGGCAAGATGCATCAATTTGGAATTAACAATTAATTTTGTTGGGGGTCTATGGGCTACAACAAGAATGATCGGCAAGAAAGTCATCCAAAATATCTTCTTAAATGAAATCTCTTTACCAGCTAAAAATATACAAGTATATTCCAATTCCATTGATGACAATGCAATGCATCTGTTTAACTTACATGACTAAGTTACCTTCTGGCTGTGCACTTAGAATGACCTTTTCTAGATGCCTAATCAGTGTGATTATGACATATTATAAGTGAACAGCCATTTTAATGCAGTCTGCAATTGTTATGCTTTTTCTAAAAGCTTGGTCTCATCACTAGCTGGCTACACTAGTCTCAGGTTAGGTTCCCCCTTTTGCTAAACATAACTCAAGGTTGAATTGGTGGAAGCAGCAAAGGAAGGAGTTAGATCAAGTCAGAGGCAGAGATGGAAGAACCGGAGCATGCTGAACCATCTAGACATTTGAGATTGGCCACTGGAAGGTGGGGATGAGGGAGGAACATTGAGGAGTGGTGGGAGAGGTAGGATTTTGTATGGGGGGAACATTAGCAAGAAATGTTTGATAAGTATAAAATGGTGAATAAGTATTTTAATTTCTATTTCATTTTTAAATAATATATTAGTAAATTTTATCTAATTTCTTGGTACAAACTTAGCAAACGATATAATATTAAACATACTTGCTATATGAGGTTAATCATGAAAATCAACCGATGATTTTTTTTATTTTTTCCTTAGTATGCAGTTTTTTTCACCAGAAGAAAACTTAACACTAATTGCTTACATGTTCCAATGAATTACTATTTTTTAGGGAAAAGGTATTATCTTTTATCCTTAATAGTTCAACAAATAAAAAATTTCAGTATATATTGAAATATTTGTTTTTTTTAAATTGTTAGTGTTAATTAATCAAATTGATAAAATGATGCAAACTCCATTGTTAATTCTTTCTATTAAACAGGCAAAACAGCTATAGAGATATCAAAAAAAGAAATGGCTGGCAATGAATTGTGAAATTTAAAAGAACACGCAAAACAGCTACAGGGATATCAAAAAAAGAAATGGCTGGCAATGAATTGTGAAATTTAAAAGAGATGGGGTAAAAATATAACACACACACAGAGAGAGAGAGAGAGAGAGAGAGAGAGAGAGAGAGAGTGGGAAAGTAGTGCATCAATTCATCCACGAAGGAGAAAATCTCAGAATTATGATAATTAGGAGAGCATCTTTTAGGTCCAGTTCTTGCAGAGTTAGTGGGGGTATGGGTGCATGAGAACCAGAGAAATTTTAGGTATTTTGTTGGTAAAAGATATTTACTCTTGGTTTGTAACTGTTATTACAATTGCCATGGTTTTTATCTTCTAAATCACGGGAATTAGATTAGGAAAATAAAAAAACTAAAAAATAAAGGTTTTAGAAAAGTTTTATAGGTGATATAGATATGTTTTAAGTACATGGTGATGGAAAGAAACCAGGTTATGTAAAGGAGGGAGGGGCAACTAAAGTCAATGGGAAATGGAGGGGACAAGGCCAAGCGGTTGGAGATGTCTATGCAATAGGAAAAGAACAGCATACTGGGAAATTTCTAGACTCAAGCGGGGCTATGGCCCCTTTGCCTTCAACGTAGTCTGCTTGTTGAGGAGGTCTCTTAGCATTGGGTTGAAGAGAGGTTAGGGCTAGTGTGGTGAGAGGGGATTAGGATCAGTGACATGCATATCTCCCTCCTGATGGCCAAATAATAACTCGACCGCTGGACTCTATTTGATAGTTGAGTAACTTTTATACTTGAATATATGATATTATACATAGATTCTCTTTTCTTGGAATACAATTAAAGACATATTAATTATATACTAAATAAGCTAATGATAGATTATATATAGATGTAATTTATATTTATGTTTATGTTTACATTTTATTTATATTTATACATTTATATTAACCTTAATCAAGATGAACACGAGCAAGCTGGACATACCTAATTTTTGTTTGTTTATGTTTCAAGCTCAGGATCTGGACTCAAGCTTAGCTTGGCTACTAGCCAAGCCAAGCGAGCCATGTCAAGCCATTTTGACCAGGTTATAGGATATGAAAGAATCTATGAGAAAACTAGGACAATGGCACTATGTAAATAAAAGAAACCATGTGAAAAATTGAACGAATGCAGACAAAAATAAAAATGCTCTCAATGTCTTTGACCCACTTGGAAGAATTTGGAGAATGGAAACTCATGGGGGACTGTAGACTGGGCTGCCTAAGTCGGGTGCCTCCTCATTTGATTGGCCTAAGACTACTTGTCTAGCCTCCTTCCAACATCCTTTACCAAATTGATAACATCCACCGTTTGCATGTGACCATTTATAATTGTTTATGCCTTCTCCAAACTGTCCAACCTTATAATGCTTCCTTCTAAATAATGATGAGTCTTGCAATAAAGAGCATGGTTTTAAGTTCCAACAGGACAGCGGGTTACCTAAAACCAAGATGCTCAACCAAAATGGGGTAGGACAGCGGAGCATACTCCATGGATAGACCGGAACACCCCTATCCTATGAGATTTAAAACCTCGGTCAAGAGTAATAAAAGTGCCACTTTTTAACCACCCCCCCCCCCCACACACACACAACAACAACAAGAAAAAAAAATTGCAATTTCCACTTGACAAAAAATATAGAGTGATGAAGTGCTAGTAATTCAATTTTTAATTCCTTCTTGTTATTTCTCTCTTATTTACTTACTGATTTGTTGAACCATTTGCCTTTTAAAGCAATAGTATAATATGCAGAAATTCGGTTATGGATAAGTTGAGAGTGGAAAGGAACTTGTGTAACATTTGTTATGCTGGTTTTATGGATGTAGCAGATATTTGCTGCACTATGTTCTGACCCATGGTGTTCAAAATGGTGTCATGGTTGCTGTTGGGTTTGCTTTAGTTTTCACACTGGTCATGCTAATTGGCATAGGTGAGTTTCGACCTCTTTTTAGATCTGTTAGCAGATGCTTCTCAGTTTTGATATTTATGTTGATGACAGGATACATTTAAGGAGACAGGTTTAGATGTAGAAAGAATTCTTTTTTATAAAGGGGAGGGAGGAGGAATTACTTTTAATGCTTTTTGTGATTTCCATTCTCTGTGTTCTACTTCTGGATGTATAAACTGGGTTTCACTTCTTTTTATAGGGAGGATATATTTGGGCATGCATAGCTTGATTGATGTTGCTGCTGGAATCAGCTTTGGGCTTGTTATCCTTGCCTTTTGGTTGACAATCCATGGATATGTTGATGATTTTATTATATCTGGGCAGAATGGTATGCAAACTAAAAGTTTTGTATTGCTTATCATCAAATGCCTTATTTGTGATTAGAAGAACATCTTCTTTCAGTACTGTGCACAGTGGATGATTTTTTTTCTTTTTAATCTGATTTGCTTTGCAGTTACATCCTTCTGGGCTAGCCTTTCTTTCCTGTTGTGTTTTGCATATCCTACTCCAGAATTCCCAACTCCAAGCTTCGAATACCACACAGCATTTAATGGTGTTGCCTTCGGAATCGTAAGCATCAATTTAGATATCATTTAATTTTTTTTTTTTTTTTATGTAAACCCTTAGGTTTCTATGGTAGGATGGTTATCATCATATGCCGGGTAGGTGAAAGAATAAGTATGAACCAATTCACGTGAGGGAACTATGCTTTCATTAATCAAAGTGAACCATTTGGGACCATCAGCTCACTGCTAATTGTGCTGGGCATTTTAGTGAACCTCTTATTTTGGGGAAAAAGAAACAACTACTGTTTGATGAAAGTATAGGTACCACTATCTACTTCTAACATTTCCTCGAGTGCAGCTTTTTCAGTTTTGAACTCTCCACAATTATGTTAGGGCGTAGCTAGATTAGTTGATAATAAGCAAGCCTCTGCTTAGTTCTTTCTTTCAGGGACTTGGTAACAAATATCGAAAAAGCCGATGATATTATATATGAAACCACCAAAATACTTGGGGCAAATGTTAACTCAAGGGTATCCCCTTTCAGGCATCCGGCCTGCCAACAGTTGTCACATTTTATGCGTGTCACCCAGACTGACATAAACAATGATATGTAGACTGCCAACACCCTTTCAGGCATCCATTCTGCCAGCACTTGTCGCATTTCATATGCATCCCCCCAGACTGACATAAACAATGGTAGAAAACGTAGAAAAAAGATTGAAAGCACCTCTATTTACTCTGGCACTCACTCACTTTTCTTTGTTGTATTTTAATTTTAGAGGTGACAATTTCATTCTCTTCTCGCAGCAGTGACATTATGTGCTATTTGCTGATTAATCAAATTGAGAACGCTTGATCTTATTTTTTTTCTTTTTCTTTTTTCCCCCTTCATCATTTAGGTCAGTGGAATCCAGCAAACTTACTTTCATTTTCACCATGAGGGCATTCCACACATATTTAGCCCACAGCTACCCCTTCTTGTCTTCTTGGGAAGGATGTTGGTTGGCATACCTACCATACTCGTAGTGAAGTTCTGCAGCAAGGCCATAGCCAAGTGGTTGCTCCCTGTGATGTGCAACACTTTGGGCATCCCGATAGTGTCCTCATGGTATGTCCCAGCATTGAGAGGATCTGATAGCGGTAAGAGCAAGTCTGATGGTAAGCAATTGGGTTATCTTCAGAAAGTGACTGCTTTCTTCCCTCGGAAAGCATACGATGTTGACACTGGAATAAGGTTTCTCCAGTATGCTGGCCTTGCATGGTCGGTGGTGGACTTGGTTCCATCACTCTTCTCTCATCTAAATTTGTAGCAGGTATACATACTCTACAAATGAGAGTTGTAGCCTGTTTTGATTTGCAGTTTCTTAAATTGCTCATATGAGGTTGTAAATGAAATCATTTGTTGATATCGATATGTAAATTACTGTCTTTCTTGATTACGAGTTATCTGTGGCTTAAAATGGTTGATGCATTCTGATGTCCTGCATGGGAAAATGGTTTCAGCTACAAACAGTCAGGCCTTACCGTCATTCTTCTTGTGATCATTTTACTGAAATGGAATAAGCTGCTGCATAGGCTTACCTGAAATTGATGAAAAATAATCTCTGAAAGAAACAGTGGTCCCATAGACTGGCTTGCAACAAGGAGAGTTTAATAGTTTAATAGCCTAAATGGGAAGGGAGGGGAAGAAGGCCCTCATCAGTTCTGTATTTTCTGTATGATATGCAAAGAATATATCTAAATTTAACTAACATACAGGATGGTTTAATACTTTTGCGGGGTTTTAGATGCCAGGTATACGATCCATGGAATATCATGCATATAGATAAGAATTGTGCATGAGACATAGAATGGTGTTTTGGACGTTGCACCAAGATAAATACTTTTCAGAGCATCCAACAAGAAGTGTAACCACGTTCCTGGTGGAGATTCTTTTTCCTAATTATCTTACATGTCAATGCTTGATTCCTAGTGGAGGAATTATATCCTGCACCACCACGCCAATCACATCATCGTATTCCTGCGGGTCTCGGTTATCATGTGCTCATCTTATTCCTGCAGGTGTCGGTTATCATGTACTCATCTTAGCGATTGGCTCATCTTGGTGCAGAAATTTTCCTTAGCAGCCAGCACGTAGCTTGGCTGGCTTCATCACTTGGCACAACAGCATGTTTAAAGAAACGAAAGAAAGCAACGTGCACATAAATTAGCTTGTTAATAAAGTCATAAAGAGTACGGTCCAGGTCGAAAAGGTTGAACAGAGTGAGCGAAGGACTGATGTGAAGGTCTAGCTTGCCAGGTCTCAATTACCCATAGGTCAAACTTATGATGTCAAATGAAGTAATCGTCCTTGAATGCATGTAATTTTTTATTATTGATGACGTGACAATACATCATTTTAAACTCCATCGTAACACCCTCCGTACGCTTTATATTTCGTGTAACCAACCTTTGGCGTCCCAAAAGGGCCGCTAATATTGGAATAGTACTCCTTTACGCACAAGGGCATCAGAATCCGTGTCCTCTAAATCAAAATTAAAAACAGAAACACTAACGTGCAATGTTTAAAAAATAAAATGATGAGACAGATCTTCGACAGCAATTCCAAACTTCCCTCTTTTAATGATATTCCATTCGCGAAATAAGTCCCATAGCAAACTCTCACTATTTTTTCACGAACCTTGGCAAAGATGACACCTTAAGTTCCCAATGTTTGTATATTCCTTCTTCGATTTAATTCTCTCCCTTCTCGCTCACCGAAAAATTCAGTTACAAACAAGCAATGACAGAACTTGGTCTGTGCCGTGGGTGACAATTGGTTCCACTGGTAGAATTTAAAAAACAAAAAGAAAATGCAAATTCTGGACTACATTAAATTTATCACCTAAATGAATTGGATGGTGATTAGAAAATGCAAAGCCCACCTCCCCGTAACAAAATTAGTTGATAAAATAAATTTAGACTAAAAATTTCTACAAGCATACCAAAAAACCCTCAAGTAGCGTTGAAGTTTATAGCTTCATCACACCTTGAGCAATATGATTTATGATGATGTATCATGCAAGATGTACAAATTTAAAGAGACATGCAAGGTGCATAAAATATGCTGAATTATTTTTAATCATCATATCAGCGATCATGCCGCTACAAACAATAAGACAAATTTTCAGAACCAAACATGCCCAACCCACCGTGTCGACTCGTAGTTCTTTTCAATCGCGCGGATAAAGTAATTTTAAATAGAACTCACCGGCCATGCAACCATCTGCATTCCAAGCATAAGACAATTCAATACTCAACATGAACCCTCAAAACCATATGAATTAAACCATGGAAGGCATGCTCACAGAGACTTCTTATACCTTTTGAAAGTTGAATGTTCACCTCTAACACACACACACACACACACACACACACACACACACACAGAGGACCAGGTAGAGGGAGGCTAAAGGGAGATTCAGATACTGTATTACTCCTAGTAACTTGCAAGGTAGGTCGAACTTGTCCACTGACAGCTGCAAGCAGAAAAAGAGAATCATTGCAGATAAATCAGTTAAATCTAATACTTTGAGCAAAGCACCCCCTAAATTCAAAATTCTTCCCCTCTACCAGATCAAAAAAGGAAATGAAAAAAGAAAAACAAAAACACCACAAAGAGGGAAACTGTAGTTCTCTTAAAAATGATACATGCTGCTGCCAACTCTGCAATATCAGCCCTGCTGCCTCTGATCACGATGGAAACCAATTACAGGTCTGCGACTCAGAAACAAATAGAACCCTCCCACCAATCATACATTCCCTTCCCCACAAACCACCGAGCACAGCAGCCTGAAGTAAAAATGTCAATCTGATCATAGAATCTCTAGGAAATATCTCATTTAGCAAGCATAGACCTGTTTCCAGAAATCTGCAAATCGCCTCCTTCAATATTTTTTTCATAGGAAGTAATCAGGTGTTCTACGAGTTACATCAGGTTCTCCTCTCCTGGGGGCTGGCTCAAACTGCAGGCATGAAACAAGCCAAATTAACAAGAATTCCATCACAAATAATGCAGGCAAAAGCTATAGACCCATAACACAAGTCCAGTCCACAGGGCACCTGGTGCAAGGCCTAACACAAACAGGAACTCGATAAAAAGCATTGGCCTTGGGCTACCAACAGCAATAATATTTCTAGTTCATTTAAAAACAATAGCAATCCTAGACTCATTTCATTATGTTTAGCAAAGAATTCTCATCAACATTTTCACCATTTACAACAGAATGTCTGAAAATCCAGTGAGTTTTGGCCGTGATCAGAAAGCAAAACAAGGCTGAGATGTCAAGGTCATTGAAGAATCCGGGATGGCAGAAGCCAGATGCATAGGACTGAGCAGAGAGGGTAGAGAGAAAGCTAAGCATAAACCTTTCACACACTCGACAGGTAATCTAATCTGTTTGCACCCGGTGTGGCATCAATAGGACATTTGCACTGGTCATGTAGATGGCCATAGCCTAATTACGTCTACATTTATAATTCCTTCTTTCCTATAATATGATCTACAATATTTTCAGCGCAAACAAAAATGCATCAAAATATCTGATAATTTCAACACTTCAGATGGATATATTTAATAACAATTTCAACAACCTTTCTCAAGCAAAATCATTTGTTTCCTGAATGAGCATTACGAAGATCATGCAAATATTGTACGCATATAATGTCCAGACCCATTAGTCTGAATGGATAGAGCGTGCATATGCGCACAAGAGAGAAACAGACACATACACACAGAAAGAGAGAGAGAGAGAGAGAGAGAGAGAGAGAGAGAGAGAGAGAGAGATCTACCTGGATAAATGTATGCCCCTTGCAGTCATCAACTTCCAAGATGGAAGCCATATTCCCACAGCGGTAGCAATAATTAGGTGCACTGAATATGGTTACCACTTTTTGTTCCTGTTTTTTTAAAACCAAAATAATCAACACATGATGAACTTCTAAAACGCTAGTGTAGAAGAAACAAAAATAAGAACAATGATTAGTGCAGAAGATAGAAAAAATATGAACTTCTAAATCACTAGAGCAGAAGAAACAAAAATATAAATAATGATAAGTGCAGAGGATAAAAAAATATAGATTATGGGGAATGGATAATTACATGTCCCCAGTTATATCCCTCCATGACCAATTGATGAGCTCTGGCTATCAGCTTAAGGTTGTTGGTATGGTTAAATTGCTCAGATATATCCTGAAATTCCCAAATTGACATAGTAAAGAAAGTGATCACAATAAAAACACAGAAAAGACAAGCGGTTACCATACTTGGCCAAAGGTATATCCAGCACCACGGGGAGAAATACCCCACCCACATCTGTCGTCCGGGTCAGACCATAGAAGATCGCACATAGCTCCCTCATGAGGAACTTCTTGAACGCGGTCAAAGTTGCGTATGTTATCAAGGGTCTCAATAGATGGAGACAACCCACCATGAAGGCAGAATATTTCTGATTCAACCTACAGAATGCAGCAACCAAAAAGTTTGGACTGATGCAAATTGTATATATTATTAAAGTACTGGAAGCAAGAAGGAGCCAAATCACAAGCATGACAAGGACCCAACACCCAACACTCACCAGTCAGGCGGAAAAAAGTCCAATATCATTGTACTCGTAGATTAACATCGAATTGCACATAAAATAATTATCTATTGTGCAAAGGGTATAGAACCTTATATAAAGAGTCACTATACCACGAAGACAGAACTATGTGACAGCTTGAAAATAATATATTATCATAGAAAACAACTCCATCTGTCAATAATTGGATGTTTTAGAAACTATAAAAGATGAAGCATGGATGAATCTTCTACTAGCATTTTACCAAAGTTTTTAAACCCCCCCCACCCCCACCCCACCCCCAACCCCCTTCAAAAAAAAAAAGAAGGAACTTTAAAGGTTCTAAAGAAAAACTCGTACAGGTCTTTCAATACAACTATCCTTCGACTACACCAAATGTGGTTTAATTTTAACAAGCAAACATATTTTGCACCATCATATGCCATCTTCATATAATTTTCTGGAGTAGTTAAATATGTTGAGATGATCTAATTTCAAGAAAAGACAGCTTTCTGAAAACGTTTCCAAAAGCAAATAATAATAACCTTAGTTTAGTGAAGTAACAGGAAAGCTTTTAGGAATAAATCTTCCTTTATGACATTTAGACAACGGCGATATGAAATACATTAAATATGATATAAAAAGAGTTTCTGTCCATTAATGTCGATAGAATTTCCTTAGGAGAACCCAATACAATAAGAAAACTAGTAAGTGGACTTGTGGCAGGAGAAAGACGTTTCAATCACCTATTAACATCGCAGATAGATGCACCTTGGTCATATCCTGCTACTAGTAGACCCAACTAATGCAGAACAGCTGAGAAAAATACTGTACATATGGTAGGGGTAAATTACATATTCTATGACAAAATTGCATTATCCAAACCATACCCAAACACCATTAAAAAAAAATATTAGCAGCCCTAACTGAAAGAAATAGAAAGTGACAAAGGAAGAAAAAATACATAAAATGCAAAAGAAATTTCAGGGAATGCTGGGTACGGACCAATGCTGTCAGTGGGAAATAATCAAAAAGGTCTGTGAAGATCTTCCACACATTTGCATTACCATATCTGCCAATTAATGAAAACAAAAATAAGTAAACTTGACTTGAAACTACTGAAATGCAAGTTTAGAATGCAAAGAATGTACTCATTGGAACAATTTTACATAAGCTTAATTTAAATTTTTGAAAGAAAGTGCAAGAATGCAAAACATGCTCTTTGGAAAAAATGCAGTCAATCGATTGTGTTCTAGAACATTAAGTGCATATAACACTTAAATTTCTTGTGGTACACAAGCAGGTATCTATGTAAACTTACAGCAGTGCTACCAGCATGATCTTCATGCAATACTGGCAAAATATGTAGAACACTTAAAATATGTTACTATTGTGTAAAAAAAAAAAAAAAAAAAAGGTACTCTCCTGCCAAATAATGTAGATTTGTTACAAGTTATGTTTATTTGTTTAAATAATGTCCATAAACTAGTATACATCAATTAAAGTTGATCAATGTCTAAAAATAGTTAATAGAAAGGAATACTTAAATCATAGGGAAGAATATATGTGCATATTTGCATACACAAGTCACGAAGAACTAACACCAACTTATACAAATTAATTCCACAGAAAACCACTCAAGTCAAACTTCACGGGCAAGCACATTATCTGGAATAGGGCCTGGAAAAGTTACTGTGTACAACATACAATAGCACACCCTTTATGCATAGGCATAAGAAGTGCTCTAGAATTGCATTCAAGCAGCAGAAATTTACAAGTAAAAAAGTATTTAAATAAACAACTTACAACAACAGCAGAAGTGCACATGCTATACAAGCATATCGCAAAATAAATTCTAAAATTAAATTTTTTAGGTTGGCTGCACATGCCTTCTCATAGTTGACATAATTTAGCCTTAAGTCTGAGATAAGCATACTTGTGATAGATAAGCAAGCTGCAGTAAATTGTGTCACACTGAAAATGAACAATATCATGTTCACCTTTCTTATGCACATACTTTTAAGCAGTGGATCAGAAAAGGAAGAGGTAATGCAAATAGCTAAAGAACATGTTCTTTATCAATCTCAAGACCAACAAGCAATGGATGATGTATCAGACAAATGGCTGAAAGATTTTTTTTTTTTTAAAGAAGAAAAGAAGGAACTCACTTTCGCAAGCATTCATCATAAAATCCATAAACTTGGGTAATCTGCAATTCAATAAACTATTTCAGTCAAAACTCTGCAAATTTAGCACCAAAATTTAATTATTGATTATAGACTACTTAAGACCAAAATGAAGTGCTAGGAATTATATTTAGGTTTTAGCTCATTACTTCAGTTTTGGTTAAAATGATGTCAATAAAAAACTCAAACTACGTACCTGACGACTCTCATGGTTTCCCCTAAGGATGGTAATTCGTTGCGGATATCGCACCTTCAGGGCTACCAATAGCTGTCAATTGAAACAATCAGTATGCTACCAAATTCTATGAACCGACACGACAAAATGACAATCTAAAAATGGCATGCAATTTACCGTAACAGTTTCAACAGAATAGTACCCACGGTCTACATAATCGCCCATAAATAAGTAATTCGTATCTGGACACTACAAGTAATTGGGAAAAAAAAGGGTATTGTCAGCAACAATTGCTAATACAAGGAGAATTTTGACTTCCAGATTTTTAAGCAATTACAACATGTCAAAGAGTGCTTAACTTAGGGAAAAAATGGTTATAGTTAATAATTAATGCAATCGAAACATGGTGGAGAGAGAGAGAGAGAGAGAGAGAGAGAGAGAGAGAGAGAGAGAGAGAGAGATTACCTTCCCTCCAATTCGAAATAGTTCCGCAAGATCATGAAATTGCCCATGAATGTCACCACATATTGTTACAGGGCTTTTCACAGGCTGCAATACCCAAAGTATGATAGTTTAGTTTCAAAACAGAAATAACTGATTTTAAGTTTGCAGTAAGATTGGAAATTCCAATAATTTAAGTGTGAATCAACAACTGCACAACTTAAGAGAAAAACTGATCATATGAATTTTGAAGTTCAAGAATCTATTCGTAGAACACTATTTACCTTAAAAATTCAACAAACATTAAGAAAAGACAAAAACAGCACTTCCAACACATAATCAGAAGATTGAATCATAAATAAGATCAAAATATTTTCAAAAGATGTTATTTGACAAATAACATTCCACATAAGCTCATCCCATTCATAAATCAACTCATGATCATCAAATATTAGCCTCTAATTTCACTGACTTTAAGGAATCCAGGTCTGGTACAATTTAAGGTCTCAACATCATTTAAACTTCATCCTCAATGAAACATCAAAAAATGGAACAATAATTGCGGATATAACAGCCACTTCCAATACTTCCAATGGCAATGGCTCATCATGGATGCATTGACACCAAAACAGGTGCTTTTCCTTATAGCATTCGAGGCAAGCAATTGAATCGAAAGATTGCAAAAAAAAAGAAACAAAGAGATTGCATAACAACGGAAGCATACTACATCCCAACAAACAGGGAGAGTAATGTTATTCCTTTGTTTCTATAATAAACAGAGATACATTACTTACAGAGTAGGCTCACAACAGAATGGGCAAGAAGAGCCTGGATGTTCTAGTGTAAAATCTATGGTGCATCTGCATAAAAACCATGTTACAGCCTAAAATACAGCTTAATCTAAAGAAGATTGATCAAGAAAGTCAAAGTTGCCATATCAATCTAAACAAATTTGAGAACTAGTTGATCAGCATAAACTTTTTTAACAGAAATTTTTTGAAACATCACTTTCGTCAGTTATTACATCACAAATTAAGTGTATAAGCTGACAAAATATTTGCCCCATCACGAAAGTGCAACGAATGGATAGAAAAGGAAATTTTGTATTTTCAACCTTATCCAAACTTCCCCTTCCAATCCAACAATATGATTCTTCCATACTGTCTCACCTAGTTTATATACCCTATATTTAAAAGCAAAGAAAAAAAATTAAAAAGGTGAAGAGTATTGACGGTAAACATGATCTACACAAAAGTGCATCTGGACTCAATCCCTTATTTGAAACATGAACAAATAGGAAAGCCTCACAAAAAGATATTGATCAAGCAATAATAAACAATAAGTAGGCCTTGCCTGAACATTGCTCTCTTCCATCAAGATTTCTTTTGCCTTCTCACATAACACCCTAACCTGCATGATAGAGATTTTAGAAAATTTGAAAGCTAAGTAAAGCCTACATTTTAAGTGACAAAGTTGAATTCGGATTTTTAATAATAATAATAATAAAAAAAAAAAGAACTGCTGTTACTGAATTGGGTATATAACAGACATTGCAATGCATAATTAAGTAAAAGGCAATGATAAAGTCACCTGATATTTTTTCACTAATTCACATATTCTTAAAAATTTTGGGATGTAATCTGAAAAAGAGAGATGTAGAAGAAACAACAGACTTTCTTCCTACATATTAGTGGAAGAACCAAAGGGTATAAATTTCATATTCTTTCAGGTTCTGTTCAGTTGCCGAGCCACATTATTTTGGAGGCTATCTCCCACACAAGTGGGAAGGCCTGAGTGGAAGAAAAGGAAGGGATTAGGAAGACAGTTGATCAGAAAGGGATTAGGAAGGCACTTGATTGATCACAAACTCCCATTATTTCTTAAAATATCACCATTATTTGATGGGTGATAATATGTCAACAAATCACAAGACTGCCGAATTTATAGAATTAGGTTCTCTTACTCTGCCATCTTCGCCAAGCCAATTCCACCCGTATCACACATATCACATGAGTACAATGGTCAAGCATCCAAACAAGTGTTGGTCTCAATAAACACAAATTGATGGGGAGGATATAGTCAAACATTGGGACAGGTGTACGGATGAAATTAGGATTCTGGAGTCTCTGAGACAAAGGGTGGTGGTGAAAAAGCAAGAGATCATTTTACGATGAAGAAACAACAACAAGTGCAGCTATGTGGGTTGTAAGAATAATATCATACACCAAAAGACATGTTTGGTGCTTGGGATAGATTGCATAATGCAAGTAACTATAAACTTGTTACCCATGGAATGCACAAAAAAAAAAAAAAGAGGAACAAGGAATAATAACAAGGGAAATTTGTCAACATGAGATATACTTTGGAGAGGGTTTGGTCTTTTGTGTTCGCAGTGGTGAGATGCCATTTAACAAGTCAATGAGTGGAAACAAAGGCTACCAAGGCATGCATCCCGGAGCTTAAGGCAAAAGGGTAATCAAGTGGGTTTAGGAACAAGGATGTATGGGAAAGAAAAACAAGAAGGATTCTCCCACATATGGCTCATTATGGATTGTTAAGAATTGTGCTATAGTGAAGGAAAAATCATCCAACTAATAACTTGTTTGCTTGGGTTGAAATTTGACAAGGTATGGTGGACTTGAATGAAAAGTGCAGCCCCTTGCGTAGAAAAGATTTGTATTAAGTCATACAGGGTTTTATGGTGTGATGGGATTGTTTGGTAGTCTAATCAGCTTCTTTTTCAGTGGTTATTCAGGCCACTAAGAAAGCCTGATGAAGACCACCCTTTTGTGGTATAAAGTGGGTTGGTGTGAAAGACAAATTTCAGATCTAAAATTTTTTGAGTGAATGGGTGTTGGTCAAGATCTTAATTAAAGGTATTCAAAAAGTTGGACTCTAGTTTCATGCTTCAAGGGGTTTCTAAAGCCCTACGGATGTTAATAAGCATGGTAATAACGATAGAGACCTTAAAGAGGATAGAGAAGGTTGAAGGGTTATTGATTAAGTGGCATAAAGTCCGTTGACTATGATCTGGGATCCTGTATGAGTGTAGGTTTTAAGGATCCTGAACAATTAAGACTCACCAAAATATGATTATGGACGTCAAAATCCTCAAGTCCTAGTAAGGAAGGTCCACCATGCAGGTGAAAAAAATTGGCTATGGGAGCTATCTAAGATCATCTGATATATTCAGGGCCCCTTTCAGATAGATTTAACATACGAACTCTCAACGTAAGGTCTTGTTGGCATTGGAGGGAGATCTAGAGCTCCTAAAAGTTGATGTCCTAAAAAAATTGCAGATTGAAATTTAACATGAGCCATTTACAACTCCCCCACTTCTCATGACATTTACCCTCTCGGTTCATGATGCCTGAGAGTTCCAAGATAGATTATACAAGGCAAAAGCACAAGATCAAGTATTCATATTAATTTTCTCGGCCCACTTAGTGCCCACATGAGGCCCCATGGATGGCATCATGTGCTATCCTGTTGTATCTGCAACTTAATTAAAATTGAATCAAGGGATGGAAAGAATGCAGCAAGTTAATAATGTTTTCCACTACGAACATATAGTCTACATATGTCAACTCTTTAAATATGTAAATACCAATCTACCACATTGTCACTAGTATGGCACATATTATGTTCAGTTGTCTTTTTAAAATAGATCCATACTCTTCAATTTTTTATGCAACAGGCAGTAAATTGTGGAAAACAAATACATGCATTACTTATACAGGCAATACTTTTACTTAAATATTTGAAGCAACCTTCTATTTATCCAGATAAGTAGGTAGAATAAAGCAATTATACGTATTCAACAAAATTACTTAGTTCACCACCAGGCAATTATAATTAACGCACTAGAGCACAA
Organism: Cocos nucifera; assembly: GCA_006176705.1. Classification (NCBI taxonomy): domain Eukaryota; kingdom Viridiplantae; phylum Streptophyta; class Magnoliopsida; order Arecales; family Arecaceae; genus Cocos; species Cocos nucifera. The sequence goes on from QRFJ01000048.1 coordinate 773,319, forward strand.
TAGAATGTGTTTATTATTATAAACTATCAACAAACTCCATTGGACTATACATGTATAATGGCATCGATCAGTATAATGAAACAGAAAATGGAGCAAGTATGTGCTTCAAAATAATATAAATTCATATGATGCTTATGTGGTAATTTAGCATAAAAATAACATATCGTTCATTCTACTGCACCAAGCATCTTTCAAGCTAGTGCACTACCTAATTGTAAAACCAGATTGATATAACGGACTCATGCAGCAACTGCACACATATGCATGAACACATGTGTACAAGCATGTCCACATGCATACATATATATTCAAATTTATGTTGTCTCCACGAGCATCAAAAAAAAAAAACCCTCCATAAAATAGAGCAGAAACTCTATCTTCACCAAGAGAAGATCCTGTTTGACATCTCTCGATGTACTTTTTAAGCAATAATTAGTTTCAAACAAAGAAATATGCAGGTGGTTAAAAACATAAGAACCCTCCTTCGCGTTAGGATCACTGATTTAATTCCAGATGTGCCACGAGAACGGCATAAACTATCCAAAGGATGCGAGTCAATTATGTTAGTAAAAACATAAAGTATGCAAAAAAGGATGGGAACCATTTATGTTAATAAAAACGATGACACCTGACGGCAAGAAATTCACGGATTTAACTTAAATCCGCCAACCAAAGAAGATACCAGTGAGTGGAAAAGACTTTTTCCTCCACATCGGATCCAAACGTCACTCTTCCATCCAACTCTTGCAATAAAAGGAAAAATCTTTTAACAGATCCACCAAATCCACCCATAATTCCAACCAAAAAAAAGCCCCAATCTCTTCCGAAAGCGCAGTCTCCCTTTTAAAAAAAATTAAAAATTAAAAAAAAAACTTTGAAACGTGATCTGTTCGCAGATCGCACTAAACAAACCTCGTTTTCCGCCGGAAAACACTCGCACCAGCCCAGATCCGTCGAAACCCCGCCCCGATTCGAGCACCAACGACAAGAATCAAAAAGACAACAAGGAAAACATCCACCTAAGTGAAATCCTTTCGAGATTAGGAATGGAGAAACGGAGAAAAAGAGAACCTCTTGTTCTGATAGGGGCTTGCACTGCATGAGCTGCGCAATCTGCTCGTCAAGGTTGCCATGTGAGCTCGCCGGTGCCGGATTCGCGCTCATCTTCGCCTCCAGCTCGCGCGACGCCGCCGCGGGAACGAAACCCTAACCCCAGATGTCACCGCCTAGAGATCTCAATCCTCTCTCTCTCGGGGCTTCGAAGGCGAGGTGGCGAAGGGGGGAAAGAGGCAGAGAAGAGGAGAGGATCGCTCAGAGCCAGAGAAACTAAGAAAAAGAAAGAACCCCCGCCCTCCCCTCCCGTGGTCACTTTATTTGTGCCGCTCGCGTTGGAGAAAAGAAAATCCTAATCGAAAACAAAATTAGAAAGCCCGAACCGGGATCGGCTCCCTCTGATCGAGCAGCATATCCATGCACCTGTAGACGTGTCAACTAGTCAGTGGGGAGGACAAACCTATTTATTACTTGCACCAGGTCTAATGGACCACGCCAAATCCCACGGTGGATAACACACCACGCTACCTCTTGTATTTCACCAACCACCATTGCGCGTTATCCACCCTGCAAACGCACCGAGACTTCCGCTGGACCATTTGGACCTGGTCCATACAATAATTTCTCAGAAGACTTTAAGTTAACTATTTTGAGAAATTATTGATTATGATCATTGCATCATATATCTTGAATCATCTGATAAGAAACATTACATCATTCAGAAAAATAATTTTTTTATTCAAAATAATAAATATTATCAACTAATCAACCATAATTAATAATAAAAAAATTTTCATCCAAAATTTTTAATAAAATTTAAAAAATAATACATATTTTTTCAGATGCAGTAACCTCGGGTTGGATGGTTCAAAATATATATAGAGTAAAATAGATCTAAGCAATAATTTCTCGAATCAACTGAGACACTGGGACCCATCTCGTGCATCGGCAAAAGGCCGTTTGAGAGGAACCAATTCACGTCTGTGTTTGGTAGCGGCAGCGTGCAGTTGGAGGTTGGTCCTTTAGGGGGCTCTCTCTCTCTTCCCCGTAGATTCTCTTGGATTCTAGAGCTTTGGGTTGTTGAATGGGGGGCTACAAGGGATTGGCGAACGGCCCATCCTTACGTTTTCTGCCAAGGGATCAAACAAGAAGGGCATGTGCTGCATCTACCATTGCCTCGCAATCATGTACGTTCTGGTTCGTCACATTTACTACAAGCCTTTGTGGAGCCCTGAAACGTTCTTGTGAGCTTGTGATTACTGTTGAACTCTGTTTTATTTTTAAGTTAATTAATTGGATGTGCAAGTTCTGTGATAATATGGTATCGTATGCGAATCTTTTCCAAGTCAAATGAAGAATTAGCCTGAAAAAATATATATGATGAACTAAGAGCTTGTGTTTTCATCACACGCATGAAGGGTTTGCTTGGACTTTCTTCCTTCCATGAATTAGTAATTACCACTATTGCTCTTTATTATCTATTATTGTCATCATTTTCTGATAGATGCCATGTTAAACTTTTCTCTCTTTTTTTTTTTTTGGTTTATAGGCAATTTTGGGCTATGAAAGAACGTGTCGCTTGCAATTCAAGTAAATATATTATAATGTTATTTTTCGTGTGCAACTGCTGAATTGGGCAAATGTTGATCCTATTTGTCTTTCCATCCATGTTTGATAAAATTTATGAAAGATTTAAAAGGTCATGATCTTTGATCAAGGAGCATATGGAAACATATGTTAGCACCGAACGTCTGTAGCCCACATGAGAATGCAATTTGTGTGCGACTAGCCCAAGTGCATCCGAACCTCAGCTCCAATAGTCTAATCACTGAGAGGCTCTATTAATTAGTAGCTCACCCTTTTCCATCTAATTTTAAACATCTCCAACAACAACTTGCAATTCGATTTCATGAACGTGTCTGGTTACCGCCAACCATCTACCATCATGGTCCAAAATTCTCAAAATGGAGTCAACATGTGTGCCCCCCAACTTTGTATGCTTAAAAACTTAACTCATTGCATCTAATAGAGACGAAGATCTACTTCATCATAAACCATTCAAAAGGTGGTGATATACTGATTAATAAATTAGCATATTGATTTTTCATTTTAACTGCTGGTATGATTTTAGACGGTCACATGAGTCTAGAAATCATTTTGATTTTAAGTGATCATATGATTTTAGGAAGCACGTAACAATCCATAAATTTTGTTTTTGTCAGCACGATCCTATTATATTTTTCTTTGTTAGCATAATTAATTATGTATCGATTTATATTATTTTTTTTTGTATGGAGTATGTAGGCTTATATATATATATATAATCATTGAGATATCCTGAATATGACTGAAACAAAAATAATAAAGCCCTATTCTTTTTTTTTAAAAAAATATTATTCTATAAATATTTTATCATGATACTAGAGCCTTCAATTACTTAAATATGAAATCATCATGTTGTAGATGTTGTTGCCATATTTACAAGCCTTAAAGATTCTCATTGCAAAACAATCAATCTATACTTTCCTATAGATTCTCTATGTTTTAGCAGTTTTATAGATTTTCTATTTTTTGATAGATTAATAACCAAATATCCTTTATTTTTTGATGAATCCGTAGTTTCTCTTTATCATTTTTCTTCATACGTTCGGATTTTCAATCATTTCTCCTCATCATTGCTTGATAAACTTCTGTTTCCGCTACTTTCTTATTGAACATTAGCCTTTTCTTACATAATATTTTTGTTTGTAAGAATTATCGGCCTTCGACCGCTTTCTATTTGAGCATTGATTTTTTTTTCCTATGGTGTTTTTGTATGCAAAGATCATTAGCCACATTCATTTTGAGTGCTAGCATTTATTACAATCACCATGTTTTGTGTATCTTCTCATAATTACATCATTAGATATGTTAATCTGCCATATTAATTTCTGAATTGCCATGTCAACTTTTGATATATTAAATTAGCTTATGAGTTGCCATGATATTTCTTAATTTGCCACATCAATCTCGATGATGCTATGTTAGCTCCCAATTTATTACATCAATTTATGAGCATATTCATAATCTAATTTTTAAACTCAAGTTGACACCTACATATCATCTTAAGTTCAAGAAAAGTATTAACATTATTCTGGGGATCACTTAATTTTAGATCATATAATTTCAAGAATTATATGATAATTCATAACATTTTTCTTTGCTTATACGATCTCATAATAATATTCTTTGTTAGCATATTTTTATATCAATCTATATTATTTTTTTATATAAAGTCTTCATAGTGATATATATATATATATATATATATATATATATATATATATATATATATAATTTTTGAGATGTATCAAATATAGTTAAAATATAGTTAATAAAGTCCCATTTTTTTCTTTTTTTTTTATTTTCCTCTACTTCTATATAAATATTATTATCAAGAATAAATCCTAAAAATCAAGAAGCAAATTTAAGTCCTTTTTTAATATAATATTTGAATTAAATATTATTTATATGCACAACATGTATAATAAATGGAAGAAATTCTCCTTTATTTATATATCCACGTAGTTCAACTACCTCATGGCTGAAAATATTAGGAGATCAACCCAACTCCACCTTGGACCTTCCTCAAATGACTGCATGATAACGAAAATTTAAATATGATGGTTGCAGCCTTACTTTTCGATGGTTCTTTTGACGAGTGTAACATATTGTAATATTAAATATTTAACATACAGTGGTCCGGGGAAACTAATCATAACGGCAAGTCCCAACGATTTGCTTGGGGCCTGTACACAAAAGTCCAATTTATTGAAGGTCATGCGCATTACTATAGTGTCACGCGGTCATGTAAAGTTAAGTAACCGTACATCCATTCGACAGTCGAGATGTACCTATCTATATAGATCCAATGATTATACTAGCTGGATCACTCTCTGAGCCGACCGCTTATTTTATCGGTGACGTCAGCCTCAATCCTGCAAATTAAAAATACAAATGAGCCAAGCTTTTCACGATTCAGTTATTATCAAATTTAAATCATATTTAAATAAATTAAATAATTTTTAAAATCAAAATTAAATAATTAAATATTTAATTTTAAAATTTATAAATTTATTTAAATTTATATATTTTTAATAATATTATTTTATTTAAAATATATATTAATATATTATCAGTAGGGTCATGTTTGATTTCGAGCTTGAATTTGGATCGATTTCTAGTTTGATGTTGTTGTTATAAAATCGAGTTAATTTTAAATTTTATTTATTTTTTACCGAATCAAATTTGAGTTTTAGATTAGATTGGTCAAATTGAATTTTGAATTAGTTCAAAGTTTTTAAATGCTTGAGTGGCACTTATATTTTCAATATTCCTGCTTTCTATCTCTTTTTCTTTTCCATCTCTCTATCTCTTATCATCCGTTTGTTCGCAAAAAAAAAAAATTCTTCTTAAGAAGTAATTTTTTAAAATATTATTTTATAAAAATAAAATTTTAATATGTTTGATTGATCATATAAAAGTAATTTATTGAAGAATAATTTATATTTGATTGAATAATAATTATTTTAGAAAGATCATGCAGAATATCCATTATATTCTTAATATATATTAGACTATATATTTTTGCTCATAAATTTTACATAAATAATAATTATATATTTATAATAATATAATATTAATATATATTATATTATATTAATATAATATTAATATTTTAATATAATAAATTTATTAATATATTAAAAATATAATATTATATTTATATAAATATTAGGATAATAATTATATAATATTATATTATTACTATTTAGTAGCTAACTATTCGTGATATTTTATAAAATCTTAGTTATAGATTTAAAAAATATATTTTGGAAGAGAAAAAACACCATCATTTTTCATTCCATGGTCTGAAGCTATTTGGATTTTATGATATTTTCGTTATGTAATGCTCCTCAGTACACTTTGGAACCTCCTTGGTGGGTTCAGGCAGGTGCTCTATTTGTATAGTATTAGGGGTGGGCAAAAATAATTCAGTGGATCAATTTTTTTGAATTTTTGTAATATCTATTATTGTCTCCCTCTTGAGCCCATATTTTGAGCGATAATTGTGTAGGTCTATAATCCTTTAATTTTATTAATAAAAGCATAATTCTTACGATTTCATATTCGAGTATGTTGTCATATCCTTTTCATATTTTTTTATAAGTTTTGCCTTGGTGTCCATTGCTTGGGACATCGGAGAACTACACGAATTTAATCATCGGTAGACTAGGCTAAAACCTACGGTACCTATCTCCTTCATGAAAAGGACGTAAATACCTAAAAATCTATATTTTTAGATAATATTTAGATAAAAAAATAATTTATCTATATTATTTCATGCATGAAAAAGTTACTTCAAAATTTGTTATTCATGTTATTTTTGTATTACTATTTTCTTAGATAAGTTAAAAATTTTTCATATTTTTTATAATATTTTTTATATTTTTTAGATTTAGAAAAAATAATTAAATGATGAAAATATTAAAATTAAGGATAAAATATTTTAGATATAAAATTAAATATTTATTTTTTTAGTTGATGAAAAAAATAATTTAATTATTTTTTAGATTGATAAGATTTTTTTCAATCTTATGGATAAATACTATTTAAGATAAATTTTTTATCTTGAAAAATATGGAACATAAGTTAAGCTAATTCTTTCGTAATATTTAGCAATAAAAGAACCGGCCAAAATGTAAAAAATAACTTTTCATGATTTTTTTTTTTTTAATATATATTCTCTCAACCTTTGGTGCCCTAACCAACCTCACCAGGAACTGCCTTTTCCTCTCCACGGAAGCAAAAGAGGAATTAGCATTGGAGCAGAAAAATAAGCCACTCCCAACCCGAGGTATTTTTTCCCTAGTCTCACTCCGCGAAGGAATAGATCTTAGAATTTTTCCCGCCCAGGTCTTTCTCCAATCTTTGCTTTCTTCTTTTCTTTTTTTTTTCCCCCGTCTCTTCCTCTTCATAAAACCATGCTCAGGTTTAGATTAAGGTTTTTACGTCTTTGGCTTTTGCGTATGTGTTGCTTTTTTTTTTTTGTGTGTGTGTGTGTGTGTTTGTTTTCTGGGTTTTTGAAACCCTCACCGGAGGAATGTAGTTATATGGGAGTTTTGCTGGTGAATTTTCATATATAAGTCAGCATGTATGATAAAATTTGGAGGCATTCAAGGTTCTAGACTGATTTCCATTAGATAGATTGGTTCCACCAGCTTCTTGTTCCATGTTGATGTATTTTACCGCACGAAAGAAGAAGCGATGTTCTAATGCACGAAAGAGAAGCGTCTAGTTCGAAAGAAAACGAAAACAGGTGCAGTTTTACACAAAAACTAGACCTAATCGCCTAGCATATTTTCTAAAGAAAAGTGTTTACTGTGCCAAGTTAAATTATGGTCGTATCATTCCAGGCTAAACTTGGGCAAAGATGATTTTTAGTTTAAGATAAATCCAGGATTGCAAATTGTTAGACGTATTGAAGTAACCGTGGATTAAATTTGACATCATTTGGCCCTAGATTTTATATTAGAAGAGAAAAAGTTTATAATTCAAAATGAATGATACACATATATAGTGTAATCGATTATTACCAGGGGCAAAGATGATTTTTAGTTTAAGATAAATTCAGAATTGCAAATTGTGAGATATATTGAAATCACCATGGTTTGAATTTGACATCATTTGTCCCTAGATTTATATTAGAAGAGAAAGTTTTTTATTCGAAATGAATGATACACATGTATGGTATGATCAATTATTACTAGTTTTTTTGAGGAATATGAGTACGCTTTAATACTTTTGGTACGAATTCAAATCTCCATCAGTTTCCACTAATATCTAAATGGACTGATAAGATGAATCTTTTTGCCTTTTACAAAACCTCCCTCGTTCTATCATCAAAAGCTCTCATCATGAAGATCTCTTCTCTTTTTCCGCCTAATTAATCCTTTTCCCCTATCACACATAACAATGTTACCCCTTTATGTTTCTTTTCTGTTTATGTAATTTGATTTAACATAACTTATGCAGGATGTGTTAATCGTTAAGTATTGATGCAGGATTTTCATATCCACATTATGATCAGAGTTGATGAATTGGGCATTTAACTTGAGCAGAGCCACTGCCACTTGAACCCTTCCATTGAATCCAGCCTTCAGTCCATCTTCACTACAGCCCATTATATAATCCCATCCCAAGTCCACTTAAGCAAGTAAGAACATAGTAGCAAGAAACACTCCGTAAGTCCATGGTCCAAACTCCATACTCGCTAAAAGGGTTGCCAAAAGGGCACCGACTAGGGTGGTGGCAGCGGCAGCAAGAGTATTAGCTATGGATGTTGCGAACCCGGGTGGCGATGAAACCCTAACCAGGTGAAGTTCCATCAAGTTCTGAATCTTTCATTCAATTTCTCATTCATCTAATTGGGATGCTTTTGTCTTAAATCCGGTCAAAACCTAGTATTGTTTGGGTTTTAATTGAACTAATTTATCCAGGAAAGTTCCTCAACTTGTTAATGTTCTGAAAGAGATGAAGGATGGATTGGATGTTGTGAGGAGCAAAGTAGAAAAACTAACCCAAAAGGTATTCCCTAAACTCATTCTCTCTATCTATATTCTTCAGTTTTTCAGTGAAAAGAAATTCTCGTTAAGTTTTGTACTTTGGTGTTTTTTCCTTTTAATCTGGTTTATTCAAAGATTTCTTGAAACAAATTTTAAGGATTAGTGATGCAGAAATCTACAGTTTTATGCTGTCTTTCTTGGGTTTTTGTTAGCAAAGAAACTGCTGGTGAATTTTGTGTTTTCATCCTATTCGCTTTCTCAGGTTCTTTCCTGAGTTTTTGAAAGAAAATATGGGTTATTGTAGCATACTTGGAAAAGCATTGGATGGTATTGCTATACCAAAACCAATGAGGATATAATTTTTTAATAATATTTTGTATTCTCCTGCACTGTATTTTTCTTGGGTTTTAGTTGATTTTTTTTTTGAACCTTGCTAAGTTCTGGAAGATTTTTCAATAAACAAATAGTTTGGTCTACAATGGTTGCTCATCAGGTGAGGGGAAAGCAATTCCCAATAGCAGATGGGATGAGCTACCTAGAGGCAAAGCATCTTTTGCTTCTGAGTTACTGCCAGTCCATTGTCTACTATTTGCTGTCAACTGAGGGACATCCTGTTGTTCGAAGCCTTGTGGAGATCAGATTGTTTCTTGAAAAGGTCTGTCTTTTTTCCCATTTTCTTGATTTATGCTTGCTTCATGAAGTTATTCCTGATCATCCCATATTCTTCAAAATAATTATGTAATAGATTTGTCCAATAGATAAGAAGCTGGCATACCAAGTTCAAAAGCTCACCCGGGCTGCTGGGAATGTTGCATCTGAGAAGACAGTGAGTGTCAATGTGAACGAGAAATATGAGAGACAAGAGGAGGAGGACCCATTGAAGTACCGCCCAAATCTTGACATGCTTGTTAGCAAGTCAGCACAGGCTGTCCAGGTGAGCACAACTGTATTCTCTATTTTTTTCTTCCAAATTTTGTGTTTTGATTCATTTTCTGGAGGCCTGGTTTGTTGTTTGAACTCCAATGCTCCGATATGGACAATCCTATTTCTTGCTGTGCCTGCTGGAGTCAATTTTTTGGCTGTCGTAGCAGTTCATTGCCACGGTTGCACCATCTTTTCTATCATTTTTCTTGTGATGGTTAGACTAAATGTCTTGAGACACGTCTGGATGCATTACCATGCTAGATGGCTTACCAGCAAATCAGGTTTTTAATTGTAAAAGTAATCAGCATAGTTGTTGTTGTTTGTTAGAAGAGAGACTGGAACGGGGAGAAATTGGAGAGATGGATAAGATTTGAAATCTTGTAATTGCTAGTAGTCCCAGATGCTTTAAATTGCCTGGCTATGATCGGATTCTCTGGTGAAACTCTTTGTTTTAATTGGTTTTACCTTTCCTTATATATATATATATATTATTATTTTTTTCTAGTTAAATTTTCCTCTATTTTGCCTGAATTCTGCTAGCTTTGCTGTTTTATGTTATTCAAGTCAACTTTATTAATTATTTAGATTCTTACAGATGCTTGCAAAAATGTGTCAGTATTGTGCCTTTCAGCTGTTTACCAATCAAGTATATTCTTTTCCTTTATTTCTTAATTATTGAACAACTTAATTGAAATATGATGCACCAGACATGATGACAAAACATTTTCTTAAGTCTTAAGAGATCTTAGCCCATTGGGTTTGGAGTTGAATCTATGTTGTATCATTGAGGTAGCTGAGACCAAAATATATGTCTTCTCTATAGAGAGGATAGATTCCTGACATTGTGTAATGCTGCACTTTAGGATAATGGAGGTGTTTATTGTCCCCCTAGGTTTGCACCTACAAGCATGGATGAGGATAAGATAACAAAACAGGAGAAGCAGGCTTTGAGACAAGAAAAAGAATTGTTGCGACAGGCAAAACAAAGTTCTTATTGTTAAAGAGCTCATGGATGATTTTGAAGATAGACCTGAAGAGGTTAATTTCTAGTTACCATTCATATTGCTAATCTGACCGAATGCTGGTTTTATTAATTACCTGCTCTTTGCTGCAATTTGTCTGCAGGTGAAAGAAATCATAGGAGCTGAAAGCAGAGAACTTACAAGATACATAGCAAAGCGAGAGGAGTGTGCCAGGCAGGAAGAAGAGCTTTTTACTCGTGCACCAGTTACAAAAGTGGACAAATGAACAGAGAAGCACATGAGGAAGTCTAGAAATGGGTATGCAGTATTGTTATCATCTCCTTGAAAGAGAATATGGGAGTTTGTTTATTTTATGAAGAAACCTGTTATATTCTTGTTAGATGATAATATTATAAATTATCTCTACTCTTAAAGAGGAGTCCCTGTTGTGGACTTCTGCAACAGAATATGTGAAGTACAAATCTGGAAAGAAAGTAATGGAGCACCTATAACTTGAATGTGGGCAGTGGAAATAGCAGCAGAAAGCACGTTATCATGAATGCTGTTCAACAGAAATGTCTTGCAAAACATAAAAAAGAAAAAGTTAAAGGAAGTGACAACTTACCGGCGGACAATGACTTGATGAACAGTTTCAGCAAGTAACAAAATAGATGCACTACAAAATTTTAAAAAGTCAATTCCCTTTCAACCTGGTACAAGAAATACTTAAAGTATATTAAAAGTGGCTCAATCTCCCAATTTTTCAATTCCAAAAGTAACCGTAATTAGATTACTCATTTAAAGATTTAAATACTGTTATAATAACCCTAGTTAGGTTTTTGTCTTAGAAGGCATAAATTATGATATACTTCCATTGAAGAGATTCCGACCTTTTGGAGTTTGAGAATAAGGACAGCATGTAGAAATAGGTGAGAGAAAATTTGATTCAGTAAGAAAGAAAGAATTAAAGAACTTTTATAAAAGATGTCTTGGTATATCTGGACTGTAAGAACTTTCAAGGGAAGAAAGAATTATTTTCAGATCTTTTTAGAATCTGGACTTAGATAATCTCAAATCTAACATCTTTAGAATGCATGCAGAGCTGCATGTGCATCATAACTTGTAGCAACAAATATGATAACAGCATGAAGAAAGGGAATAATATAATAGTTATCAATTTATGCATAACCCAGAAATGGGAGTTGAATGAGTAGTCACAATAACAGGTCCCACAATTTGTGCCAATGCTAAGAATTTTGATTGCAAGGAGAAACTTTTTAGACTTTATGGACCAACAGGTCCCACAATTATAATACTTCTCCTGAACAATGCTTCTGCATTGCATGTGGAGAGTAGTAGTGGATTAATGATTAAAAGAGGAAGGGAAAGAATCCAAAACCTTATAATATTTTGACTGTCTTGTTCTTTTTGTGTTCTTAATTTTTGTTTCAGAAATAAGGGAAAATTGGAAGAGAAGCTAGACTGATATTGCTCATTCCACTACTTACACAAATTGGAAATGGTTTCAAAAATAAAGCTCTTACTGCTCCTTGGTAGGAACATACCCTCAGCTTGCTTGTCCCTGTTTTCTCATTTTATCTTAAACTTCCTCCGCAAGCTAAGGAACTTAAATATGAGGAGCATGAAAGAAATTGATAACCATGCACTGAACTGTCAAATCAATTACAAAAGGCTGCATTGAATTTCAGATGAACCAGGTCAATCCATATTTCTTGTAAACTTGTGGTTATGTTCCACATGGTAAAGTTTTGTTTAACTACTCAGAGAACACCACCATAACATGGGTTCTATCTGTTCAATGTAATGTCTAATGTTTTCCTCCCTTGGTCGTCATTATGAATAGATTATAGTATCACAATTTGACCATTTGATTTTTGGAATGCATAACTTGATATTTACATGGTGTTGCATTTATGTTTCTGTAACTGGTTGCTGGGCTTGACCGATGGATTCTACCATGAAATTAGAACATTACCTCTAGAAGAGAAGGAAGGTGACAATAGTACTAGCTACATGGATGCTAGTAGGGGAAGGAAAAATAATAATAAGCGCAAGGTATATTGAGTTCAAGAGAAAAAATTTATATGTTAAATCCCTGTTCATTTCCTAAGATTGCATGTTCTTACATTTTGTTCTTTTTTCGACGTGCTGCTCTAGGTTACTGCAACATCTATCTATACAAAGCATTAAAGTTGAGACCAGGATGCTCCTAGCGCGACAAGTGTCAGCCTCCCCGTGCGACAAGTGTCAATCATCCGTAAAGAACAGATGGCGTGCATCAGCGTGTAGGAAAAAAAAGATGAGAGCTTTGAACTTCCGTGCGATGGTTTTTTTTTAAAAAAAAAAATCTCTGGCCCTTCTCGAGCCCTCTCGAATCTTCCTGAGCTCGCGTGATGCCCGTCTTTTTCTGCTTTCCTCACTGCCATGTCTCGCCGCTCTCTGCCCTCACCTTCCTTCCCAGCATCGCTGGCATTGGCCCCCACAGTTCTTCAAAAAAGGGAGATGTCGATGCCCTATGGTGCCCCCCTCACCATCTCCCAATTAAGAGAGGGGCAGAGGGAATGAAAAGCGACATACTTCATCATTAATATCTTGTAAACGTTCGGAGGCTATTAAATATAGAGTTTTGGCTTTCAAATCGATGAAATATTGTGCTCTGTTTGTGGTAATTTATTAGATTTGATTTAATTCGATGGATCGATTCAAATCTCGAAACATATGATTTAAAAAATAATGAAAATATTATTTTTTTAAAAAATAAATTAGTATATTATTATTTTTAAAATTAGAAAATAATATGTTATTTTTTAAAATAATAATAAATTAGTATTTAAAAAAATATATTATTAGTATTTTTATAATATTTTATTTTTTAAATATTATTTTTTCTAATTAATAATAATAATAAATAAAAATAATAATTTAATAATTATTAATAATAACAATTAGAAAAAATAATATTTTAAAAATAAAAGTAGGGGAGGGGTAAGAGACAAAAATAATATTTTTTGTAAAAAAATTATTTTTTAAAAAATAAAATATTATAAAAATAATAATATTTTTTTAAAAAATATTAATTTATTATTATTTTAAATAAATAATGTATCATTTTTTAATTTTAAAAATAATATATTATTTTTTAAAATAATATTTTTATTATTTTTTAAAAATAATATGTTTTGAGATCTGAATCGATCCATCGGATAAGATCAAACCTAATAAATTATCGCTTTCTGTTCTCCCTGCCTCTTCCTTCGAATTTCTATCTTCCTCGATTGGGGGGATGGTAGTGGGGGCAATATGGGCGAGCAAGGGGTGGGCGGCGGAATTAAGCCCTTCCATCTTTTGAAAGAAAGGTGAGTTTAATAGCATCTTTTCTAAACAATTTTTTTTAACTTTTTTTGATTGTTGTTATTTTTGTGTTCAGTTAGTTTTTTGGAGGATACAAAGAATTAAGAATGGTGGTGTTCTGAGTATTCAACAGGCAAGAAACTGAGAAAAGGTAAGTGCTGAAATTTTTTTTTATCCAAAATCTATCAAAATGGTGAACTGATTTTAATATATTTTTCTTTGTTTTTCATTCATTATCTTACTGCATCAATATTTCTTAAAGATCGGATAAGATTGTAAATCCTTTCTTGAATGATAGTTTTCTCTGAGACTGGAAGGCTGTGATCTTGTAAATAGCAACCTCCTATGAACTTGATGAGGAAAAAAATTGGACACAAAAATTTTCAAATATTTTTCAGCAAAATCCTCCTAACCCACTTAAGCTTTCATATCCATTAAACAATCCATCAATGAAAGTGGAGGGCTGCTGCAAGCATAGTAGCAACCCTTTCAAAACCCTCTCAGATGATGCTTTTAGACTACAAACTAATGAGAGGCTCTTTTAAACATATTCTCTCCTGCTTTTCTCGCTATTATCTTCTATGGGTCTTCATCGTTGAAAAAGAGAAAAAAATTGAACAGCCTATACAGGAAAAGGTTTGGTCTTTTAAATTTTTCAACTTTTTTTGGTTTTTATTGATTTTTTTCTTTTTTTTCTAATTTTTATTGTATTTTTTCTGTTGGAGTGTCAATCGGGTGGGAGGCTTGAAGTGGTCGCAGAGAAAAATTTAGATCTATCTCAATTGGATGGGAGGTTTGGAGCAGATGTGATAACTTTTTCTCTCCCTCTCTATAAAATTTATTAAAATCTATTATTTTTTTATAAATTATTTATTATTATTATTTGGCAGTTAAAAAATTTATTATTATCTTGATGTTATTTGATTTCATGATTAGACGGCTTGAAAGTAATTAAATGATGAAAAAAATTATTAGTATAGATTTTATTTAATAATTATAGATCCTCCTACTATCTTAAAGTCCAACAATGAAAATAACATTTATGGTATCGATATATTTTTTTAATTAGAAAAAATGTGAGTTATAGCTTTTTATTTTTTATGGATAATTTTTGTAGTTTCGGATCCATCTATTAAGTAAATTTCTTTAAGAACGTATTCATTACATTTTGGTCCATATTAGTTTATTGATAAATAAAAAATTATGAGATTATAATTTTTATTTTATTAAAATTTATGTGTCGAACATCGGAATCAATCCAGTAACAAAAAAAAAAGAGACAAAATAAGGTGATGTGGAACATTTTAAAAAAATTGAATTATTATGTACAGTTTTCATAAATATATATCATCAAATTACAATGTTTATTCATATACTTTTATGTTGATTATTTGAGGTTAAATATTTTGGATAATCTTATTGTATAGTTTTTCTTAATTTATTTTTTTCGTTCACAGGAGTTTCAAACGGATGGGAGAGTTGGAGTTACTGAATAGAGAATTTTAAATCCATCTCAATCGGCTGAGAGGCTTTGAGCAGATGAGGTAATGCTTTTTTCCTCTCAATGAAATTTATTGAAATCTGTTACTTGTTATAAATTATTTTTTTCTGTTATTTGGTAGTTTAAAAATTTATTATTATCTTAATGTTTATTTGATTTTAAGATTAGATAGCTTGAAGGTAATTAAATAATGAAAAAATTATTAGTATAAATTTAATTTAAAAATTATGGATTTTCCTACTATCTTAATGGAGTTTCCAACAATAAAAAATAATATTTATGATATAAATATTTTTTTTAGAAAAAGAAGTCAATTATAACTATCTATTTTTTATGGATGATTTTATAGTTTCGGATCCATCTATTGAGTAGATATCTTTAAGTATTTATTACATCTTGCTCCATATTAGTTTATTAATAAATAAAAATGATAAGATTTTTATCTTTTATTTCATTATATTATTTATTATCGGAGTAAGTTAACCGAGCGATTTTATTGATTTAGTTATGTTTGCTCATATCGCTTAACTATGGAGTATTTGATCATTAGATGGTTTTTTTCCTATTATATTTAACTTTTTAAGCCAACCTAAATAGATTTTAAGGCTAAGATAAAAATATTATTCTAAAGAGGCATAATGTGCATGATGTTAGGCAAGTTTAAGAAAAAATATATCAAATTTTGAAATTTTTAGCAAGATATTTTTAATGAGTCTAGCTTCATAGTCCTAACTACAACTGTCCATCCTATAAATATTTTAAAATATATTTAAATTTATTTTTAATTATTCAAATTTTTTCATAAATATTTAATCTTTCTTTTAGTTATAATTTTGGAAGAAATTTGGAAGAAATTATCAAGAAACTAGGATTGCTTAAATCAATATACGGATTTGAGGTTCAATACAACATAACGAAGTTATTAACCGCACTTAATAGATAAGGCTGTGAATCTCATTATTATTTTTTATTATGTTTTAAAAATATTTTATTATTTTTATAGATTTTGATTTATAGAAAAATAAATGTTAAATCTATACGAGAAAAGGCCTTGCCTTTTAATTTTTTTTAATTTATTTTTATCTTCATCGATTTTCCTATATCTTTTTTTGATTTTTTCTTTACTTTCCCTATTCACATGATTCTCAATTGGATGGCCGAATAGAGAAGTTTAGATCCATCTCAATCGAGTGGGAGGCTTGGAGTAAATGAGGTAACTCTCTTTCTCTCTCAACAAAATTTATTGAATTTTTTTATAGATTATTTTGTTAATATTATTTGATAATTTCAAAAATTATTATTTTTCTTGGTGTTAATTTGATTTTAAGATTAGACAGCTTGAAGGTAGTTAAATGATGATTAAAAAAAATTAATATAAATTTAATTTTAAAATTATAGATTTTTCTACTATCTCAATTAATTTTTCAACAATAAAAATAACATTATGGTGTTGGTATTTTTTTTGTTAGAAAAAAAAGTAGATTATATCTATCTTTTGTTGTAGATGATTTTGAAGTTTCGGATCCATCTATTGAGTAGATACTTTTAAAAAGATATTCATTATATTTTGCCCCATATTAGTTTATTGATAAACAAAAAAATATAAAATTTTTAACCTTTATTTTATTAAAATTTATTATATTATATTATTTATTATTGGAGTAAATTAATTGAGTGGTTTTTTTTCATGTTCTTATGTGATTTTGTTGAATTAGTTATGTTTGCTCATATCACTTAATAGTGAAGTATTTTATCATTTAGATGGTTCTTTTGCTCCTATTATATTTAGCTTTTTAACTTCATTTAAATGAATTTTTTAGATCAAAATAAAATATTATTCTAAAGGGACATGATGTATATAATGTTAGGCAGCTTTAAGAAAAAAATATATCAAATTTTAGAATTTTTTAAGATATTTTTAGTGATTTTAGTTCATAGCTCTATAAATATTTTAATATATATTTAGGATTTATTTTCGATTAGTTGTCTTTTAATTATAATTTCATAAATGGACATTGTTGAAATTTTGTTAGGAAGAAATTTGAAAGAAATTATGAAGAGATTAGAATTGCTTCAATCAATATACGAAATCGAGGTTCAATACAACATAATGAAGTTATCGATCGCACTCACTAGGTAAGACTGTAAATCTCATTGTCTTTTTTTGGTTCTTAATTTTTTATTATGTTTCAAGAATACGTTACTATTTTTATAGCATTTGGTTTGTACTAAAATGAATTTTAAATCAATGCGGGAAAAGATCTTGCCTTTCATTTTTTTTCAATTTTTCTTTGTTTTCATTGATATTTCGCATATTTTTCCTTATTTTTCCTTTAGTTTCCTCGTTCACTTTTCCCATTCGCAAGAGTCTCAATTTGGTGGGAGGCTTGGAGTAGTTGAATAGGAAAGTTTAGATTCATCTCAATCGGATGGAAAGTTTCGAGTGGCCGAGGTAATTCTCTCTCCCTCTCTTAATGAAATTTATTAGAATATGTTATTTTCTATAGATTATTTTTTTGCTATCATTTAGTTGTTTAAAAAGTTTATTACTATCTTGATGATAATTTTAAATATAATTTTAAAACCAAAAATAAAGTTCTAGATATGGATGATACTTGATGTCTTATATATGATGTATGTAGCTATTTGTTGTACCACTGTTAAGTACCATTTACTTTACATTGAATGATTATATGTTTCTAGAGAGTGCAAATAGGATAAATATAAATTTTTAAAAAATGAATTATGTATTGCAAAAAATATTAATTTTTTAATTATTATTTTATTTAAAAACATCATTTTTTAAACATCTTTAAATAACATCTTTAACAAATAATGTTTCTAAGGAGTGCAAATAGGATCAATATAAAAAAGGATATCAATTAAAAGGATATTTTTCACTTCTTTTTTGAATATTTATAATTCATGAATATTTTTATAATTCAAGCATATAATCGCTATTTTATGTAATGTTTTTTAACAAATATTCTGAAAGCACTGAAAATTGAGGATTTTTTTTACTCTGCCTTCTATTTATTAAGCCCCGCAGCGTAGCATGGGTTTCATGCTAGTATTGCATTATAATTCACCTCAACAATTCTAAACAAGCTATTCAGTGATTCTATTTTACCTGTTATTGTGTATGTGCTCTTTTGTTTTACTCAATTCTGTGCTACTGCATTTATGCAAGAAACAGTTACCATCATTTTTATGGATTGTGCATTGATGAATGCCTGCTAATTAATAACTATTTCTTCAACGAGTAATTCTTGAACATGTCACATTAATTTTATACAAGTGAATGAGGATCAAAACAAACAGTATAGTAATCTTTCAATGATTTCCTGCTTTTTCCCTAAATAAGAGAAGATCGAATAAGTTAAAATGTTAAATAGCCGAATTGACTGTTAGCTGTAGCCTAGGCAATGGACTTGGTACAAGTGAATCAATCTTTAGTCTAACTACTTTCTTTATATTGTCATATCTTCATAATATTTCAAAAGTTACATTTTAATATTCCTTGAGGCATTTAAGGTGAACGTGAATGACTAAGAGCACTATTAGGATTTGCTTTAACCTGCAAAATCTATATTATCCTGCGAAATATCAATATGTGGTGGCAAATACCATAGTTACCTTAGCTTATTGCCGAGCTTCCTTACATATATATCTCATAGGGTGCTAAAGCTTGGCTTTAGGTTTTAATGGGAGAGTTTGTATTGCCTGTTTAATGCTTAAATGTGATCTTTTTGCTAATACAAATCTAAGTTTCCTTGGGTTGTGTGGATGACTTGTGAGGAACGAGGAATGAAGGATCTCGGCTAAAAGAAGATGAACTAACTTCTCTTTTTTATAATTATTTTAATATAGAACTCGAGACCAAGATTTGAAATAACAACCATTAGAATGGTTTAGGCCCCCTCATTTACATTATCATATATAATTGCAGGGAAAAAGACGATGGCTGCTATAACATGTTATTTTTCATTATAACGGTCCATTATAATACATATAATAATTATTATTTTCATTTGTATCATGTCTCCCAATAAAATACCTTTTTTCAAAATTCAGACTCTTTTTGTGTTAATTTTCCCTCTAAAAGAGATTGTAGTGTCTGAAAAACAGTTTTTTTTTTTTTTTAATCAAGTGAGAAAAGGATGGATAACTAACATCGTCATTTTGTTGTTATTGCCCTTTTTCCCATTAGAATGCCGTTATAAAAGGATGTTCTAAAGATGATCATTTTAATACTAAAAAATTGAAAGAGCACTTTTTGAAGCAAAAAAATAAAATAAAAAGACTATTATAACCATTATATTGGATGATAACAGTCTTGATCAGATTCTGTTAATAATGAAATAGCTTCATTATGGAAACCTTGCTCAATACTTCACAATCAAAACTAGGCACTGAAAACATTGATGTCACATTTGCTTGTGCCATGTTGAATTGCTAAAATAACTTGACGATGAAACAAAAATCTTTTCTGAAAAGAAGAACAAGCTAACTGGAACAAGTAGTTCTTACAAGTAAAGCTGCCCTTCTACTCATGTGCCATGTTGGACTACTGTTATTATTTAACGGTAGTCCAAAAGGATTTCTTTTTTATTTTTTAAGAAGAGAAAAAACAGCTGCAGTAAGAGTAGTTCAATGAAACTTAAAGCTTTGCTCCACCCCGGTTTCCACACCTCTTTCTTAATCTAGATGTTAGGCTCACGTAGCCAGCCAAGGTCTCCACCCGATGTGCAGCACAGTGGTACCCATTCTCTTGTTTTCAGTCTTACACTTCTCAGGCTGAATAAGGCATTTTGTCAGAGGTGTGCTAACTCACTCTTTGCGCACATTCTTGCCAGGGGATTGAGATCATTTCTCCATACAAATATCCTTGTTTGTATCTCACCCCGATCAATACAAAAAATGAATGGTATCAATTGCAGGAGTTTTTTAAATAGATGATCAGATGCATAAATTGAAAACCCACTTTATAAATCATGATCTCACGATCATCTTAAATTATAGGTAGATTTAAACTCACTAGGTTATGATGATTAGATCATGGTAAAACATAGTATGATAGGATGAAAATTATTTATTTTAATACCTACTTAATTATTAGGTTACCCTCAAAGCAGATGAATTTGGATTTGTAAGCTTTTTCTAATATAGATCATGTTCAATGGTTTGGATCTTGAATTTGAATACTATATCATTGATTTTGAAGGCAAGATGAATATATTTGGTCATCCTCTTAAGAGGATATTAACATCACTCAAGTAAAGCTAAGGTGCTCTCAAGAAGATAGCTGTGATGGTCCTCTCATCTTCAAAATCAATGATAGGCCATCCAAATCGAAGATTCAAACCGCTAAACATGATCTATACTGCAAAAAACACCCAGAAATCAAAATTCATATATTTGAAAATATATATTACACCTATTTATGGAAGTATATATATAGGTCTTTGTGTATGCATACATGAATTTAAGCAATTTATATATACTTGTGTATATACATATGTATTTGCACATAAATATGTGCAATTTATATATCTTGCATATTGACCTTTGTAAATATTTGGTACATGTTGATATTCATGTGTAGGTACATATACATAATTATCGATCCATGGGTCTTGATAGTGAAGAAAAGTTGGTGTGGCAGGACATCCATCTCTGTGAAGGGCCAGAGAGAGAGAGAGAGAGATGTGTACTATTGTTTTTTCTCCATTTTTTTCTCTTTCTTTCCTCTGTTTCCTCCGCCTCTTTTTTCTGGTTAGTTTTTTTTCTTTATTTCTTTGGTAAGCAAAAGCAATTTTCTTTCTTTTGTACGTGGCTACCCATAAAATGCTCTACCGTTTTGATTTTTGAACAAGTCATGGGCACGGCGCATGACAAACACTAATACATAAAAGCAAGGGTCAGTTGGGCGAGCTTGAGGCTTGTCTATTTTTATTTGAAATCCTGTACCAATTGCATAAGTAATACTCATGCAAGGAATGCTTGTATGCTTATCTAATTGGTTCATTAATCCCTTTGTTAAGCAAAATGATGAATTGCATATTACCAGCTTCTATGCTGCTAGTGTTTCTTGTGAATGCTGTGCAAAGAGTTTCTATTCCTAAGACTGTTCACTCGTATTAATTGTTGACATTTGCTGTCTGTATCACTGAGAAGCAATCCCAGATGTCAAATTGTGAACAATTCTCTTACTGCATGATGTTTGGCATGCAAGGCCATCCATGGAGCTCAAGATTTTGCTGATGAGAGTTGATTACAAGGGCTCATAGGTATTAGCATCCATGAGTTTGACCATTCCATTGGAGAAACAAGAGAGATTCAAGATGTAGCTCTATGCTGGATTAACCCTACTGTTTCCTCAAGGCTAATTTGTTTAGTTTAATTTGGCAAACCTGGGTATGTAGAATTGAATTAGTTGCTTTTGTTTGTTTGCCTTGCTTTGTGGGGATTTTAATGTATTAGTCCCCTCTGAAACTATGAAGCAAGAACCTTGAGGTCTTATTGATGCATCTCCTCAAGAAGCTTCTTTTGAGGATTAGACTGATTCTATTAAAGTGTCTTGCCTTGTCATTTAGGTTACAGCAGAGTTCCAAGATTGTGGCTTTACATATGTTGCTGTGGAACTCTGTTTTATTTTTTAAGTTAATTACTTGGATGTGTAAGCTCTGTGATAATATGGTCTTGAGTGCGAATCTTTTCCGAGTAAATGAAGACTGAAGAGTTGGCCAAAAGACAAAAGGTAAATTAAAAGCTTGAATTTTCTTCCTTCCATGACTTACCACCATTGTTCTTGATTGTCTAATCTTGTCATCATTTGTGATAGGTGTCATGTTAACCTCCTTTTTTTTTTCTCTCTCTCTCTCTCTGATTTATGGACGATTTTAGGCTATACAACACACAGCATCTGTTTACGTCTCCCATGGACTTAATTATCAATTCAAAAGATGTCTTTTGAGTTGAAAACACTATGCAACACACAGCATCTGTTTAAAGAACGTCTCCCATGGACTTAATTATCAATTCAAAAGATGTCTTTTGAGTTTAAAACAAGAGATCTGTCTCTTGGAGATCTCTAAAGAGAATCCCAGAAGGTGTATTCATTCAAAAACATAAAATAATTAGTTTTTGGATCACTAAATTGAAAACAAAAACAAATCTTTTATTTATAAAATACAACAAATGGTTGGTAAAAAATTAGGAGCAATTCTTGGGCTAAAGCAAAATTCAAGCAACAAATTAGTTTATAATTTGATTATTATTAGATTATTCTTGATGCTTTTGGTTTGTCACAAATCTCTATTCCTCTAGTCTATATTGGATTTGTCATGAGGGACATGGACAATACTCATTCACTAATGGGATCATTTGGCTTGACGAAAACCAAATGATTTTCCTCCATATAAAGTATGATTTTTTTTAAAAATAAATAAATATATTTTTTATGATCTTTTTTTAGGAGAAAATTTGATCTACTTTCTACGCCAAATTTGTTAAGAAGTAGTCTTCTTAACTACAAAGTCAAAATCAATACATCGGAGCATAAGCATGATGACTATTTTAATCATCTCGGTGCCTTTCACCTCCACCAATGTGATAGGAATGAATAGGTCATTTGATTTATTTACCATTCTTATGTTATGTGGCATATTTCTTTCAAGAAGAATAGCAATTGAAATATGAAATAATACTAGATTTTCTCTATCTACTATAATATAGAAAATGAAGCTCCAAAAATGTTCGACATTTGTATTGTCTAGTCTTGGACCAAAATTGTTGGAGATAAATCTTGCTTCCATTGAAGTCCTGATACTTAACCTAATGTAACTGGTAATCACGAAAGAGCTTCGATCGAGAATTCTTCTTCCAACGGCTGAACTTCTTCTAAAGTTCTTCAGCAGTCGAACTCCTCTAGCGGCCGAATCCCTCCCGGACTCCTTCAGCAGTCAAACTCCTCCAGCTGTCGAATCCCTTCCGAACTCCTTCAGCCGCCGAACTCCTCCAACGGTCGAACTCCGCCAGCAGTTGAACTCCTCCAACGGCCAAACTCCTCCAGCAGTCGAACCTCTTCCAGACTCCTCCAGCAGTCGAACCCTTGTCGGACTTCTCCAATGGTCGAACTCCTTCCGGACTTTTTTTTCAGCCGAACTTCTCCATCAGTCGGACTCCTTCTAGACTTCTCTATCAGTCGAACTCCATCCGAATTTTTCCAGTAGATTACTTCTAAATTTCAACTAGCATTCCTTCTAGATGATTTTCTCTAGCCGTATTCCCTTTAAAAGTCCAAACTCCTCTGGAATTGATATATGTCAAAGTTCTTCACCAACCAACATCTGCTTTCTCCAAACTTCGACTATTAAATGTCAACGAATGGGCACATCATGACAACAGACATCTTTCTCCGTAATACTCCACGTGGTCCCGAGCGGCCCATTATCGGACGATTACGACTGTCACTATCGTCTGCTACAGGCGGTCCCGAGGGGCTCACTATTGGATGGTTACGGCTGTCACTATCAGTCTACTATAGACGGCACCTCTCTTCATAACAAACCCCACGTGGCTTCGAGCGGCTTACTATCAGACAGTTACGGTTGTCACTATCAGTCTGCTATAAGCTCCGTCTATAAAAAGGGATCCTCTAGATACATTTTTTCTAAGCTCTCTTCTCCTTCCCAAAACTCTACTGAATTCTTTCCTAAGCACTCCATTTCTATGGGCTTGAAGAGCTGACTTGATCGTCGGAGGATACTGCCAGAGCCACCACCATCGACTCCGGATGAAACTTTATTTTGCAGATCACCAGTGGCGACCTCTTCTTTCTCAACTTCAGTTCGATCCGACGTCAACCAGATTCTGCACAAACAGGATTGACGCTAGAAGAAGGGCCCCATGTTCCTGAGATACCTTTGTTCTTAAAGGAGTGCTCAATCGACCCTATAGATCTTCTTCTTCAAGGTTCATCTCCATCCTCTCTCTCAATCCTAAGAAATACCTCCAAAGAAGGTGACTACCCAAAGATCTACCACTTCTACCGTCAGATCTGAGCCAGATCCATCCGTTCCTGCTCCATTATCGGTGCTTCAACCTCCTCCTCCATTGACGGTCATGGTAGATCTAGAGCAGTTTAACTTACTGATACAGTGGGTTCAGGACCTCACCGAAATGTGCAGACCATGCGACAACCCTCGGTGGCAGTTTCACTAAAAAATCCACCATCAAAATGTCAGAAATTAGTCCCAAGGGGGGGCACTTGGGCTAGCATACCCGTTGCCCCTAGAAAGAAAAAATAGAGAGCAGAGGATCCTCATTCGGATCATGATTCTTCTCCAAAAGAGATCTTCTCCATCTACGGCTGGAAGCCTTCTAAGATCTACGATCGAGATGATGTTCTCGATCAAAAACTACGAGAGATGGACCGACGGATTGAAGAACTCTGCCACGTCGCCTTGGCTCACCATGACGACGTCCACATCGATCCTCCTTTCTCTCTTCGAATTATGCAAGAGCCCATTCCGTCGAACTTCAAGCTTTCCTAATTTGAAAGCTACGATGGAACCTCTGATCCGATCGATCACCTGAAGGCCTTTCGGATCATGATGCTGCTCTATGGTGCACCAAATGCCATCTTATACCAAGCTTTTCCTTCTACCTTGAAGGGAGCAGCAAAAAACTGATACTTGGCATTGAGGTCAGGTACGATCTTCTTCTTTGATCAGATGAGCCATCAGTTTGCGGCTCACTTCATCAGCAGCCGACATTCGCGCCAAGGTTTTGATTTCTTAATGAATATCAAGCAGAAAGAGGAGGAATCTGTCCGAACTTATATCATCCAGTTTAATATTGCTGCATTGGAGGTCTAGAACCTGGACCAGTCTGTTGTAATGGCCGCATTCAAGGGCGACATTCAGAAGAAAGATTTATTGTTCTTCCTGTAGAAGAAGTACCCCAGAGACTTTGTTGATATGCTTGCTCGGATCGAAGGATATACCCGAACGAAAGAAGCCTTCAAGTTGAAGGACGAGGAGGCCACAGGAGAGCGACAGGTGGGCGAGTCTAATAAATCCGTAGCTGATGAAGGATCGAATGAAGTTCGACCGTGCTCACAGACTCCCTCCGAGCGCAAGCGAGTCTGAACTCCTCGAGCTCATTGTCAAAGAAGTTCCGACAGAAGGGCACGAAGAAGTTCTCCCTCTAGAAGGTTTCACAACTACGGCCCCCTCGATGCTCTAAAAATGCAAGTATTGATGGAGATTAAGAAGCAACTGCTGAGACTTGAAAGGATGCGCACTCACCCTGATAAACGCAATCCTAGCAAATACTGTCTCTACCATTGTGACCACGATCATAATACTGAAGAATGCATTCAACTCCAAGACGAGATCGAGGAGCTCATCAGGAGAGGCTGGCTGGGTTGATTCCTCAAACGTCGGTCTGAAGCAAGAGAAGATCAGTCAAGGATGCTGCCGCAGTCAGAACCACAAATGAGGAAGGAACAAGAAGGAGATCGGCTGCCTCTCGGCATCATCAATACTATCTTTGGGGGATTTAGTATTTCGGCGAGTTGCCATCTCTTAGCCTCAAAGTCAGAAAAAGTTTGTCCCAAATTGAGAATGTCCGTATGAAATAAAGAAGGTCGTCCGGTTCGAAACTTATCATCTGAATGAGCTCAGAGGAATAATGCTCCCACGATCTTGAAATTCAGAAAATCTGAAAATAAAAGAAGCAATAAAAAATGGTCATATTAAGAATAGAAGGAGAACCTCATCCTAACATGAGCGAGTTGAAGACTTTCGATTATTTAAGACAGGAGAAGGGGAGAGGCCCTAACAATGGCCCTAATATGCTCCTATAGCCTGTTAGAAATAGGAGAAGAACCTCATCCCAACGTGAGCAAAGTCGAAGGCCTCGTTCATTTTAGATGAGATGAGGAGAGAGGCCTTGACAACGGCCCTAATGTGCCCCTATAGCCCATTAGGAACAGGAAGAGAACCTCATCCTAATGCAAGCAAAGTTGAAAGACAAGACAAAGGCCCTAACGTGCCCTTACAGCCCATTAGGAATAAGAGGAGAACCTCATCCTAACGTGAGCAAAGTTGAAGGCCTCGTTCATTTTAGACGAGATGAGAGAAGAGGCCCTAACAATAGCCCTAAAATGCCCCTACAGCCCATTAGGAACAGAAGGAGAACCCCATCCTAACGTGAATAAAGTCGAAGGCCTTGTTCATTTTAGACAAGATGAGGGAAGAGGCCTTAACAATGGCCCTAACATGCCCCTACAGTCCGTTAGAAATAGGAGGAGAACCTCGTCCTAATGCGAGCAAAGTCGAAGGCCTCGTTCATTTTAGACGAGATAACGGCCCTAATGTGCCCCTACAATCCGTTAGGAATAGGAGGAGAATCTTGTCCTAATGTGAGCAAAGTCGAAGACCTCGTTCATTTTAGATGAGGTGAGAGGAGAGGCCCTGACAACGGTCCTAATATATCCCTACAACCCATTAGGAACCGGAGGAGAACCTCATCCTAACGTGAGCAAAATTGAAGGCCTCATTCATTTTAGATGAGACAATGGTCC
The DNA here is from genome assembly GCA_006176705.1 of Cocos nucifera. NCBI lineage: Eukaryota > Viridiplantae > Streptophyta > Magnoliopsida > Arecales > Arecaceae > Cocos > Cocos nucifera. The sequence goes on from QRFJ01000048.1 coordinate 800,328, forward strand.
TAACATGCCCCTACAGTCCATTAGAAATAGGAGGAGAACCTCATCCTAACGTGAGCAAAATCGAAGGCCTCGTTCATTTTAGACGAGATAAGAGGAGAGGTCCTGACAATGGCTCTAACATGCCCATATAGCTCGTTAGGAACAAGAGGAGAACCTCGTCCTAACATGAGCAAAGGCGAAGACCTTGTCGATATAAGACAAGATGGAGGGAGAGGCCCTACTAACAACCTTCAACCTCGGTTGAAAATAAAATCTCTCCCAAGCTTCAACCTCAATAGGAGATAAGATCTCCTTCAACCTCGGTTGAAGATAAGATCTCCCCCGAGCTTCAATCTCAATAGGAGATAAGATCTTCTTTAACCTCAGCTGGAGATAAGATCTCTCCCGAGCTTCAATCTCAGCAGAAGATAAGATCTCGAGCTTCAACATCAACAGGAGATAAGATCTCCTTCAACCTCGGCTGGAGATAAGATCTTTTCCGAGCTTTAACCTCAGCAGGAGGTAAGATCTCCTTCAACCTCGACTGGAGATAAGATCTCCTCCGAGCTTCAATCTCAGCAGGAGATAAGATCTCCTTCAACCTCAACTGGAGATAAGATCTCCTCTGAGTTTCAACCTCAATAGGAAATAAGATCTTCTTTAACCTCGGCTGGAGATAAGATTTTTCTTGAGCTTCAACTTCAATAGAAGATAGGATCTCCTTCAACCTCGGCTGGAGATAGAATTTTCTCCGAGCTTCAACTTCAACAGGGGATAAGATCTCTTCCGAGCTTCAACCTCAATAGGAGATAAGATCTTCTCCAACCTCGGTTGGAGATAAGATCTCCCTCGAGCTTCAACTTCAACTGAAGATAAGATCTCCCCCGAGTTTCAACTTCAACAAAAGATAAGATTTCTCCCGAGCTTCAACCTCAATGGGTGCAGAGCTTAGAAAAGAACTTCGACAGCCATCTTTTTTGTACTCCCTTCCTTTAAATTTTGAACTCAAGAGTGGGAAGACTAATGTTGGGAATAATTTCACTTCCGTTGAAGTTCAGTCTGATGCTTAGCCTAATGTAACTGGTAATCATGGAAGAACTTCGATCGAAAATTCTTCCTCCAGTGATCGAACTTCTTCCGAACTCCTTCAGCGGTCGAACTCCTCCAACGGTCGAACCCCTTCCGGACTCCTTCAGTACTCGAACTCCTTTAGCTACCAAATCCCTTCCGGACTCCTCCAACAGCCAAACTCCTCAAATGGCCGAACCCCTTCTAGACTCTTCTAGCGGTCGAACTTCTTTCGAACATCTTCAGCCAAACTTTTCCATCAATCGAACTTCTTTCGGACTTCTCCATCAGTCAAACTCCATCAAGATTCCTCCAGCGGATTACTTCCAGATTTCAACCAGCATTCCTTCTGGATGATCCCCTCTAGCCGTATTCCCTTTAAGAGTCCGAACTCTTCTGGAATTGATATATGTCAAAGTTCTTTACCAATCAATATCTGCTTCCTCCGAATTTTGACTATTAAATTTCAATGAATGGACATATCATGACAACGGATACCTCTTTCCGTAATAAACTCTACATGGCCCCGAGCGATCCATTATTGGATGGTTACGACTGTCACCATCAGTCTGCTACAGACGGCCCCAAATGATCCACTATCGGATAGTTACGACTGTCACTATCAGTCTGCTACGGACGGCGCCTCTTTCCATAACAAACCCCACGTGGTTCGGAGCGGTTCACTACCGGACGATTATGGCTGTCACTATCAGTCTGCTACAAGTTCGGTCTATAAAAAGGGATCCTCAAGATACATTTTTTTTAAGCTTTCTTCTTCTTCTCAAAACTCTGTTGAATTCTTTCCTGAGTATTCTATTTTTGTGGGCCAGAAGAGTTGACTTGATCATCGGAGGATTTTGTTGGAGCCATCACCATCGATTTTGGATGAAATTTTATTTTGCAGGTCATCAGTGATGATCTCTTCTTCTTCAACTTTAACTCGATCCGACATCAATAAAATTCTGTACCAACAAAAATAAATACGAGTCATCCCTCTCATGTTGCTTTCCTATGCCATGAGCATATTTTCGAGAGCTATTTTTGAGACAATGCATGACCACTGCAAGGTAGGGTTGCAAATTATACCTTTTCGACCTCCAATGCTCCAACATATCTTGATCTTGATGTATAAAATGATCTAACCATGATCTTACAGCTGCCACAGTGCCATGCATGGCGAATATTGGATATGAAGGCTCATGATTTTGGAAGTTTGCTGCTGTTCCTCTGGTCGGTGAGGTAACCGGCCAAAGCTCAATCCAAACGTCTCATGTTGTCGGTATATTCCCAAAACATGCGTTAAACCATATACTTTTACGTAAACCCCCCTAGCTATTACTCATATTCGTTTATACACCGGCGGCCGTGTGTTCGTCAGTTCCTCGCGACTGGTCTCCGTGCTATAAATACTCGATCGGAGAAGAGGGAGAGGAAAGAAAGCCCCAAGAGGGAGGAGGAGGTCTGCGGCGTTTTTGGGCTAAAACCGCACCTAGCCATGTCTCGCCAGGCCGCGAAGCTGGTCGGATCCCTCGCCTCCAAGCTCGTTTCCCAGCCCAAGCTCTCCGCCTCATCTCCTCTTGCTTCCCAATCCGCTCGCCGCCACTTCGCTGCGGCGCCGCCCCCGCCGCCTGCCGTCTTCGTGGACAAGAACACCCGCGTCATATGCCAGGGGATCACCGGCAAGAACGGCACCTTCCACACCGAGCAAGCCATCGAGTATGGCACCAAGATGGTTCGTTCCTTCCCCTCTCTCTATTTCCTTGACGATTTCGTGGATCGTTGGTATGTTCTGGTGATTTGTGTCCATGAGTCTGCTTTGCTTTATGGGTTTTGCCTTTTAATGGATCTGATTGTGGGCTATTTTCTAATATTCAGTGATTTGCTTTATATGATTTATTCTCCAATTTTATCTCCAAGATGGGTTGTTTTTGATTTATTCGTGGAGGTGGAATGTCTTAATGTTTTGGTAATCTTCGCTGTAGATCAGTGCAGGGATCGTTCCAACGTTGCGGCTGGTCGCGGTTGAATATGTTCTGCCGAGTTTTTCCTTTAGTGTTTTGTCTATAGGAATTTAGGCTGTCAGCGAAAGCAAGGATATGCTGTAATGCAATTCATTGCCTAGTTTATCTTTTGAGTCGGTCACCGATTGTCGTAGCGATCAAGCCCGCTCCCAATGGTTCGGAGTTGGCTCCATGAATCCTTCACCGTCCTATTCAACCGGATTGGTTTCGTGCTGCAATAAAATAAGTCAGCTTGGCATCATCCTTCCTCCACGCAATGACGCAATCATATTTTTCAGTTCCTCTTTTTTCATGTGATGGAATTCCCAATTCAATCAAACTGTTCTTGTTCATGTTTTATCTTCAGATATCATGATCAAGAAACAAAAAATTGTTGATTATAGGAAGAACGTAATATCAATTAGGAAAAAGGTCCATGTTCCTAGTCTCCGTCCTTGGCCTCATTTGCCCTCACAATGAATTGAATTTTCTTTCAATGTTTACATTCCACTGTAGGTTGAGCTCTTCCACTCCAAGATCCTGGTTTATAATCTCATGAGATAAGGACTCGTCCTTCAAGAATTCCTCAGTAAAGATCCAGTCATTGCACGACCTCTTTTACTAGTTCGCACTTGTGCATAGTAGCACAAATTTTCAAGTCATTTTATCAGTGATTGCTAAGACTGTGTGCACTTACCAAAGCATACTGATGGCTGAAAAGAGGTGAACTTGAAGATGATTGCTGAATTTGATCTATGTGTAATCTGTCCTAGTATCCTTGTTCTTCCTTTTTACCACAGTTCTAGTAGCTAGATAACACTAATGTTTTGCTCTGCATATTTATTATGAAATTCCAAAACATTGCATTTTAGAAAATAGTTTATCAAGTTGTGTTTGATTTTTGATATGGTGGTGTAGTTCAGTTTGAGTATCTTTCCGTATTCTTATGACAGGTCGGTGGAGTCACACCTAAGAAAGGTGGAACCGAACACTTGGGTCTTCCAGTGTTTAACACAGTAGCGGAAGCAAAGGCTGAGGCAAAAGCTAATGCATCAGTTATATATGTTCCTCCGCCCTTTGCTGCTGCTGCAATACTGGAGGCACTTGAAGCTGAATTAGATCTTGTTGTGTGCATTACTGAAGGAATTCCACAGCATGACATGGTAATGAAGCATTTTCTCACCTTTTTTATTCGATGTGCTGTAATTTTTATTAATTTATTTGTATGGATTCTATAGCTAGATTCTTTTTTCCTGCTAAAGAAATTAGGAGAAATCTCTTGCTCCTTTGGTAATTTATTATAGTTCATCCAGTTCTCTTTTTGTATCCTCAAGAAAGGACAATAAGAAATATTTCTTTAAGGGAGAAGAAGAAAAAACAGGCATGGTGCATCAAGTATATAAGTTAACGAGAGGTCTACATGTACGTTGAGCATACATGGAGATATTAGTTTGCAATAGCATGAAATTTTTTTATACAACCCGTTTGAGTTATAAAATGAGCACCTCATAACATTCATTTAAGTGGACTGGAAATGGTTCATCCGGAATAAATGATTCTGCATTTTCTTTTTTTCCTGCATTCTTCACACCACAATCAGCCGGGGTTACAGCATGTTCTTTATTTGGAGTTTCATTGGTGCTTTGAGCTAGATCTTATCCTCATTCAATGGCATAGTGCATAATGTCCTATTGCATTTTCATAAATCATAGATGTGCCATGATATTCTGTATGAGTGTTCTGGATAAAAATGAATCTCTCATGGTGATTATTTGTTAGATTATTTATACTGACTGCACATCATTTTCTTTACTTCCGTCATTTTGGTTCGATTCTTTAGTTCACGAGCATCATAAACAGTGTTAAAAATTTTTAGTTGCCTTCTTTTAGAACCTTAAAATTCATAATATTTGTGCTTTTTTTCAATGGTCTTCTCTAACATTTATGGTTTTGGCATTTTCACTTCTTTCCATTTTTGGAATTGGATGACAGTATTTTCAAACTATGGCTGTAGTTGAGTAGAAATTTTAATTATATTGTGTCCAGTTATTTTGCTTTTTTGTTTTTTGTTTTTTGTTTTTTTTTTTTTTGAGCCATGTAGTCCAGAAATATATGATGGACAAATAAACACTTCGTTTGTATTAATCTAATACAAGTGCATGAAAATATATACCATATGTTACAGATGATTTTGTTTTACTTCATTGGTGCATGCATATATTTTGTATTAGTGCACTTCTGCACATGAATTTTATAAATATCATTAAAAATATAAAACTTTTGCACTTTTTTCTTTTCTTTTAGTTACAATCTCCAATCTCATATCTGTAGCTGATTTAAGGTATGGGTCAAAAATCAGATCTCTTAATCGTTTAATAAATGCTTAAATGAATCCAATTATTATCACATTATGATGCAAAACATATTATGAGTATGGCAGTCTGCACATTAAGATGGGTGTCGCGAGTTTCTGTCTCTTATAAATAGCCTCTATACTGACTTTTTTTGATATCAGGTTCGGGTGAAGGCTGCTCTTAACCAGCAATCAAAAACTCGACTTATTGGACCAAACTGTCCTGGCATTATCAAGCCTGGAGAATGTAAAATCGGAATAATGCCTGGTTATATCCACAAGCCAGGGCGTATAGGGATTGTATCTAGATCTGGTACCTTAACTTACGAAGCGGTATGAACTTAGCTTATGTCAATATGTTAAACATCTAGGAAAGATTTATAAGAGCTAATTACTCTTTGTATTTTAATGGCAGGTTTTTCAGACAACTGCTGTTGGTCTAGGACAGTCAACTTGTGTAGGTATTGGGGGTGACCCCTTTAATGGGACAAATTTTGTTGATTGTGTAACCAGGTTCCTTGATGATCCTCAAACTGAAGGTAAGCTTTTAACAAGTCTGAAGTCATGTCCCATCATATTTATCTATTTTTTTAAAACCATCCAAGCACCTGATAGTTGTTTGGTAAGCTATCCACCATATTCACATTACTTCCTATTCTATTCTATCATATTTACACTGCAACAGTGGGAGCCTCATGCACTGGGCTGCACTTTTTGTGATACAGATGTGGATATGATGGTTTTTATGGTCTTTTCACTTCATGATGTTTTGAAGCTCGAATGTGACCAGAGGCTGCAGCGATGTTGATTGATTAAGCTATAACCACAAAATCATACTAACTCGTAAATGGATGAATGTTATTGTCTTCTCTTCATATATGTTTAAAGCCCACCTATGATTAATATTTAATGCTATGGATTTTTATATTCTTGCACCCATAATGACCTTTTACTTAACTAAAGACATGTATATGCAGAATAAAATGTTCTTTTACATTTCTTTGGTTCTAGTGGGTTGAATGTTGCTTGATGGTTGTGCTGCCATTATTTTCTAAAAGATTGCTATATCATTATGTTCTCAATGAATTTTCTCCCGTATTTGCTAAGCCTTTTTTACAGTATATGCTTGACTATGTATTTCCAACATCTTGATGAAATTTGAATAATTGCCATGTTAACATATGATCGCTTATCCCGCTTTCAAATGCTGCTTTCATCATCTGTATTTCAGGCATCGTTCTTATAGGAGAGATTGGTGGTACCGCAGAAGAGGATGCTGCAGCTTTAATACAGGTATGTAAAGCTGGAAATGCTTTAGATTAAACTTTATAAGATCAATGTACGATGGAGATATTCATATTTTTGTGCGGTTCATTATGTTCCTGCACAATTATTACCTTATCTTTTAGTATCTCGTGTTGCACAAATATATTATATCCAGAGGTCATTGATAAAGAGAGGTAGATGAAGTTATCAGCTATGCTTTGCTATGGAAAAGTTTTCTCCCTGGCTTTATATAAGCATGAGATAGAAGATAATTATGTTGCTGTTGTATATGCAACTTTGCACATTTGTGTTTGCATTTGTGTTCTTTTGTTATGACTAGTTGTTGGAAATTTGCTTTTTGGTTAACATTATGTTTTTATTACTTAGTCCGGTCTCATAAAGAATTAGCTTGTTTGTGGCATATTTAAAGCATAAGGATCTAGGGCTGAAAATGGATTAGATACAGATATATTCATATTTGTATCCATACTTTTTAGCGAATATGAATACAAATACAAATATTAAATGGATACCAAAGTTAGTATCCATATTTGTCCTAAACAAATATAGATATGAATTGGATATTAAGCATATCCATATTTTTTTAAGGCTGATATAGATACAAGTTGGGTATTAGTTATATAGATATTTTCTCTAATGAATATAGATTGGATACGTTTCGAATATAAATCAGTTTTTGAGTGGAATTCACCAATGATAACTAACATAAATGACATAATCATAAAGGATGGGAACAAACTCCACGATTAAAATTGCTGCAATGCACAATAACCAGGTAATGGTCTAAGGCATAGTTATTAAACCTGCAAAGAAACTGATTTGGTCAATGATTTGGGTCACTGATCCAACCAGTTTTCATATTAAAAACATATTAAAAATTAAAATTTATTTAAATGAAACATATAATATGAAGTATTAAATTTTGTATATTAAACACCACCATTACTCTTTAATTGCGACATAAATAAAAAGAATCATGAATTACCTATTTTAAAGAACTTGTAAGAAAAATTATATACCAATATAGGAATATGTTGAACTTGTTGATGCTTTTAAATATTTTAAATAAAACGTTTTGAAAATATTGTAAAGAATAAAATGAAGCTATTCGTTTTTCATTTTATATCAAAGGGAAAGTGGATCGAATTTTTTTATGAAAAGAGTTAATTATTAAAATATAAAATATCACAACATATTTCAAATGACTGTATTTTGTAACTTTATCAAGTTTTGAATAAGTATAATAAACCATGATCATAACAAAATTGAATGTTGTCATGGTGTCTAAGTGGCTGCTAATCAACTGAGAGGTTCCCCATAGATTCTTTGTACAGGTGGTATGTAAATGGTTTTTTCCTTGATATAAGTGGTTTTTGTTTTTTATTTTTTAACCAGATATTAGGATCCGGATCCTATATCCAACAAAAACTTCATGAATATGTATTTGGGTTAGTATGCAAATCAGGTCAGACACAAAGAATTTCTATTTAAATCTGATCTGAACTAGATATGGAAACGGATGCAGTTGGATAATATCCAACCCATTGTCAGCCCTATGAATTGTTCTTCTTGGGTTCATGAGATTTTATTTTAATTTCTCATTCTTAGCTTTCTTAGTGATGCTTCTTGGGTACCGCTTGTATGTCCATTTATTGTGCCTCAATTGGCTCCTTGATATTATGTCAAACTCTATTGATGCTTGATGGTATTAATGCGCATATCCTCTACTCTCTGACATTTTGCATTGCACTGCTACGTTGAATTCATTTTCCATTTTCCATGTGCTAAGAGAGGGCAACCAACCAGCGGATCATCTTGCTGGCTTGCATGCTAATTTGGACTTCAATTCTTTGCTCAGTTACCCCCAACATATCAGGTTTCTTGTTATAGCAGATGTTACTTGTACTCAATTTATTAGACACTAGACTGTGTATTTTTCTTTCTTCCATGAGGTCTTATGACCTCCCATTGTTCCAAAAAAAAGGGCATACCATGGAAGTGAAAAAATTTTGTGCTTTTTCATGTAACTGTAATTATAACCATAATCATGAAGCTTTGCAAGAAGCTTCATATAAACAGTATTTTCATTGATCTTGAGAGTTCTAGAAGTGAATTGCATGTCTACAAACATTACTCTATTTGCTTCCATTTTCTGTTGTAATTCTTTCTTGTAGAATTCAAGTCTGAAACCAGAACCTTGTTATTGCAAGTTTATCTATGTTGCACATGTTTATTTATTCCCCATCTCCATCACATGTATCCCTACTCGCTTAATGTTTTGGGAATCAAATTCTTTATTCCCCATGTCCATCTCATGTATCCTTGCTCGTTTAATGTTTTGGGACTAAAGTTCTCTTTGGTCAAGAAATGAAAACTTTGAAATGACTAGTTGGATAGGCATTACTTATTCACATGCCACTGTTGAAAATTATGGTGGTAGACTATCAAATTGGATTTTGAGAATAAGTGAAATGCCAAACCTCGAATATTTCTTTTGGTTTTGGTTATAAGAATAAAAGTAATATAACAGATTGTGCGACAAAGATAATGTTAGAACTAATAAATTGTTCCAGAGGTCAGGTAGAGAGTTAAGAGAAAGTGTGAACAAGCATGCAGAACTGATTGTGCTTTATGTCTTCTTAACCTGGAGATATCATCTTATGATATGTGGGCAATTTTGTGGCTAATGTGGAGGAAGAGCTGCACAAAATTGGAATATTCATGTCAACGGATTTTTATGAGGCTACTTTTGAATATCTTTGTAATTATAGTAAGCCTGTATGAAGATCAGCCATGTTAAGCCTTTATCTTTAGAAATTATAACTGCTTGTCTAACTAACTGTATCCAGAAAGCAAATGATAGTATATTAGTTGATGACGTGATGATATGTGAATAAGGTGAATGCTCAAGTGGAATTGCTGAGAAAGCTTTGCACAATTGCATACAAATCAACTTTAGCCGTATTGGAGAATTTGAAATGCAGTTATAATTGGAGGACGAGCAAACTACATCCTTGCTGTAGCCATGGCCCGAGATGCCCTAAGTTTTTATTTCAGAGCTCTTGTACAAACAGATGGAAAAAATAGCTGGTTTTGTTTTTTGGTTTGGGCCAGGGGAGGGGTGAGGGTGGGCTTGGGGTCATATGGTAACATTTTGGGGGTCAGGGGAGAAAAGCTTTCAGATTGTTGTGGAAGGAAAGATGCCCTTTCAGCTTTTAGTGATAAGACATCGACATAACAACATTGCATGGATTAATATGTTAGTTGAGGTGATCTAGGCATATATGGTTACAAAGTTTTAGATATTAGGAGATAGATAAATGTCTATAAAACCAAGCACCATAATCTTAAAAATTAGTAGATTCAGGATGTGCCAGATTAAAAGAAATAAGAGCAACTGGTGATCTACCGATTGTTAAACATTCTATATTATTGTTTTAAATGCTTGTAAAGGATTTAAAATCGAGAAATTGGTCAGATTATATCAGCAAAACTATGTTAGCCAATAGGTTATTTTCTTTTACATCATCAATGGAGATGGAATCTAAAGTTTGCTGTTACTATAATTTAACTTAATAGCCAATAGGTTATTTTCTTTTACACCGTCAATGGAGATGGAATTTAAAGTTTGTTGTTACTATAATTTAACTTAACTGAACATAACAATTGCACCAGGAATTTTCAGTAATTTTATCATATTTCAACTTAGTTCTTTGTTTATGTTGCTAATGCTTCATAATTTCTCTGCTTGGAAATGTTTCGTGCTTCACATTCATTTCTTTCTAAATTGAACAGGAAAGTGGAACCGAGAAGCCTATTGTTGCATTTATTGCTGGACTTACAGCACCACCAGGTCGTCGCATGGGTCATGCTGGAGGTCTGTACGATACCATCTTGATAAATTCTTCATGTCTGCCTTTGCAGTTCGTATGTGAAGTTACAGCGAGGGGCCTTATTTTGCAGATAAAACAGAAAATCCAAAATATCATGTGCATTTTGAACTGTCTGCAAATATTTTTTATTCTTTTGTGGACTTTTTTTTAAAAAAAAAATTGGGTTGGGGGGCACTAGTAAAACTTACTTGATATGGATATGTTCAGAGTCCTCAAATCATGGATACAGAGCAGAGGATGGATCGGGTTTGGAATAATTTTGTTAGTATAACTGCAATTTGTTCAGCTAAATTTTAGAACTTAGAAAGCTACCAAACAGTAAAAATGGAGAACTTATGTGTAACATGGAATAGAGGGGTTGAACAGGAAGGTTTTCAGAGTGACGTTCCTAGTTTTTAGGATTTCTTGGGTTTTGAAGGTTATGTTTTAGCATCATCAAAGCCGATGATTTATCCTCTATTCGGTATGAACTATGGATTGGAGGAAAGATGAATAGGAGAGGAAGGATGGATGAGGGAGAGGATGGATTTCATCCTCCATCCTCCCATATGTTCGATAAAATATAGAAGGATGGATGGGATTAATTTCCTCTTTTGTTTGGTATAGAAGGAATGAAAGGGAGGATTGATGATATTTTTACTAAACTATCTTTTGATTAAAAAATATTATTCTTATCAATTTATAACATTTATTTATACTAAAGAAGTGGAAAAATATATAAACATATAATTTTTATGATTTACAATTATACAAAAATTATATAAATATTTAATATAATATAATTTAATAAATAATTTAATAAATTAATTATATATGAATAAATTTATTTACATATTTTAATTATATAGTTAACTAATTAATTTGGAATTTAATTTAAATATGTAATTAATTTTATGCAAATTATTAACTAAAAATAGTGAATATTAATAAAAAAATAGAAGACAATTGTGGTTATTTATGTATAATTATAGCAATTATGTACTAAAATTAAAATAATTAGCAATAAAATTTAATAGTATAAGGTAAATAATACAGGTAAAATTAAAAATATATATAAATAAAATGAATAGAAAAATGAAGAAGTGTTAGGATTTGGTCCAAAAATTAATGAGGGATAATTTATTAATGTAGAAACCCCTATTTTAGATGCTCTATCTATTCTTCCTTCCTCCTAATTTGGGAAGATGTAGATTGGTGGGCCACGGTGAATTGGCAATCTCTCCTTTTCATCCATTCTTTCTAAGTTTTTTTATCCTATCCATTCTTCCTTTCATGACCCCAACCACAAAACATAGGATTAAGATAGCAGAGGGCATAAGCTACCATTGGAAAGCATCGATCAGAAAATACAGCAGTTCAGTTATATTAAGTTATTAACACTATCAACTCTGCCAAATAACTAGTTCTATTTCCATCTACCACAAACTTTTATCTGAGCCCTCTGTACATAAAAGATACATCTGATAGGAGCAACTCTTAAGCATGCAAAGAGCCTATTCTTACCTTTTCATGCCAACTGCCTAGATGACTATGTTATTACATTTTCTTCAGCCAAACGTGAATGCATACTTAACATGTTGAAATTTTAGAGTTGTTGGATGTGGTCTTTAAAAAGAATTCTTTGTAGACTAAGCTTTAAAGATGGAAAAATTGCCAGTTACCCATTGGAGGTGCTTATAGATTGTAGGGATGGCTCAAGCATTGCAAGTCATGTTGGTTTAAGTGTCCCTGGAGACAGGTGGGAAGGCAGATGCTCTCTTCTTTTTTTTTTTTCCAGCAACACCATGCCAATGGATGCCTTAGCTGGTTGAGGGCTTAGCAGGAATTGCTTTTCTGTAGTCAGGCTCCGGCCAGGTTTGCTTATGCTAGTAGCATCATTGATTGTTTCTTATGATGGACCTCCCTTTAGCTGTGAAACAATCATCATGATCTTTGTTATTATAGTCTATCGTCTAGCAGATGACATTGTTGCTCTTTTCAGATGACTGACAACAAAATTTGGCACAGTGACATAAGACATCTATGTCATTATTATTATCTGCACCAGTCCAAGCTAGCATACTGCTAAATTCTGTTTTGCAACATTACTTGTTTGAATCCCTGAATTCAACTCTCTTGAAGCTCGATATAATTGGACCACGTCTCATTACTATTTCTGCTCTAGAAGAGGGATTGTCCTATTTGGATCATGGATCGTATGGTTCGATCACTCATGGATATTCAGCTTATGCTTGCTTTAATCGGCTTTATAAGCTGAATGTGTTATTTTGGTTTCTTTCAGCAATTGTGTCAGGCGGGAAGGGTACTGCACAGGACAAAATCAAGACCCTCAGAGAAGCAGGCGTAACGGTGGTTGAGTCCCCAGCCAAGATTGGTGTTGCCATGCTTGATGTTTTCAAACAACGTGGACTTGTGGATTAGGAGACATTGCCATTATAATACTCCTGGAAATGTCAGGAAATGATCTTTTTCCCATTATTTTACTCCTGGAAATGTCTGGAAGTGGTCTCTTCAATTTACTACTGCTTTGAATGTGCAGTAGCAGCTCACATTTGGTTCTTCTCGTTTTATTTTCCTGTGTTTGCGGGAATTAGCTCTCTTTCCATCCAAGCAGAGTCCTCTCTTTTTTTTTTTTTTTTTTGACGAGTTTCCAATAATTAAACAGAAACCCCTCACAGTGTACACATTCCATGCTTATTGCTTCACAATTCATGTTTATTGATTTGGAATCCAATCAGCTATTTTTTTGTTGGACCTTCATTTGTTCAAGGATCTTCCGGTTTATATAATTTATGCTATCTAACTGCAAGTCTACCGTACACAGCTATTCATATTTCCAGGATAAGATATAGTGTTTCTTTGCCATCCAACAAGGTGAAAGAGCTTGCCTTCACGGAGAGATTTCCTACATTGGAGGTGCAGAAGCATCGTGGTTCAAAGATTAATTTCTAGTAGAAAAAAGACCAGGTAAAAAGCACATATCGAGACAATCTATGTCGAGCAAGCAAGTCCATGAAAAAACATTCATTAAATTATAGAAATCATTGTGGCGTTATCTTCCAGGAAGCAGCTTCCTGTTCACCAAAGAAGAAAGGCTCATGTCATTACACTATTTAACGAGTCCTGAAGGCTGAGACGCCAAGTAAACTATGTTAGGTCGGTGCTGTTGTGAGTGACCTTCTTACGTGAAGAATATGTGCAAGTTTCTTCTTTGAAAAACACGATTATAATTGTGCGCTTATTGCGGCTATATATAAATAAATAAATAAATAAATCATTATAGCTGTTTATTTTTCAGTTCTGTCGCCATGAAAATTTAGATAATGGTCATTGCCAGTGTTTTGTAACAGGTACCATATTTGACATTTGTCATTCATCAGAATAAAATGGCATTTATTGGATTACATGTCCATTCAAAGGTTTACATCTCATTACATGAAAGTGAAAATATATATATATATATATATATATATATATATATATATATATATATATATATATATATATATATATATATATATATATTCAAATAACACAGCTACTTAACCATTTTGGTATTTATTTCTCATTATATAATAGCTCTGGTAGTTGATATCACAACTGTTTTACTCCCAAGAAACCCATCATCAAGGGTTATTACGATTTTAAATTACAATGCTTTTAAAACCAGACTGGACCATCAATTGGTCGAGCATCCAATCTACATGGTCCCCTATAGCTGGACCAAGATAAAAACTGCTGCATTTTTGGAGAACCAATTAAACCCATGGTTGAACCGTTGCCCTCCGTAGGTGACAAGATTCCATCCCCCTCCCCCTTAGAAGGTCAGAACTTGGTGGCAAGTGGAACAAACGGAAGGGGAGAAGAATCAAAGGGGCAAAAGCTCCTAGCCTCTCTTGCTTTCTCTATCTCTCTCTCTCTCTCTGTACCTTCCCATCCTACCGACCAGAGCTTGGTGGCAGACCAGAGGGTAGCAGTAAGCTAGCAATTGAATCGTCCTACTTCGCTTACCCACCCTCTCTCTCCACTTTGCTGGCCCGGCGGCAAGATCTTGGTGACATTTGTAAGGGTAGCAGGCGAGCAGCACTAAACTTTCCCATCCTCTCATGCATCTCTCTCTCAACAGAGTCGTCCTAGTTCCCTTACCCTCTCTCTCTCTCTCCCCTCCAGACTTTGGTAATTATCAAAACTAGTTTACTTAATTGGCAATAATTACAATTTCTACTAATATACTAATAATCAATATTTTATTATGTCATCATGATATCACGGTTCAATGATCACCATCTATCTAATGCTGAGTCAATAAAATTCATGACCACAATCCGAATCCAAAATTTTTGGTTGCTAGGCAGACTGGCAAAATGGTATTACCATTGGGACAAATCCCAGTTTATTTTATAACTAATAACGTTACTTTTCCATGGTAGCATAGCGCGTAGCCCTTTGTATTTTATCAATAAGATATGGATTTAGTTTCTCAAACAACATCAATTTGCTACTCCCCTAATTTGAACCGATACTCGGACTATCCAATCAATGCACCCTTGGATCGGTCTTAAACTGTCATCCTTTCAGTATTTGTGCATCCTTTGAGCTGTTCGCTCCTGTCAACAACTAATGCCAACCAACGAGTCTTGTTTTCCTACCAAAAATTGTTATTTTAACCATGAGCAACCCCAAAGGCCAAGTAGACCGCGTCCGCATGTCCTTGATTCCAGACTTTTTTCTCCCACGCGTAGATGGTCTCACCCAAATTTCCAAGGCGTCTCTGACTTCGCCTCTCCAACGGCTCCCACCTTTCAAAATTCGAATGCCCCACCATCAGAAGCTCGGAACCACAAGTTTGCTTCCAAGGCTTTAATTATGCCCGTATCCGCTAATGATGAACTCCTCCGAACCGATATCTGTGCGTCATCAACATCTGTTATTTATCCAATCAATCCTCCAATGGATTTCTTTTTTTTTTTTTGAAAACTTTCAAAATAAATGTTACAATTTTCATTGGTGTCATATCATAATGGAAACAATAAGTAGCCGGGTAATTTGAATATCTCTTATATTTTTTTGATGAGAAAATATGATTTGAATTTGCATGAAGATTTTTTTTGGATCCAATAACCTTAAACATGTATAGCAAAAAATGATTTTGGTTTTTTATTGCTGTAATAATGGAATGATGGCTAATAGATGGTTATTACTGAAATCTCTTACTGCATTGCAAAGCAGAGCTTCAGGTGCAATGTTCAACAGAATGATGCTCAAATAAGCACAGCAGTTTCAGTCAAATTTTTTTTAATAGAAAGGAATTGTATTATATCTCAGAATCAGTTTAAATATTAAATTATCTAAATAATAAAAAATAAGAAATATCATGGGATGCTATCGCCTTAGACCTTCATTCCTCAAATGGCTATATGATAAAAGCACCATCAAAATTAGAGTGCATTTAGATATCAAATTATTTAAATGATAAAAAAATTAAGAAATATCGTATGGGATGCCATCACCTTAGACCTTGCTTCTTCAAATGGCTGTATGGTAAAAATATTCAAATAGGATGATTTCAGCCTTCCTGCTGCAATTGACGAGCATCGCGTATTCCAATATTTAATATTTAAGATAAAGTGGCCTGAGAAAACTTATCATAACGGCCTTTAATTTAAATCATCCAAACGCAAGTCTTAAGCAGGATATCTAATTTGCTATGGGGCTGGATGCAAAAGTACAATTTATTGAAGGGCACTTGCAATATTATAGTGTCACGTGCTCTTGCGAACTTAATTGTTGGTACACTGATCGGACAGCTGGGATGTACCTGGCCACACAGATCCAACGGCTGTACTAGCCGGATCGCTGCCCGGGCCGACCGGTCTTTTGGTCGATGACGTCAGCCCAGCTTCCCAATCCCCCCCCCCCGCCCCTTTTCCTTCTCTTTTTCTCCCCATCTCTCCCTTATGCTACATTAATTAGGGTTCCGATAATAATAAAGGCGGAAAACAAAAGAGGAATTAGTGTTGGAGTAGAAAAAGGCCTCTACCAGCACGAGATATTTATCCCCTAGCCTGGATTCGGCCTCTCAAAAGCTTCTAGGGTTTCTTCCCCTGGCTCCCAATCTTTCGCTTCACTTCGAAGGAATCGATCTGAGCGTTTCTCGCGTCCCTCTCCAGGTCTCTTTTTAATCTTTATTTTTTTTATTCTTAAAGGTTTTCTATCTCTTTCTAAAACCGTGCTATGGTTTATATCAGGGTTTTCGGCTTTGGCTTTTGTGGATTTATCTCGTTTTTTCTTGTGTTTTCTGGGATTTTGAAACCTCACCGGAGGAAAATTTTTGATTTTTATTTTGGTTTTTGGTTTAGGGTTGATGATCCGTTGCTCAGATTTCTTAGATCTGTTGTAATTCTGTTGGATTGAGGCTGTCGTTAGGGTATCGATTGATTTTCTGAATTATGCGAACCTCATGGGCTGATTCGGTCGCGGAAGCCGAGAGCTCGGCGTCCGCCACTGGTGCTTCTGCTGTCAACACCACCGCTGCTGCTCCTCGTCCAACTCGCAGTACCTACGTCCCTCCGCATCTCCGCAACCGCCCGTCGTCTTCTGAGCCCCCGGCTCCCACCCCTGCCAATGCTCCCTCTGCAGCCTTGCGCCCGTCGGCCCCGTCTGGGTATGGTGGTCCTTCTGGTGGGAACCGCTGGGGTGGAGCACCCGTCCGTGACTTGGGCCGCCCTGGGTCTGGTGGAAGCGGAAGCGGAAGCCGTGGAGGGGGTGGATGGAACTCCAGAACTGGTGGATGGGATCGAAGGGAGCGCGAGGTGAATCCTTTTGCAAATGATGACGAAACAACTGAGCCTGAATTTGATGGTCAGGAGAACACTGGCATCAATTTTGATGCATACGAGGACATTCCTGTTGAAACGAGTGGCGACAATGTACCGCCACCTGTGGGCACATTTGCTGAGATTGATTTAGGGCAAGCGCTGAATGAGAACATAAGAAGGTGCAAGTATGTGAAGCCGACTCCCGTCCAGCGCCATGCGATCCCGATCTCCCTTGCAGGGCGGGACCTGATGGCATGTGCTCAGACAGGATCAGGAAAGACGGCAGCTTTCTGTTTCCCGATAATTAATGGGATCATGAGGGGGCAACCTGCACAGAGGCCACGTGGTATGAGGACTGTTTACCCGCTCGCATTGATTTTGTCACCCACCAGGGAGCTTTCGGTCCAAGTATGTTTTTTGTATTTTAAGTGTTCCAACATGGATTTTCCCTGTTCCATCTGCTGGTCTTGATGATTTCTTTTTTCTTTTTTTCTCTTTTTCCATTTGTTTTGTTGTTTACACTGTGTGCTTTGTGTTCTAGATACATGAGGAGGCTAGAAAATTTTCCTACCAGACTGGAGTTAGGGTTGTTGTTGCTTATGGAGGCGCGCCAATCAATCAGCAGGTTCTTATTTTCACATTGGTTGATTTTAGTTTTTATTTTGTTGTTTGTTGGGAACTTGTAGTTCATTTTGTTTACAGCTTACTGTCCTGACGTTGTGCTGGTTCTATGTGGAGTTTGACTGATGTCAGATGGTTGGTACTAGCAGTTCTACTTCTTGCCTATCGGCACTGTAATAAATCCCTCACCATGGGGTAAACCATTGAAGCAGGCTGTTTCAATGGATACATACACGCATACATGCACCATCGGATGCATATATATATGGGGATAGGGATAGTTTGATTTCTTGTTTAGCTTCAAGTATTGTCTGTCTTGTGCACAGGTGCACCGAAGATTTTCTTTCCTCTTCATGAATGGGTGTTTGTTTGAACGTGAACTGTTATGGGATCAAAAAGGCTTGCTGATCTACTAAACTTCTACTTTACTATTATCTTTTGGTTTGGAGGGATATACTCTGAAGGTTGCTGAGACACGTAATCTTGTGATTATCCATGATATTGAAGTATATAATTGCTAGATATTATGAAGTTGTGTTAGCATGACCTGGATCATGATCACCAAGGTACCTTTATTGGTGTCTCATTTATGCTTCTTAGGGGGATTGATTCTGGATTTGGCTTAAAATTTGCAAAGTGCTATGAACCATTGCATTTCTATATCATAGTTATTAGTAGTTAGAATGAGTAAAACATTGTCAATCCAAGAAAGTGGATTTTACTTTTTGCCCCTCATCTTTATGGAATTTCTTATCATATATAAACATGAATACTTTAATGCGGAAGATTGTCAATAGGGCCATGGAATCCGGAGCGGCTTCCTAGGCTTCTACAATAAACTGCACAGCACCTAGGTGGTCTTTTCTTCCCTTTTTGGGCAAAGTGGGGAAGAAAATGTGAAGAAAAGATGGAGGAGGAGAAAGGATGGAAGAAAAGGAGACAATGAAAAATTGAAAATGCAAAGTGAAGAGAAACAAAAAAGAAGAAAGAAAAAAGATAATACATCAAAACTTGAAAAGATAACTATATCTTGGTCAGGTAAAGATGATTGAAGGGGTCGAGGAAGGGGAGCATGAAATAGAATTGATTAAATTTGGAATAAAGAATTTACTTATGAAAAACAGAAAGAGGGGAAATAGGAAGATGGGGAAGAATATGATAAACCGAGGAAGAAAAGAATTGCTTAGTAAAATTTTGAAGGAAAAGGTGGAAGACAAAGAAGAATCGGAAGAAGATAAAGGAAAAAGACATGAAAAACAAATAGGAGGAAATGGGCAGGGGGGAAGAGAAGAGAAGAGATTGTGGAAGAGTGAAAAGAAGTGGTAAAAGTGGAGGAAGAATGAGAAGGTTAACTATTGTAGGCAGGTGGCCAGTGTAGACTTCCAAGGATCTATGATAGGTGGGGCACTTTACCCTCCTCTGTTAGGCAAGTTAGTGAGTGAGGGCATATCCATGTGATTTTGTATGGTGTATGTTGTGCATTAAGTGGTTGATATACAAGTTATAACTTGCATTTGTTGTTAAATTAGATTTTATATACATAGACACACACAATACTTAGTGCAAGTTATGTGAATAGCTAATAAGCATCTTAAATTGAACATATGCTTGTCATTTGTATAGCTCAATATCATTTAGTGCTATGAGCAGCCATGTGGTCTTTAGATTGGCGACTAATGCAACCATGTGCTAAGTAGATTCTAAAAAAATTGAGGTTGTTGCCTCTCCTTTGTAAATAGGATTAGTCATTGCCCAGGTGATGCCCTAGTAAACAGCCTAAATGATTGTTTTCTAAGAGCAATATGCTTGTATGAATGTAGATGTTACTTTTATGCTTCACCTTACATGCATGCAGTCGCTGCTCAGGTAGTTAACCTTGCTTAACTGCTCTGGTAAATAGCCTAAATGGCTGCAATATGCATACATGAATGTAGAAGTTACCTTTACATTTCATCTTACATTCATGAGAAGTTTTACAAATATTTGTGCTTAGTGTGGTTGATATTCTAACACCCAGCTAGCATCTTGTACTATGGCAAAAATGGGCTAGATCTTGTGAAGAAAATGTGTCACTTATTTATAACCTGCCATTATTTTAGTAAAAATCCTCACCTTAATTCCTGATGCTAAGTTGCATTGGAGCTTTTGATCCCCTTTGTTTAGTCTACCTTCACCTATCCCACTGCTATTACCTGATCTGGCTTTGCCTTGGCATAGAACACATAGATATGGTGGGGCTTTTTATAGAGACAGAAGTGATAAAAGATATTTATAAGGAGAAGTATATAAATAAAGATAGTTGAAGAGGCAAACAATCTTTAGGATGTGAGAATTTTGCGGTGAGAACTGCGTTGGAGTCTGAGGCATTTTCAGTTGACATAGATATATGGTAGACATGACATCAGCAAAGGAATGCTAATGATGAGATGTGAAAGATGCAAGGAAAGTTGAATATCGAGATGATTTAAGGATTCAGATCATGACCCAAATGATTTGAAGCGGGATCATATTAAATCACTGCGAAGCATGGTTGAGAGATGCTTGGATTCAACATTTGCAATTAATGGACTATATGGGAGTATTGAGTAGCAATTGGGGTCAGCCACATGAGATTTAGATTGAGATTCCTATTTCTTAAAGTAACATGTGGAGAACAAACTAATTTGATGGAGAGTAGGAGGGATTGATGATATTTAGGTTTGCATTTTGTGTGGGCAGTTCTTGTTATTGCTAGAGTTTTGGAGATGGACATGGCTTTACGTTCTTTTTTTTATTAAGTTTTATGTACATCATCATAGTTTTTATACCCTTACCACTACTAGATGTATTGTATATATTACTGTGAGGCTGACATCAGTGCTAATGCTTGTCACATGCTCCTTAAACACTGAGTTTCTGGGATGTTGGTTCAAGTACTGTTCGTATGCTTTGATTTCTTCTGATTCAATTAGGATTGGGTTGCACACTGGTATGATTTTGGGTATGAGTAATTATGCGCATATCTTGAGTTTGAGTTTTATGTTAGCAATTTGAAAGTGAATACAAATTGGTTTTGCCAAAATATCTCTATTATATAAGTGAATCTTGTAAAGTTGATGGCAGCAGGTGAGCCTCGATGAATATAGTCCCATCTTATGCATATGATTATATGTATATATCCTTGGCTTTATCTATGTTAGAGAGTGAGAAAAAACAAGGTAATGAACTTTATGAAAATGAAAATCTATTTATCAGTTCACATAACCAAATGAGTTCAATGGTGAAAACCTAATTTGAAACACTTCATTCAACTAATGGAATCACCAACCATCCATTGGATGCTTATTTTCTTTAAGTTAGTCACATGCATGAGATGTGCCATGTAGATGATCTACATTGTAACTAATGAAACATTGGTCTTTGATATAACCTGAGTCAGAGTTGAAAAATATCTAGTTGTTGCAACAGATCCATGAAAATTTGACTATTATGAGCCAAGTCATGTAATATATGAACGATGACCATTTTACAGGTGTTTTTGCTGTATGTTTTATTTTCAGTATATACATGTTAGTAATAAAATCGGTTAGAGATTGCAAAAGATTGCAAAGAATGTGAATCCATGTCATAATTGATAGAGCTGGTCTTTGGAGGGAACTGCCAGTAGTTTAGCAGTTTGTTGAAGGCTTCAAAGAGGAAGGCAAAAGAACATCAATGGTTTGCTGTACTGCTTTTATTCCTCTACTTTTCTATCTCCTTCCCATCACTAGATTTTTTTTTCTTGTGCGTGCGTGCATGCGTGTGTGCGTGCGTGTGTGTGTGCATGCGCGCGCGCGTGTGAAGGTAAATGGGTTGAGTTTTGAAGAGATGCATATAATTTGGGCAAATTTTTAAGTTTTGATCAAGCCATACTAGGGCCTGGGGTACCCTTAAGTTGGAATAGGTAGGTGACATGTCTTTGACTATGTTGAGTGGAGGTTTGGAGTCTTGGAGATGTGGATGTTTCTTTCCCGTATAACTTTGCCCTTTAAAAAGGCTCAGCCACCCAAGGCTTGCAAACTTGTTTGGCTATGGATCTGCCACCATACATATGATAGATTTTCTATAGAGTTCCAGCAATCTGAGTTTTTAGTGGACTAGTGGGGGTTTGGAACTTGAGAGTATGACTTGCATTGAAAGAGGTGTGGATATCCAAGAAAGCCAGACTCAGGTTAGGAGGGGCAAATCCCATCTTTCTGACCAACCTATTATGTGAAATGTCCACCCTACCTTCTTCTCCTGCTGCTACCACCAGCACCATCATCACCATCACTAGTTCCACCAAGATATCGCCCCTTACATTGTACCATTGTGCTGACCATCTATAGCTTTTAACAATCCTAAGAGCCACCTCGTCCATGTTTGAATAGAAGACCATCTCATCAGGTGGCTGGTGCCATATTGGGTTCAACTATGTAATTTTGGCACATATGCATGTTCTATTATCATGTACATGTTTTTATGAAGGCTAATGACTTTTGAATGCTAATTTGTATGACTAGGGAGAAGAAGGCATTCTGCTTCATTCTAAAGATAATACAATGATTACTTAAAAATAACAGAATTCTCGTGTTGTAATAATTAAGAATCGATTTTTAGAAAAAAGATAATCTAAAAGGTTAATTGTACCTAAAATTTTTTGGAGGATGTCCAAATTGGCATTTTTGCATGCTCAAATTTAATTTTAATTGATCGGCTGGTTATCGTTTCCTGATATCCTGATTTTGGGATTGAGATTTATGGGAGACCCATGTCCGTCATGAATTCTTTTTGTCTGTTGATGAGATTCATGCATGGATCTATAAATCTGTAAATTATGTTCTAGCATATATGATTACATGTACGTTATGCAAGTTAAATAAAACATCATCGTATTTTTTAGTATTATAGAGATCCCCAACAAACTTATTTATTATTATAATGCTAAGTTCCAGTGCTGGGAAATATATGCATAGGTATTAGGACTTTTGGAAGCTAATGGCCATGTATATATATTGTATCTTTCTATATCTCTTAGTACAACTTTTTATAAATTGCAACTATATCTATGATTATCAATATGTGCTGTGAGTAGCCATGTGATAATATTACCCATAGGCACATTATGACATGCACATTCTGATATTTGTTTCGTTAAGCCCTGCATCTTCAATGCTTGTCCCTTTTTTTTTCAAAAATATATTTGGTCAACTAGCATGCTTGGAAAAAAGGCCTGTTGAAATCTTGGTTTATTGTTTGAAGTGTGTTAATTCCTCTTATCTTTTGTGTCTGCTCTGACATTGGTCAAGGGGTTATGATGGTATTAGATGCATAACCTTTCTGTTTGAGAATTTGCATAGCCAATCCTCTATTGGTTTTTTTATTTATTCATTAGGCCTGATTAAATAAAGAAAACTGGTCCTTTGGAATCTCGATATATCGTCATGAGCGTACTGCTTTTTGTGTGCATACTGTTATGCCTTATAGCTGATTATGGTGCATGCATCTTGGCAGTTGCGGGAGCTGGAGAGGGGTGTTGATATTCTTGTGGCAACTCCTGGTCGTTTGGTAGATTTGTTGGAGAGGGCTAGAGTTTCATTACAGATGATTAGATATTTGGCCTTAGATGAAGCCGATAGAATGCTTGACATGGGTTTTGAGCCACAGATTCGAAGAATTGTTGAACAAATGGACATGCCGCCACGAGGTGTAAGGCAGACTATGCTGTTCAGCGCCACATTTCCTAAAGAGATACAGGTTGGTTCCCTCATGTATGGAACATTGTCATTTTTATGCACGTTTTGGAATCTGCCGGTTGTCTACTATTTGTGGTGTCAATGTTTTTATGCTGGGTTTCATTTTTATTTTGGATAAAACTTAACATCAAGTGCCTTAGGTATATATTTGTCTTGATCATGTTTTCTTGATTTCAGATGGTAAGCATAACAGAGTTAAGGAATCTTTGTAGGAGTCATCATAAATCTTTTATAACAGAGCTGTGCATCTATTATTTGTGCATATGAACTTGTGCTTGCTATTGTGAACCATGTGGGAAGTGACATATGTCAATTTATGCATGATTGCTAATTTCTTATGTTTCTGGTAATGTAGATACTTGATCTGGAAGGGGCATTAGAAATTGCGACCATCAATCCTAATGGTTGATGCACTCTTATTATTATTATTATTATTATTATTATTATTATTTATTTTTGTTGCTAACACCTTATAGTCATGGGTATGTGGTAGAGTAATATATCAATCTTTCATGAAGCGAATAATCTAGAAATGTAAACAAGAAGTTGGAGGGAAATGCCAAAAAGGTGAATAAGAAACAAGACAACTGGAAAATGTTGATATTATATTGACTGACAATTAAGCTAATATTTCTGATGGCCATTTTATCAGAAATATTTAGGATTTGGTTTTATGATATAATATGATGGGGGTGGGCTTATGATATTATGATGCTTGATGGAAATTAGGGATGAGAAGGTATAGATAAAATACCTGAACTGTGCCTCTTATCCCAATGTGTCTGGTGTTGACACAACAAGATATGGGTTGGGGTATGGGATTGTGTCTGGCAGAAGTATATTATGATTGGACACGGCTTTGATGAATCCCAACCAAGGAAAGGGCCATGCAATCCACTGATTGGGGGGGGGGGGGTGTTTCACATAAAGAGTACCGAAGGAAAGTGGGATGTGGGGCACCTCAATGGGTCGAGGCTGCCTCATGGACTCAGGTGGAGGAGACCAAGAGTGGACAAGGGATGCTTGGGGGAGGGTGGAGGCAATGGAGGTCGTGATGGGTGCAACATCAGGTAAGGAGAAGGGGATTGCGGTTATGGTGGGTTCAGATTAGGCTGTTGGCATCATGGCATGTGAGATGCATATGGTCTGTCAGGGGGAAGAGATTTGATGGACGGTTGTGATCTCATCAAGAATTATTTGATTTTTCGATAAGTGAACTGACTTCTGGTTCTTAACTTGCACTCTTATCAAAAATTATTTGATGGACGGTTGTTATTTTTCAAGAAAAGTAACTTATCCAGGTTGCTTGTTTTGATGTTCATTTAATATATCCATGGCCTGTGTTAGAAACGAGGTTGTCTGAATGTGTATAAGACAAGGCACAAGTGTGTATTAAGTTGGCTATAATGATTAAACGTTGAATGAAATAATGCAAGGCCTGGCAGACTTAGGTCATGTATGGCATTTCTTCACACCTAGACCCAATTTTTGGAGCCTTATCTGGTCCTCGTATTCTAAGATTTGATGATAACAAGGATGTAGGCCCAACACCTATACTCTGAACCTATGGCAACATCAGGTGTGGTGGTGGAATGAAGAGAAGATGGTAAATTCCAGAGCAGGTATAGGAAAGCTTGCACTATTTGATAGCTTATGTGGTGCTCTTCGTGAGTGTTTGGTTTCTATGTTATCTGTAGTCTGGATACCTTATTTTGTCTTGGCAATCTGTCTTCTCATTTTCTTTGCATGTTGTTCGAAGTATTCAATGGGAGGGAAGCTTTCTGTTATGTTTGTTGACACTAACAAATTTATAACTTTTGTGTGCAGAGATTGGCTTCTGATTTCCTTTCCAACTACATCTTTCTTGCTGTTGGAAGGGTTGGTTCTAGTACTGATTTGATTGTTCAGAGAGTTGAATATGTTCTTGAATCAGACAAAAGAAGCCACCTTATGGACCTTCTGCATGCCCAAAGAGCTAATGGTGTTCATGGAAAGGTCATACCCACTTAAAAACTCATCTTCTAGTGCTTTTCTTCTTCACCCCTAGGGATGGCTCCATTTACTATTAGTTACTGGATTTTTGTAACATTTTCTTGCTTGCTTAATTATAGGGTAATATGCCATATAATATGATTTTGATATGGTAATTACCATGGACTGATACCGTTACTTTGATCCCTGCAGCAAGCTTTGACTTTGGTCTTTGTAGAGACAAAGAAGGGTGCTGATTCACTGGAACACTGGTTGTGTATGAATGGATTTCCTGCAACCACTATTCATGGGGATAGAACACAGCAGGTAGGCAAAATTGTCTTACTTCCACATTTTTTTTTCACCTAACTTATTTGTTCTACATCTGTCATTATGGAAGTTGTCTTTGGTGCTCATGATGCCTGTTCTTTCTTCACTCTGGATGGTTTATAAAGTGTTGTGCTCAACTTTGCAAAGAACATTACTTTTCTCCTTTTTATTTTCATAATTAATATCTTTGTTAAGAAGATGAGGAACCCACTAAAGCGAAACTGGTTGTTAGATGACTCACTGGGTTTGACTGTTGTTATACAATCCATTTGTCTTTTGTTTTCTGGAGATTGCGAATCTGATGCAGCCTTAGAATTCGGGGTTAGTGCTGCTCGATGAGAGTTCTGGAGTTCCATGAAGAGGATCGAATAGATCTTGTACTAAATCTGAGTCCTGTTGTGATGCTTGCAATGTGATGGTTCGAATTTTAAGTATGAAAATATATAGTCCTAGGGTTCTGAGTGCTTTCTGAGGTGTGTGTGTATGGGTTTGAATAAACTCCAGGGTTGCTGTCAAGTAATTTCTGGGTGCAAGGAGCTATTATTTTTGTGCAGAAATCAGTAAAGCATGGTCAGTAAGGGTGTGAACTTACATCGAACAGCACAGGACACAATACAAATCTGAATTGGATGAGTATTATGAATCAAACTTAGCAAATCAGCAGAAATATGGACTACAAAGTCATTTCCAGATAGAAGAAAAGGAGGAAGATTTATAGAGAAAGCAAGGAGAAAAATGCAGGGAAGACTCTGGAATGGTCTGTAGCATTGCCCCTTATTTTTTGTTTCCAACTTTCAAAATCAAATTACCTTTAAAAAATTCAAATTCCCTTTGCATGAGTAAACCCTTCAAATAAAAAATAACAAAGCTCTTACTTATTTTTACTAGAATGCCTTCCTGAGATGGCTTGTTATATACAATAGGAAAGAAGAAACTTGTTCAGCATGTCTTTATGAAATGATCAGTATAAGAGGTGTGATTTTCTTTGTAATTGAAATTGAAGATGAAAGCATCGTGGAATTATTATCATATTTCTGAGGAAAATATCTGGCTTTGTTATGGCTTAAATATGGAATAACTTGATGAATATAATTGGAGTTTCTCATTCTTTGTCATCGCAAAGAGTTATTCTTTTCACTTATTTTTTATCTCAAAGATCTTGTATATGCAAGAAGTAACTTCCTAAGCAGGAAGGTGTTGCTATTCATTGTTTCTGGTAAGTTGGTAATGCTATATATTGGAAATGGTTGTGGACTTCGCTTATCATGAAGCTGGCAACAAAGCATGCAAGACTTCTTAATTTCCCTTGATATTAAATCTGCATATCATTGATAGATGGGTAGATATAGCTTGTTTTAGGCTGAAGAGATGCAGACTCTATTTTCTCACTTATGAGAGATGTTGTAAGAATACACTATGACAGGGTTAAGAAATTTTCATTACAAGCTGTCTGCTAACAAGGTTGGATTTGTGCCTTCTGTTATTATTGATATTATTATTATTAATACATGAGTGCCTTGTGGTTTCTGACATATTGAATTAGCCAATTCCCGGATTTCGAATCAAGTGACTAGAAAGATTTAATGTCTTTACATATATCAGTCTTCTTCTTTGGTATGGCTGGTTGCATCTATGACTGAGCTTTAAACTGAAGTTCGTTAGGACATCTGGCTCCTTTGCGGGACTCTAGCTCAAGTCATTGGAACAAGTGTTCATTGGTCTGCTATGCCATGGGATTTAATTGCAAATCAGAGTGGATATTTTTATCTACCTATAAATTTTATTTCTTTTTATATTGTCAATTATTATTAAAATTGATTTTGTTATCATTGCTTAGCAGTTGAAGCTGGACAAGTGTCTTGGTAAATTATATGTGAGTTGTTGATATGTTAGAATCATCAAGGAATTTATGATATTCTTCATTATCAGCCAACACTTTAAAGGTTTGATGTTGGAAGACGCTCTTCATTGGAGGTTTAAAACTAAGTGGGCTGTTGAACTAAAGGCTAACATCTGTTTTGCATTAGCCTGATTAAATATCTTCTTTTCAAGTGATACATTTCCCAGCCATTCTTCTTCTTCTTCTTCTTCTTCTTCTTCTTTTGATTTTTTAACATTTTGTTCTAATATATGATGATTGTGTCCATTCTATTTATTCTTGCATTATCTATCATTTGTAAAGAAATGCATGAAGTGTTTTGTCTTGCACTTTGTAGTTTAGTTATGGCTATTTGCTCTTCTCCAGGAAATCCTTGATGTTTGTTTGATTTTCTGTATTTGCTTTTGTGACTAAACTAGTCTTTAGGCTCATTCAAGCCTACCAGTCTGAAGCTTACCTATTCATAAATAGTTTTTTAAAAAAATGTTGCTTTTGCTGTGCCATTTTCGATCGACAGATTTAGGCACCTACTATGAAATACAGGGTTTTATACTGCCTCAATTGCATGTTTTTTCTCTTATGAGGAAGTTTACAGTAAAAAAATGTCTGCTTCGTTTAATTTCTCATACAATATTTAATTTGCTATTGAATGACCACGAACACTCTCTTGAAGCATCAGCTAGCTGCCTAGTGATTGTCAGTGAACTTGCACTATTTGCCAGCCAGATGATTGTTACTATCTTATCTGAGTTATAGGAGTTTCATGGATTTGTTCCTTCCCTGAGCATGTCTGATTATTCCTTCCATCTCTTTTCTTCAAAAATGATTTAAAAGTTCTACTGCTATTTTGAAAGTAATTAGTTTGTACCTTGATTATTGGTTTCAAACTAAATGTTGCTGCTGATGCTCTATTGTCACATATTGATGTTGTTTCACAGGAAAGAGAATATGCACTGAGATCCTTTAAGAGTGGTGCAACTCCAATCTTAGTGGCAACAGATGTGGCAGCACGTGGGCTTGACATCCCTCATGTGGCGCATGTTGTCAATTTTGACCTTCCAAATGACATTGATGACTATGTGCATCGTATCGGAAGGACAGGGAGAGCTGGAAAGAGTGGTCTAGCCACTGCCTTCTTCAATGACAACAACCTAAACCTGGCAAGACCGTTGTCTGAGCTTATGCAGGAAGCAAACCAGGAGGTCCCTGCATGGCTCTCCCGCTATGCAGCTCGTTCTTCCTACGGTGGTGGTAGTAGGAACCGTCGATCTGGTGGTGGTGCTCGCTTTGGTGGTCGGGACTTTCGAAGGGATTCCTCCTATAGCAGGGGTGGAGGTGGTGATTACTATGGTGGGGGCAGTGGATACGGTGGCAGTGGGGGATATGGGGGTGCATCTTCAGGGTACGGGGGTGGCTATGGTGGTCCAGGGGTAACTAGTGCTTGGGACTAACATTATCCCCATTGTCTGAAACAACTTTAAGGTCTATTCACCCTTGTTTTCTAGAATATAATTTTGATAGAGTTGCACACTTGCAGGGTCAAACAGTGGGTAATTGCCCCTTTTTTGTTCTTCTGTTCATTCAGTAGTCTCTCTTCTTATTGGTTCCCCACAGCGTTACCTGGCATTCTGGATGGTTAATATGTGATGGTGGTGACTGACTTCTAGGTCATGGGTGGGCTCTGTTAGTTTTATTTCCTTTTCTTCCTATTTATCCTTTTCTTCCTAGGTTGAGTGTAGTTTTGGTTGGAGGGTTGTAGAATATGTGGTGAGAGTGGAAGGGGCTTTTTTGGGGGCTGTTTGTTTCATCTCATGGCATGTTCTTTTCGGCCTGAATTAATGGTGGGGGAGTAGACAAGAGCTAGGCTTTTGTTTTTAATATTTTCATTTCGAGTTCTTGTTGTAAATTTGAGAGATTAACTGAAATAAATATGACTTGAAGGGAGAAAAGGGGATAGGATGTCAATTTGTAATGGAAAAAGAGTAGTGTGCTTTATGATACTGTGATATTGTTATTTGGAACAGATAGTAAAATATATTTTGTTTTCCATCTCTCCGTCTTACGTGCAATTGGAAAAAAAATTATTGGTGAATCTGTTAGAAGAAGGGTGTCTTTATGTATTAATGGATATGCCGTCCAGGTGGCTACGCCGAGTACGGAGCGTCTTTGTTGCACTCACGCTCATGTCATACCTTTATCATAGGTGCAACAATAGAATGAAGTTGGACATGATTATATTTGTTGTTCAACTGCTGGGCTGCTGGGATGAGATGTAAGTAGTAGTCCAGACCTTTTTGCATGCTCCGTCTTATCGTTGCATCGAATTTTTGCTTGATTTCTCATAAAGCTGATGAAAGGTTTTGAAAGGTCCTGTGGATCATTGATGCTAAATTGATATTCCTCATGGTTTTTTGGTGAGGGAAAAATCGCAGTCCTTCCTTGAAACAGGAGATACATGTTTGAGTGCTGGTTGCATTGGTGTTTTTTCTTTTTTTTTTTGTTCTTTGGATGTCTGGTCGTTGCTTGGTTCAAGGTCTTCGCACATGTAGAAATGATTCATTGCTTGCATTTGCATGGGTCCCTTCAAGTTGGTTGGCAAGAACTCCTCGTGCGGCAAAAGAAATGGAAATTTTTTCTTAAGTAGATTGGATGGTCTGTTGTGACTATGGTGGATTTATCTAATTCCCAGTCGATTGAGTCATGCAAAATTTTCCTTGAGTGGTGTTATTGCACTATTTTTGTCATTTTTTTGTGGCCATCAAGTTAGACAAGATAAAAGGGCTCATCTGATTCTCGACTGACTTATCACGATCTGATGCTTTATTACCGTCTCAACACAACTCTCTTCTCCAATACCAGGATGCCAGGATGCCGTGGAGGTAAAAGTAAAGGATGTTAACACAACTCTCTTCTCCAATACCAGGATGCCGTCTTCTAACTGGCTTCTAACCGAATTAGAAGCCGGATAACCTGCATGGGAGCGTCCGATGAACATATGTCAGGCCGGGGTTGGCAGGCCTAGGTCTCGTATCGGTAGAGTTTCGCCAGGCACAAGCCTGGAACCTTGCCTGGTTCTCCCTCACCTTTTTTCCCCCTCCAAAATATTATATAGGATAGCAATATAGCATGGTATAGCATAGGATAGAATAGTATAGTTAGCATAGCATAGCAGTATGGTATAAAATAGCATAGGAAGTATAGAATGGTATATTACACTAGTATCGTATAGCGGTAGAATAGCACAAGATAGTATAGTATACCATAGCATGATATTGTATAGCATGGTATAAAATAGGATAATATAGTATTGAATAGCATAGCATAGTAAATATAGTATGGAATGGTATATAGGGGTGGAAATAAGCTAGGTGGCCTATCAGGGGTCTACGGCCTAGTCTATTGTCGGTCTGATCTATTTATTTAAATAAGTCAAGCAAAGATTTTTAAAAAAATCTATTTAGATAAATAGGCCAGACCTGAAATTTCAAAGCCTGACCTGAAAGCATGTATATAAAAGTAGCATGTGTTATGTTTGATAGACCTTTGGGTCTATGCTAAGATCTTTAGGACCTAGG
The DNA here is from genome assembly GCA_006176705.1 of Cocos nucifera. Taxonomy (NCBI): domain Eukaryota; kingdom Viridiplantae; phylum Streptophyta; class Magnoliopsida; order Arecales; family Arecaceae; genus Cocos; species Cocos nucifera. The sequence goes on from QRFJ01000048.1 coordinate 831,855, forward strand.
TCTTTTGGCCTATTTAAAGATTTTAATATTTATAAATTTTTAAATAGACTTTTAGGCTAATCCAAACTTTTTTATTTCGTAAAACAGATCACCAAGCCTCATTTTAAGCCTGAATCAATCCAACAAACCAGGCTCATACTAGTATTTTATAATACAGGCCTGGCCTGTTTAAGCCAAAACCTGACCTGACCTGACCTATTTCTACCTCTACCAATGGTATAGTATAATATAATATAGTATAGGATAGTAAGCCATATAGTGTGGCATAGGGCAGCATGGATAGCATGATATAGCAAATACAGTAGGATAGTATCGTGTAGGGTAGGATAGTATATAGCATCAGATAGCATGGTATAGGATAGTATAGATAGCATAGCATAACATTGCATTCAATAAAATTGCATAGAATATAATAATATGGTGAGGTATAACATGGCTTTGCATGGTATTGTATAGTATGGTGCATGATAGAGCAATGATATCGTATGGTGTGGTATGATATGATATGATAAGGTGTAACATGGTATATAGTAGCATAATGGATATAATATGATGTCATATGGTATGGCACCGAATGATATAATATGGTATGGTATGGTATAGTATTGTATGATACTTAATGGTATGATATAGCATGTATGATTATGATATGATATGGTTGCAAAGTATTGTCTTGTATACTACCATATTGTATGATATAGCATGCTATCATATATTATAGTATGGTACAGTATATAGTATGCAGCATATAATATACATAGTATAGAATAATATAGGATAGTGTCAAATAGCATAATATAATATATTTCGGGCCGAGACAGGTTAAAAAACACCTAATCAAAATTTTGTCGGGCTTGAAAAATTGAAGCTCGGCTCCACCTGACGGGCTAAAAATCACATCCCGAGCCGAGCAAACATGGGTCGGGGTCGTGCAGACAGGCACGGTTCGCTTAGGTCGACCGATGAGGCACAGCTGCAATGAATCGTTTTGCTTTGGTTCAACAGTAAATTACTTAAGAATCCCCCGCCACGCTTTTCCGCATGAAGTTGGGATAGTTTACTAAATTATTTATAGGATAAGGCGAAGAATAAGTAATCTACATGCTCCGGAACCTGAGTCAACAGCTTCACCTTAGAGGGAGCCAATTGAGGAACATCATTTTCCACACGGATCCTGATCATCTGCTGTACACCATACCGTACGGTGCACAGCACGCCCCATCCACGCGCACGGATGCACACCCATTGCGCGCGGCGATGGACGGCCATACAGCAGAGAACCCGCGCTCCCGACCGGCCGATGAACTACTTACGAGTCCCTCGTTTAAATTAAGGGACGCTCCTCTGGCAACGTGATTAAACTCCAATTACTTTTATTATTTGTAACGGCGTTCCTATCCGCATTGCCGAATGCTAAGATTGTATATGACTTCGATAAGCGAATTGCAGAGGAAAAACCTTCTCCCTCTATTTACCAATTAATAACTACATTATTATTATTATGCATAATCCAGAAACAAAAGAGAAGGGTCTGTAAAGGATTCAAGTCTCCATATATGCAATAATACTTTTACAGCGACATGTACACCCAAGAAAAGTTCATACCCATATCATTTCTGCAACGTAATGCTCTTTATTCCCTGGACACAAGTTTTAGTTTGAGATTTAATCCCTTCAAACGACCGGATTTTCTGAAGCCCGATGGAACTCCTGACAAGGAAGCATAAACGTTTCATCATTACCAACAAGAAATATATTCAACAAGTCAGTTTTCGTTGATAATGTTTCACACAAGAAATAGGATCAATAATTCAGTTTAGTTGATACCGTTCATACCATCATTGGCTGAACGGTTAGCGGACAAGACTTGCTCAGCTGCAAGTATTACATTTAAATTAAAGCAGCACTACAAATTTGCCAGGTGGCCATTGGTTAAAGAAACATGAACAGAACAAACCAGTATTCCTTGCTAACAATTATGAGTTAAACAAAACTTTAAGTGCCTTCCCAACTTTCGGTGGAGACAGAGGTAGAAGTATTCTAAATGAACCTTTTAGACTAGTCCACGTACAATAACAACATAGCAGATAAATATGCACACATTCTCTGATAAAGCAAAGTTTCCAGGTACATGGTCCTGAATATTAAACTATATTAATTCATAAATGCCATGAAATACAAGGAAATAAGATGTTGGCAGCCTCAATATAGGAAGTCAGGTAGCATTTGACCCTGTACATTTTGATTTTGCAACGTTTTGATTTGGCAGCGTTATTATTATCATCTAAGCTATAAGATTGATACAACTATTGAGGTTTACTAGAGCCAACTTGTCAAACAGCATTTTTTTCGGAGCCAGAGCTCTCCTCATTGTATTTTGTGAGCAAATCATCAGTAAACCATTTCCAAATCGAATGGATAAATTTAATTATAAAATAAGCACCATCCATAAACGTCAAACTTTATTTAACCTAACTTTTACATTTGAAAGTGTAATATGACTCCCTTGGACTTCAAAGAAGAATTTCCATGTTATTCAAACTATGATAAAGTGATGGATTGTTCACTTGGCTCTACCAATAACTGCAATTTTCAACCAACTAAACACATTCCATGAGATAGATAATTTGCTCACACCAAACACAAATCACTTACTATAACATGATATGGCATCACAAAAGAGTTGCACATTAGGTTGGAGAAAACATAGTATTTATGAACTTGCTTCCTTTAAGTTACAAATCATATTGTATTGAAGTGCAGTCAGTTTGTTAACAATTTACTCTTAAATCACCAGAGCCTTATGACCACTATAAAGTGGGATTTAATAAGTTGGCTCATGTGTAAAGATTAATCATTTAGCTAATATTAGCCCAAAAGCCAAAAAAGAAGTTACAAAAGTGGAAGAAGTTGGGTCAAATGTGGTAGCAGCATTATGCTTGTGTACTGCTATTCTAATTAAACTTCTTGACTTTTACTTGATACAGTTCAGATGCATGACAAGTGTGCCAGTGCAAGTAGGCAACTACCTACTATTTCTTCTCTTAAAATATAATGACAATGTATTGTCTGTCAGGGCCAACACACACAGGTGGCAACTTTAAATGAGAGTAAGAGCATAATGTTATTGCCCAAGTCAAATATTACTGTTACTCACAAAGAAAAACAAAAATATGGGAAAATGCTAAAAAGGAAGATGGAGTTCTATCTCCCAACTCACATCATATCGCATCCTAGGCTATCAGATCCTTTGCTAGCTATGAATCATCGAATTAGAATTTGAAAAATCCTCGCTTTTCCCAGTGTTCTATCTCTCAACTCACATCATATCGCATCCTAGGCTATTAGATCCTTTGCTATCTATGAATTACCAATTTAGAATTTGAAAAATCCTCGCTTTTCCCAGTCATAGAAGGTTCTTGACTCTTCTTGGATCATCTATATGAGAAATTGTTACACCTTTCTTCATTATATTGACAGTTCAATAACTTGATGTTCTAAGCTTTCTTTCTCCCCCAATCATCTGTGTAGCATGCTTTTCTTTTTCTTCAGCACTAGAATCTAAGAATAAGCTTACCTCCTTTTTTGCTTATATCAGCTTGGCCAAATATGAGCAAGAAATTTCGCTAAGAGTTTATAATATGATGTATCTAAGAGAATGAAAATACAGTCATAAGTCAATTGCCAACCTATTACACCTTGAATACATCCCTGGATTCCATTTTAGGGCAAACGGACATTAAGTAATACCTAAAGAGCCAAGTAACCCTAAACTTCTAAGAAAATTAAGAAAGGCCAATAAATTCCCTTGCTAATTTTTCAGTGAAATAAGCAAAAAAACATTCTATAACTAGATCTTAAGTTTTATTAAAAAAAGTGGGGGAATAGAGTAATTAGACAGTCATATTCATCTTCCTTCCTTTCCCATGTACATGTCTTTTATTTTTTATTATTTTTCCCATCTAAATTCTGATAGGGGTTGGTTCAATATCAATATTGAACCAACAGCAAGTACATTTCAGAAAGAACACAATCCAATTATCGCAACTTGAAACAAATTTCTTATCAACCAACTTGTGCCTAGTAGGTTTAACTCAATCCTATGGGGGCATTTGGTATATGGGTTGATTATCCCAAGATCAAGGGTGATGTGGACGGAGGTGATAAGATCACTGCATTTGGTTATACAATGATGATCCTACGTGGCTGCGATCCCAAATTGCCCCACTCCTTAATTCACTGCCCAACTTAGTAATGGAATATCCATCATTGAAGTCAGAAATTCCAGATCATCGCAAGATAGTGATCTTTGGCTGAAATCTGAGGACAAAATTACCCTCCATCCAATGAAAAATTGGTATATCAATATATTGTTAGTATAATATATCAATATTATATATGATATTATATTATATTGATATTATATATATTGTATTTATGATATATATATTATATTATAAAATATTATTAATCATATTGTTGTCCTATTATTATTCAACAATAATTTTAAATTATAGTAGAAATATATTATTGTACTTTATATTTATAATAAAATCATTTCATAAATTACTTCTATTTGCCTTATTGTCCTAATAAAAAAATATTAATAATAAAAAAAATATATTATAAGTATAAATAAAAATATTAATTCTATAGTGACAATTAATATATCTTTATAGGATTGATAATTCATAGGAATAATAAATATATTTTTATGAAATATAATAATAATAAATATATTAATATTTGATTTTAATATTGTTTATATGATCAATAAATATATTTTTATAAAGTATATCAGAGATAGTTTTGGCATTATATCGTCAATGATCTTGGACTCCCATGTAATACCAAATATGTTACTCGTGGATATCTAAAAATCTTTAATCATTTGAACATAGCATACCAAATATGGTGATCTTAGATCATCCGGAATTATATCACCCTAGGATAAGGATAACCAATGATCTAAGATCACCTTGGTGATCCTATTTGGGTTACCAAACGATATCAAAATGGACAACATTTGCAGCATGCACAAAACCAAGTAAAGCTTTTATCATATTCTGAAATTTCTGAGTGTCATTATTGTGCTTGAATCCAGATCATTCAGTAGCAATTCAATGAAAAAAGAATAGGAAATAACAAGAAAGATTATTCAAACATATGGTCAAGACTAATGTATTTAATTTGTTGGCGCAATCCTCTCGGTGACCCATAACTACATGATAAGACCAGGAACAGAAATATGCTAAGTCCTCCAGCCTTTCTAACAGACGCTAAGGAGGGCACAAGGACACTGAGATGAACACAAACAAAATCCTTACATCTAATCATCATGCGCAAACTTTATTAGACAAGTGAGTAGCTTTAAAAATTCCAAACATTCAAATCTTCGCACATTCTCTCAGTTTAACAATGGATTCTCGAGTGCAGTACACAAATAACTGCTGTAATTCATATTTAGTGATGTAATAGGTGATCAAAGCGAAATATATCTATCCATGCTAACAGCTAGGCCAAATAAGGACACCTCCGGAACAAGTTGCAAGATAATGATGATCCAAAGCAAATAAGCAATCTAACTGAAATAAAGCGACTGCAATCTGTGCTTATACCATCTACGAACATAGATCAAGTTATGAATCATCAGACAAAAACTGACTTTTAGGTAACTGTAAACTCAAGTCAGTCCTAGAGCTATTTCCTCAAACACCCAAGCAAAATTCTTATCAAAAAAAGAAAACAAGCAAACAAACACACATATAATTATAGATAATCATCTCCACCGTCCCGTGTGTGACCCGCAGGACCACCAAAACACCAATCATTTGATGTATTCCACACTGAATACAAACCATCCAAAATATAGATGATCTAAAAAGAAAAACCCTTTAAATTTCGCTTAGATAGAATTGAAGCATCACCTTTTTATAAGCAAATGACTCAAATAACCTACCTTGTTCCCCCCCGAAGGACCATAAAGGCGATACCTTTCCCTAGGAAATATTTTTACCGAAAGAATTCAGTACCCGATCCAGCAGATCTAGACCATCCATGTCACGCTCCCAATCCACCAAAACAAACCATTTGATGAGACAAAGGGACCGATCAAAATTATTATTATTATTATTTTTAAAACACAAGAAAGAAACCCACCACCCAACCAATCGAGTCAAAAATCTAGGGTTCGTTTAGAGAGACAGAGGGGGGGGGGAGGGTACGACCTGGGAGATGTGGAGCCCTTCGGAAACCAATCCGGCGGCGCCGCGGCAGGAGGCCTTGGCCTTGCAGACAGGGACGACCTCGAAATCGCTCGCCGGAAGCGTCTCGGAGAGGAACCCGACCTTGAACTCGACAGTGCCGTCCGCCGGGTGGGCCTCGATGCCGGTGACTGAGACCCAAATGAAGAGCTTCTTGGCCTGGATCCCGGAGAGGTCGGAGATCTTCCCGTAGGCGAGCTTCCCTTTGATCTTCTTCTCGTAGTACACGAGGTCCGAAAACTGGACATAGCACGGCGCCTTGAGCTCCACCTCGAACTCCCCGCTCGGCGAGAGCGAGTAGCTCTTCACCGAGTCCGGGAGGAGCCCCCGCGGGAGCCCGTACTCCGGGAGCATGTCGTGCACCGCGCTGCCCACCACGCCGGCGGCGGCCACGACGGCGGAGAGTAGGAGGGGGAGGAGGAGGAGGAGGAGGGAGGCCGCCATTGTTCTTCCTTCTACCCGTGCGAAGGCCATGAGGCGATGGACGATACTTTTTATAAAGAGGAGCGGTAAATGGGGCCCAGTAGCTTCGTATTTCTTAAATCCTCTGTTTGATGTCGAACAGGAGATTTCATATGAAGCGGATGACAATTTGACTCGTGTAAAGTTGTCTAAGGCTTTCACCGTTATCTGCTCTGGGGGATTAAATGGGGTTTGCTGTTAGGGATATGATAGGTGATGTAGCCATTAGTCCGCTACGGTGATGTCACGAGAGGAACGTGTTGTCTCGTCTACCAAGGGGACAAGGGAGGAAAGGGACAGAGGTAGACTCGGGGGACTCCGCTCCTGATTGGTTGGTCCGCCGTCCGCTACGGCGTCAGATGACAGCATTTGGAGCTATGAGATTAGTGTCGGAGTTTGATTAATAAGTTAAGTGTGCATCGAGGGATTACAATATGTCTCTGTGTTATTTTCCCTTCGAAAGTCTATTTCAACTACACTGAAAAAAATAAAATAAAATCCTGATCGTTAACTGTAATTTGGATGGTATCGGGGATCCAATGTCTCTTGCGTATGAGTGAAGCAAAAGAAGTCAAGAGAGGCCATTGGATCCTACTTTTATCTAGAAATGATATATTTATAATATAAATAGGTTGATTTTAACTAAGAAAAATTTAATCATTCTCTTACTGTTTTGAGAAAAGCTAGTAGTTATGATCACGGAGCATGCATGATTTAAAACCTATTCATTCGTGTATTGCATGCGATGTATAAATAAAATTATAATGATAGGCTTAGATCATTGATCTCTAGAATCTAGCTGTTGCTTTATTTATTTATTTTTTTTGGCTAATCATTTTTCCTCGTATATCCTTCAATTCATATTGAAAAGGTATTTAGAAATTAAAACCACAAGGTCATTGAAATTTAAAAAATAAAAAGTTACAAACATATTAGAAACAAGAATTGTAAACTAAAATAGATATAATTGTAAGAAATATTATAGCAAAACCAGTAGTACAAAAAATTTCAAAAAAACAGGCAACTAAAACAGTCCTTGTAATATTGTCATTATGCATCCTATTAGAGAGCACCTCATAATGCCAGGGATAATACATTTCTTGATTGAGTTATTTCAATTAGTTAGTATGGTATATGAAAAAATTGATATCTTTTTCTTTTTTTTGATAAGGGATATCTTTTTTTTTGAGAAATAAATTAAAAAAATTAAAATGATATATATCTAGAGAAGGCAAAAGTTGCAATCTGAAAGAAAAAACAAAGAAGATGTAAAATATGTGATAGATACATTCAACCCAAAATTTAATAGTATAATGGAAATTCTTAACAATATCATAAGTAAAGCATTCATGAGCATGTGAGGAAGGTGGCAAAGTAGTCGGATCATTGATTTGCTCGAATTGGATAACGAATTATATAATCTGGCTCACTAACATCTATTGGTTACTTTTACACAATAATCTATACATATCCAAAATGGTCCACTCTAAGTTGATCAACTAGTGCCTTAAAATCTAATCTAGCTTAATGTGGAGCCAAATTATAAGATAGGAGAAAGGACCATGTGGATCTCAGACGGCCATGCTTGCTATACACAAGCAATAATCATGCTGAAGCAATAATATATATAATAGAATGTGTGCAAGGTGTCAATAATACTGCCATCTTGGTCCCACAGGTTCATCATTTTTGGCTATTATAGTGGATATATAATTGTTGTCCATCTTTTGATGCATTATTTCCGAAGATAATGAATGCTAAAAGAATAAACAAATCGGTAATCAATATTTATAAGAATCATATTTTTTTCAAACTAAAACCTCTCTCTCTCTCTCTCTCTCTCTCTCTCTCTCTCTCTCTCTCTCTCTATCTATCTATCTATCTATCTATATTTCAGTATCACTACAAAAATAATAGCTGCTCAGCAAGTAGACACACAGAAGATCAAATAAATATGTTACTCATATAATTGCTAACATATATAACATGAAATGAGGACTTTACTCAGGAAACATAATAACGAGGACCTTTCAAACTGATACAATTGCTACTATAACGTCATAACAGTCATAAATCGATTCAAATCAGCTTTCATCGTTCTTCGGCTACCTTGCCCCTAGAGCCCAGAATTTTGCCGTTGTCCCTCCTATTGCCCAAACCCACGAGAGCACAAAGCAACCATGGAGGCGTAGTTAATTTCTTATGTGCACGTATGAGACCTCCTTCCTCCGCCATCCTAACAAAATAAGACCTTGTGCTTCTTCTTTTCCAGACCACTTGGCTTGAGCCTATTTTTTTCGTTCAAATTTTTTTTCTTTTGTGAATACAGTTGAACATAGAAGGCAAACAATGAGAAGAGATTAATCAATCACGGATGACCGTCTCCGTTTCTTTTAATTCTCTCTCCTTTATGTTTTGAAGTCTTTTTTTACTTCAAGCACCAGGAAGCTCGACTTTACCTTTCCATGGTAGAGAGAGACTTACGGAAAATAGAAGCATTAATGATGTGGTGAAGATGGGGTTGCTGGGCTTAGGCGTGCTTGTTTGGTTCTCAGTGTACAAGAAGTACGCTAGCAGCTGGGGTTGGCTCCATTTGGTGGTAGGTTGGCCGGCTAATCAGAAGTTTGAGGAAGGTGTGTGGTTTAGCTGTTCGAGTTGGAGCTATTGGCTGGGATGGATGTTTTCATGTGAGACTTCCTTTCCTTTTATTAATATGATCTACTTATTTTTGGGTAATTAATTCACTTGCCAGAAATATGTTTTCCCGTGTTTGATGTGGCTAATCTCTAATAAATAAGAAAAAGAAAAAGTGGTAACCTAAATTATTATAATCAATAAAATCATCGCCATATGCAAAATTGTGTTGAATGTAGATCGAGAGCAACGTTGCTCGCACCATATAATTTTCGATACTAATACCATCATTATATAGAAGTACTTTCCTAAAAGCAATAATACCGGGCAAATACGAGCTAAGTGCGATCATACATTGGTTTTGTCAATCATGTGACTCAAAGTTGTTAGATTTTCCACATTGCGGCATTGCCAATTGGGACGTATAGAGTTAGATAATGAATTGTTAGTGGTTGTATACTTTGTGAAAGAGAAATATTGTAGATAGCATGCAAGAGAGGAGAATTATTTTGGAAAAAAAATAAATATTATGTCAAATTAAGTGATTGGTTTTAATAATCTTCACAAATATGGATATTTTTAAACGAAAAAATTTATTATAGAAGCACATATAGTCCCTCCGATCTTAGTGGAGGCAAGATTTGAATACGACTACTAAGAGGGTTTATAAGATAAGCTAGCATCTTGGAGGAGTAAGAGTTCTTCATAAAAATATATATAATATTATTTAAAATAATATTTTTTTTTTTTGATGATGTGAATAGCTATAGCCATGACAATGCATATACTTTAGGTTCCAAGAAAGAAAGAGATGCAAGTAGCTAAGCCAATACCCTCTATAACTCTAGTTATAAAATGTTTATATAATTAAAAATACATGATGAATTTTAGTTTGCCTTCACAACCAAAATACAATATTTTCTCTATCTTGGCGGCATGTAATTGGATCTTGTCAATATACGATGGAAGAAGCGAGACGTAAAATCAAATATTGAAAGACCGAGCACGAGCAAATAGAGCTTTATGAGCTTTAATTCATAGCGTTCATGGGGAATATCATAGTCATTCAATGTAATTTTGAATCATAATATTTTTTTGAAAAATATGCATTTTATATGTTAGCATGCAAAATTTGATTATATTTAGAAGCAAATCGGGTGGTTACATATCATAAACCATCTGCCAAGCCATTGATTGACATGCAATGCAGGTTCACATTTCACATAGAGCAAGCTATAGATTTAAGAAAAAATAAATAAATAATGCTGACAAAAAAATAGAAGATCGTACTTGCTAAATATAGCCAGGAGATAATGTAGGTTTTTGGTGATGAGTTATTCCATCCCAAATTAGAAATAAACGAAACAAAGATGAGAGCCATTTATGATTTATATTGCAAATTTATAGCAACATTCTATGAAGATAGGTGGTAGTGGCACCATCAGAAGTTGATCTGGCACCCATGCTAAATTTTCTCAATAATGCAACCATATAAATGCTATACTTAAGTTTGTATTAACATTATTCTTTGAATCTAAATTTTCTCATTCACACTCAAATCAAGCTTCAATGAGCTGAATAAAATCAATATCAATTTTTATGTTAGCGTGAAGGCAAAGAATATAGGATGGCTGCGCAAGGAGGGGACGCGTGGTCAATTCAACATTCTCTAACGCATGGAAGTCTCATTTCTGGATGCGATATTGATTGCTCTCCTCTTCGGACCTTTTGATGGGGATATTCTGAAGCTTGAAATATCATGATCAAATCGATTTATGATAATTTTATCATATATATCCTACAACATCCATCAACAAACCAACACGTCATATAATAGGAAAGTAAATTTTTTCTCATTTCAAAAAAAAAAAAAATCATCAACTGATCGATTACAGTTAATAAAGATATTATTTTTTATTTAAAATTTTTAATGAAGTTGAAGTGATGGTGGAAATTTTTTTACTAATAGATGAAATGATGATTTATTATTGGATGATGCATAAAACCATCCTAACTAGTTTTGAGCTTATGCATGGGTCCTAGAACTATTTTTTTTTAAAAAATATTTATAAATAATCAAATAATGTATGATATATATAAATGAATGTTAATTACAAGAGTATAATAATATTATATTTTAATTATATAATTTAATTCATATAAATGAGATTTAATATAATTTTTTAATAATCCAACATCTAACTTTAATGCTTTAAAGATTGTTAGGTAGGAGAGTCCAAACATATGGCATAGGAAAAATTGATTTGCATCCAAATGACATTCACAGATGAAAATTGACGACGAACAATTTCAAATGCTAAAGAACTTTCTCTCAGTTTCTGCTTTCACACACACACATATATATATATAAAGAGGATGAGCATACTTGAATAAGGTCGATTGGATTTAGACTCAAATACAACCAAATCAAAACTAGATAATAAGAGTTCTACATCGATAATCCAAGCTGTTGGATATAATCTACTATCTTAAAACTACTAGCACATCAAAAATTATATAATTTGAAACTTTCTAATCTATGCATCAAGTGATTAAAAATATATATATATAATTTAATTTTATTGAGATTATCCAAAATTTGACTATTTGATGCATAGATTAGAATTTTTAAATTATATAATTTTTTATATATAAATAATTTTGAGATAGTAAATCATATTCAATAACTTAAATTATTGATATAAAATTTTTATTATAAAATTTTAATTTAAATTTAGATAATTTAATTTTATTCTAACTAACTATATATATATATATATTTCCATCCCTCGCATCAGCCACTTCAATTACGGCGCGCTAGGTCTGCACAAACGCAGATTCCGCGTTCAAAGAGGCTTGGTCAGCGTTCGGGATGAGATTACCGCTTTCCTTCGGTGACATAAAACCGGAAGCCGTGATGGTTCAAAAGAACAGGAATAGATGCCGTAATTATGGTGGCGCTCTCTCTTTACCGCGGGAACCTCCACCGGGTTCCCGACGTCCCTCGGCGATGGCCTATGCCGCCGCCGGCCATCTCTCTCCGGCACTTCAAGCTCCTCATAGGCAAGCGATCACTCGCACTCTCTAGCCTCGCCGCCGCCGAGGCCACGTCGCCGGCCGGAACACTAGACGCGAAGATGGAGGGGAAGGGAAGGCAAGAACCCACGAACGACAACGTAGGCGCCAAACCCGACTCCCTGAAGGCTGAGACTGCTTCCAATCTCAATTCCCAGACGCCGGATTCCGGGCAAAGGAAAGGGGGAGACATGGAGGAGGGCAAGCCGTTGCAAGAATCCGAGGGGACCAGTTCTCCCGCCTCAAATCTTCCTGTCGGTACCGCTGCCACGTCCAAGGATGTTCGTGGTTTGGCGGCCGGTGGAAAGGGGACTGCTGGTGCGAAGTTGGAGGTGAGGAACTTAGGGTGCATATTCTTTCTTGATTTTTCGTCAAAATTTTTGTTCCTAGGTTCCAATTTTTCAGTCGGCTAACGATCTTGATTAATCCCTTATGCATTCATTGATTACTTATTTTATATAAATAACGCATCTTTTTTGGTGGAAAGATATCATAGACAAGTTTATTAGGGCCAATTATTGCAGATAAAGATCCAGAATGGCAAACCTTTTTCCCCAATTCTTAAACGGTGGTCCAATCGGAGCAAGCTTATATTCCATAAGCAAGAAAAAGAGATGAGTGGAACAATTTATGCTAAGAAGCCATGGTACTTGTTTTTATTTGGTTAGTTTAGGTTGCCACATGTCTTGGTAGAATGCCTGCACTAACTTATCCTCTATGCGAAATTCTTAACCGAGGGATCCATGCAAAAAAAAATTATTCAGGGCACCATGTTTGACGTCGAGGGACCCATGCTGAATATATTTTATTTAGGGTACCATGTGTTTTTTTTGGTAAATAGGGCATCATGTATGATGTTGATTGAAAGCAGGTAATTTTTATGTTGGATAATTACTGGAAAGAAGGGTGATTAAAATTAATGGTGGAATACACATGGCTGGAATCATAGATGGGATTCTAGGATGGAAATACACTGCTCTTGTTGACAAATTGAGGTTGTTTCCGTATATTTATTTTGAGTTTTTGAAGTTAAACCATGAGAAATTGGTGGTTGCTGGATGGTTCTATTGCCATATTACTCTGCTCTGCCATTTTGAGAACTTGCTTGCATGGCTAGATGACTGCCATTTTTGGTCACAAGCTATCTTTGAATTTTTTAGTCAGTTTTAAGTAGATTGAGTCAACGAGATCTGATCTGAGTCAACAATAATAATAGAATAATGGTGCATTATCATAAGCCAAGGCTATGTTTTAATAAGTATGGCATGGGGTGTCTTCCTCAGCATGGATAGCTTTTGTGCTTCGCTATTATGCTCACTCAATGCTTTCAAAGATGAAATTCTTACATGTCCTCTGATTTTCCTTGAAAACTGTTCCTTTAATGTAGCATAAGAAATGAATTTTTTTTGGTCATTACATCTGAGGAATAATTACGGTCTTGAAGTTATGACTTAGAGTACTTTGTTGCTGTGTTAGCTTCATTTATTTCAGGCAATTGCAATTTCCATCGGATGCCCACTAGTAACTGGCAAATGTAAATGATTTATGTGAATGATTAACATCACAGCAATCTAATCTCTAAGACAATTATGTAAGTATCTATGGGTATAAAAAACATAAGCATAAAACTGTCTGAATCTGAACTTACGAGATGATTACCATCATGGCTAGTATCGGATGAAATAGGACTGCAGCTAGATATAGCTCATCTAACTCTTTGTTTGGTTTGACATTTGTTGACGCAGAATCTGGTCGTCGTCGGAATCCGCTGGAGTGGAGGCCGATGAGGTCGCCGCCGGGGATCTGTAAAACAAAGTTCCATCCGGAGCTGGTGGGGGTGGCTCCGGCAGGACCCTCCGACGATCAAGTCGGCTTTGGCCAACAGGAATGGAGTGCTCGGGAATGAGTTTCGGAGCTTGGAGAAGAAGAGGAGAGCTTAGAGATCAGAGATCCGAGAGATTAGCGTATCTGAAGGATCCTTTATAGGCGGAGCTTAGTTGATGGTGACGGCCATACCGTCTGATAGCGAGCTGTTAGGGCCGCATGGAGTTCGGTACGGAGAGGAAGGCGTCATCAGGTGGATAATGACAGCCATACTGGCAGGTCATGGGCCGCATGGGGCTAGTTACGGAGAGAGTGGTATCGTCAGTTGTGGCGGCCATATCGTCCGATCTCGTCCCCTGTAGCAGACTGATGGCGACAGTTCGTTTAGAGGAACTTGGACTTATGGAGGAGTTCGGCCGAAGGGGAAGCTCGGGAGAAGTTCGGCTCTCGCAGGCGCCTGGCTGGAACGACGCGGAGAGAGTTTGGCTCTTGCGGGAGTTTGACTAAAGCTCGGTGGTTGAGTTCGGCTAAAGCCCGGCTGTCGGAAGTCCGAAGGAGATCGGCCGCTAAGTAGTTCGGCCGGCTGTAAGAGTTCGGCTACGATCCGTCTGCTGAGGCTCTTCCGTAGCTATTGGTTGCATTAGGCTGAGTATCGAACTAGACTTCGGCAGGAGCGGGGTTTATCCCCAACACTAGCCCCCCCACTTCCGAGTTCGAAATTCGAAGGAAGGGAGTGCAGGAAAGGCGACTGCCGAAGTCTTCTTCTGGGTTCCGTGCTGGTGCAAGTCGAAGCTTGGGGGAGATCTCATCTCCAGCTAAAGTTGATATTGAAGTTGAAGCCCGAGGGAGATCCCATCTCCAATCAAGGTTGAGGTAGGTCTCGTCCGCTGCGATCGAAGTCGGAGGTTGAGCTCCTCGGGGGCGATATTGTCTCCAGCAGTCAAGGTTAATACGGATGCTTGGAAGAGATCCTATCTCTAGCCGAGGTCGAAGTTAAAGCTCTCCAACCGAGGTTGGCCCGGTCACTCAAAGGAGATCTTATCTCCTTTGGCTGAGGTTGATGCGGACGCTCGCGTTAGGACGAGGTTGTCTCCGATCTCATCTTTGATCGAGGTTGAGGTTGAAGCTCTCCAGTCGAGGTTGACACGGTCGCTCGGAAGAGATCCTATCTCTAGCCGAGGTCGAAGCTGAAGCTCTCCAGCCGAGGTTGGCCCGGTGCTCGGGAGAGATCCTATCTCTAGCCGAGGTCGAAGTTAAAGCTCTCCAGCCGAGGTTGGCCCGGTCACTCAGGGGAGATCTTATCTCCTTTGGTCGAGGTTGATGCGGGCGCTTGCGTTAGGACGAGGTTGTCTTCGATCTTATCTCTGGCCGAGGTTGTCTCGGCCGCTTGGGAGAGATCTCATCTCTGGCCGAGGTTGTCCACGGTCGCTCGGAAGAGATCTTATTTCTAGTCAAGGTTGACTCTGTCGCTCGGAAGAGATCTTATCTCTGGTCGAGGTTGTCAACGGTCGCTCGGAAGAGATCTTTTCTCTAGCCGAGGTTGACTCAGTCGCTCGGAGAGATCTTTATCTCTAACCGAGGTTGTTCACGGTCGCTCGGAGAGATCTTATCTCTGGCCGAGGTTGTCAACGGTCGCTCGGGGAGAGATCTTATCTTAGTCGAGGTTTGACTCGGTCGCTCGGGAGAGATCTTATCTTTGGTCGAGGTTGTCAACGGTCACTCGGGAGAGATCTTATCTCTAGCCGAGGTTGTTGCTCGCGTTAGGATGAGGTTCTCCTTTTGTTTCTAATGGACTATGGGGGCATATAAGGGCCGCTGCCAGGATCTCTCCCCCCATTTCGTCCTTTGTAGACGAGGCCTTCGCTCGGAAGAGATTTTATTTCTAGCCGAGGTTGACTCGGTCGCTCGGAAGAGATCTTATCTCTAGTCAAGGTTGTTGCTCGCGTTAGGATGAGGTTCTCCTCCTGTTCCTAACGGACTGTGGGAGCATATAAGGTCGTCACCGGAATCCGCTGGAGTGGAGGCCGATGAGGTCGCCGTTGGAGACCTGCAAAATAAAGTCCCGTCCGGAGCCGATGGGGGGTGGCTCTGACAGGACCCTCCGACGATCAAGTCGGCTCTGACCAACAGGAATGGAGTGCTCGGGAATGAGTTCTGGAGCTTGGAGAAGAAGAGGAGAGCTTAAAGATCAGAGATCCGAGAGATTAGCGTATCTGAAGGGTCCTTTATAGGCGGAGCTTAGTTGATGGTGACGGCCATACTGTCTGGTAGCGAGCTGTTGGGGCCGTATGGAGTTCGGTACGGAGAGGAAGGCGTCATCAGGTGGATAATGACAGCCATACTGGCAGATCATGGGCCGCATGGGGCTAGTTACGGAGAGAGTGGTGTCGTCAGTTGTGACGGCCATGTCGTCCGATCTCGTCGTCTGTCGCAGACTGATGGCGACAGTTCGTCCAGAGGATCTTGGACTTGTGGAGGAGTTCGGCCAAAGGGAAAGCTCGAGAGAAGTTCGGCTCCCGCAGGCGTCTGGTTGGAACGACGCGGAGAGAGTTCGGCTCTTGCGGGAGTTTGACTGAAGCTCGACGGTTGAGTTCGGCTAAAGCCCGGCTGTCGGGAGTCCGAAGGAGCTCGGCCGCTAAGTAGTTCGGCCGGCTGTAAGAGTTTGGCTATGACTCATCTGTTGACGCAGAATCTGATCGTCATTGGAATCCGCTGGAGTGGAGGTCGATGAGGTCGCCGCTGGAGACCTGCAAAACAAAGTTCCGTCCGAAGTCGGTGGGAGTGACTTCGGCAGGACCCTCCGACGATCAAGTCAGCTCTGGCCAACAGGAATGGAGTGCTTGGAAATGAGTTCCGAAGCTTGGAGAAGAAGAGGAGAGCTTAGAGATCAGAGATCCGAGAGATTAGTGTATTTGAGGGGTCCTTTATAGGCGGAGCTTAGTTGATGGTGACAGCCATACCGTCTGGTAGCGAGTTGTTGGGGCCGCATGGAGTTCGATACGGAGAGAAAGGCGTCATCAGGTGGATAATGACAGCCATACTGGCAGGTCATGGGTCGCATGAGGTTGGTTACGGAGAGAGTGGTGTTGCCAGTTGTGGCGGCTATGTCATCCAGTCTCGTCGTCTGTCGCAGACTGATGGCGACAGTTCGTCCAGAGGAACTTGGACTTGTGGAGGAGTTCGGCCGAAGAAGAAGCTCGGAAGAAGTTCGGCTCCCGTAGGCGCCTGGCTGGAACGACGCGGAGAGAGTTCGGCTCTTGCGGGAGTCTGACTGAAACTCGACGGTTGAGTTCGGCTAAAGTCCGGCTATCGGGAGTCCGAAGGAGCTCGGCCGCTAAGTAGTTCGGTTGGCTGTAAGAGTTCGGCTACGACCCGTCTGCTGAGGTTCTTCCGTGGCTACTGGTTGCATTAGGCTGAGTATCGAACTAGACTTTGGCAGGAGCGGGGTTTATCCTCAATACTAATCCCCCCACTCCCAAGTTCGAAATTCGAAGGAAGGGAGTGCAGGAAAAGCGACTGCCGAAGTCTTCTTCTGGGCTTCGTGCTGGTGCAGGTCGAAGCTCGGGGGAGATCTCATCTCCAGCTAAAGTTGATATTGAAGTTGAAGCCCGAGGGAGATCCCATCTCCAACCGAGGTTGAGGTAGGCCTCGTCCGCTGTAATCGAAGTTGGAGGTTGAGCTCTTCGGGGGCGATATTGTCTCCAGCAGTCGAGGTTAATACGGGCGCTCGGGAGAGATCCTATGTCTAGCCGAGGTCGAAGTTAAAGCTCTCCAGCCGAGGTTGGCCCGGTCACTCGGAGGAGATCTTATCTCCTTTGGCCGAGGTTGATGCGGGCGCTCGCGTTAGGACGAGGTTGTCTCCGATCTTATCTCTAGCTGAGGTTGAGGTTGAAGCTCTCCAGTCGAGGTTGACACGGTCGCTCGGGAGAGATCCTATCTCTAGCTGAGGTTGAAGCTGAAGCTCTCTCCAGCCGAGGTTGGCTCGGTCGCTCGGGAGAGATCCTATCTTCAGTCGAGGTCGAAGTTAAAGCTCTCCAGTCGTGGTTGGCCTGGTCACTCGGAAGAGATCTTATCTCCTTTGGCCGAGGTTGATGCGGGCACTCATGTTAGGACGAGGTTGTCTCCGATCTTATCTCTAGCCGAAGTTGTCTCGGTCGCTTGAGAGATCTCATCTCTGGCCGAGGTTGTCCACGGTCGCTCGGAAGAGATCTTATCTCTAGCCGAGGTTGACTCTGTCGCTCGGGAGAGATCTTATCTCTGGTCGAGGTTGTCAACGGTCACTCGGGAGAGATCTTATCTCTAGTCGAGGTTGTCCATGATCGTTCGGGAGAGATCTTATCTCTAGTCGAGGTTGACTCGGTCGCTCGAAAGAGATCTTATCTCTGGCCGAGGTTTGTCAACGGTCGTCCGGGAGAGATCTTATCTCTAGCCGAGGTTGACTCGGTCGCTCGGAGAGATCTTATCTCTAGCCGAGATTGTTGCTCGCATTAGGACGAGGTTCTCCTCCTATTGCTAACGGGCTGTGGGGGCATATAAGGGCCGCTGCTAGGGCCTCTCCCCCCATTTCGTCCTTTATGAACGAGGCCTTTGCTCGGGAGAGATCTTCTCTCTAGCCGAGGTTTACTCGGTCGCTCGGGAGAGATCTTATCTCTAGCCGAGGTTGTTGCTTGCGTTAGGACGAGATTCTCCTCTTGTTCCTAACGGGCTGTGGGGGCATATAAGGGCCATTGCCTGAGCCTCTCCCTCCATTTCGTCCTTTGTGGACGAGGCCTTCGCTCGGGAGAGATCTTATCTCTAGCCGAGGTTGACTCGATCGCTCGGAAGAGATCTTATCTCTAGCCGAGGTTGTTGCTCGCGTTAGGACGAGGTTCTCCTCCTATTTCTAACGGGCTGTAGGGGCATATAAGGGCCGCTGTCAGGGCCTCTCCCCCCATCTCGTCCTTCGTGAACGAGGTCTTTGCTCGGGAGAGATCTTATCTCTGGTCGAGGTTATCATCGATCCCTCGGGAGAGATCTTATCTCTGGCCAAGGTTGAAGGTCTTTGACCTGCTCGTGTTAGGACGAGGTTCTCTTCCTGTTCCTAACACGACAACTATCGACTGCTTCTTTTCTGTCATCACATTTTTGCACCCAGAAATAATATTATTGAAAGGAAAGAATTTTATTGAAAGAAAGTTACTGGCAACGCATTCCCGAGTTCCTTGTGTTTTAGGGTCGTGGTAGCGTTATTCCTCCGCGTCTCTTCATTCGGACGATCTTTTCTATTTCACGCTGGCCTCCTCAATTTGGAGCATGCTTCTCCCGACGCTGGGAGGTGTCGAATCTCCGATATACCAAGTTCCTCCCCGGGGTAACGCTGGTGACGCCGTAAGGCGGCCGACCTTGTCGTTTTCGATTACGGCAGTGCCCTTAGCCGATCTTCTTCCGTCGAAGGAATGTACCCAATCGCTCCTTCCTGACGAGCTCCTCAATTTCGTCTCGGAGCTGGATGCATTCCTCAGTGTCGTGGTTGTGGTCGCGATGGTAGAGGTAATATTTGCTTCGATCGCGCTTGTTCGGAGGAGACCGTAACCCTTCTGGTCTTGGCAGCTGGTTCTTAACTTCGGTGAGAATCTGAGTTCGAGGAGCGTTGAGGGGGGCGTAGTCGCGGAACCTTCCGGGTGGAGGGCTTCTTTGCGCCCCTCTATCGGGGCTTCCTCGGTGGCGAGCTCGAGGAGTTCGGACCCGCCTGCTTTCGAAGGGAGTCCGTGAGCGCGGTCGAACTTCGCTCGGCTCTCCATGGTTCGCCAGTTGGTCTCTCAAGGCTTCTTCGTCCTTCAACTTGAAGGCTTCCTCCGCACGGGCATATCTCTCGGCCCGAGACAGTAGATCGGCGAAGTCTCTGGGATACTTTTTTTCCAGGAAGAACAGCAAGTCATTTTTCTGAAGGCCGCCCTTGAGCGCGGCCATTGCGACAAATTGGTCCAAGTCCCGGACCTCCAATGCCGCGGTGTTAAATCGGATGACATAAGCCCAGATGGATTCTTCCCGCTTCTGCTTGACATTCATCAGGGAATCCGAACCTCAGCGCGGACGTCGGCTGCTGATGAAGTGAGCCACGAACTGACTGCTCATCTGGTCAAAAGAAAAGATCGTACTCGGCTTCAATGCCGAGTACTAATTTCTAGCTACTTCCTTTAAGGTAGATAGGAAAGCTCAGCACAGTATGGCGTCTGAAGCACCGTGGAGTAGCATCATGGCATGGAAGGCCTCCAGATAATCAACCGGATCAGAAGTTCCATCGTAGCTTTCCAGTTGAGGGAGCTCGAAGTTCGGTGGAACGGGTTCTTGCATGATTCGGAGGGAGAAAGGAGGTTCGGCGTGGAAGTCGGCATGATGAGCCAAGGCGACGTGGCCGAGCTCTTCAATCCGTCGGTCTATCTCCCGCAGTCTGTGATCAAGGGCGTCGTCCCGATCGCAGATCTTGGGGGATTTCCGGCTACAAGTGGAAAATGTCTCCTCCAAAGGAGAACCATGATCCGAACATGGATCCCCGACTCTCTGTTTCCCTTTCCAAGGGGCGGCGGGCACATCGGCCTGAGTACCCTTTCCTGGGGTCGATTTCCGACATCCGAATGGCGGATTTTCTGGTGGAGTCGCCATCGGAGGTTGCTGCATGGCCCGCATTGCATCCGCGAGGCCACGGACTTGTCGAACGAGCAAGTTGAACTGCTTCACATTTACCATGGGTACGGGTGAAATCTGAGTTCCCGGGGCTGAAGCAGGGGCAGACGGATCGGGACGCGGAGGCAGTCGATCGTCGAGTCGAAGCTCTCCTCGGAGGCATTTTCTCTTTGGGAGAGGGCTCTGGTGAGAAGGAAGAGAGGTCTCCGGCGAGAGAGAAATCATCGTCGAGCACTCCTTTAAGAATAAGGAAACCTCGAAGGTTCAGGGTGCCCTCCTTCTAGCGCCAATCTGTTGACGCAGAATCTGATCGTCGTCGGAATCTGCTGGAGTGGAGGTCGATGAGGTCGCCGCCGGGGACCTGCAAAACAAAGTCTCGTCCGGAGCCGGTGGGGGTGGCTCCGGCAGGACCCTCCGATGATCAAGTCAGCTCTGGCCAACAGGAATGGAGTGCTCGGGAATGAGTTCCGGAGCTTGGAGAAAAAGAGGAGAGCTTAGAGATCAGAGATCCGAGAGATTAGCGTATCTGGAGGGTCTTTTATAGGCGGAGCTTAGTTGATGGTGACGGCCATACCGTCTGGTAGCGAGCTGTTGGGGCCGCATGGAGTTCGGTACGGAGGAAGGCGTCATCAGGTGGATAATGACAGCCATACTGGCAGATCATGGGCCACATGGGGCTGGTTACGGAGAGAGTGGTGTCGTCAGTTGTGGCGGCCATGTCGTCCGGTCTCGTCGCCTGTCGTAGACTGATGGCGATAGTTCGTCCAGAGGAGCTTGGACTTATGGAGGAGTTCGACCGAAGGGGAAGCTCGGGAGAAGTTTGGCTCCCGCAGGCGCCTGGCTGGAACGACGCGGAGAGAGTTCGGCTCTTGCGGGAGTCTGACTGAAGTTCGGCGGTTGAGTTCGGCTAAAGCCCGGCTGCCGGTGTCCGAAGGAGCTCGGCCGCTAAGTAGTTCGGCTGGCTGTAAGAGTTTGGCTACGACCCGTCTCTTCCGTGGCTACTGGTTGCATTAGGCTGAGCATCGAACTAGACTTCGGCAGGAGCGGGGTTTATTCCCAACAACATTAAATCTTGCAAATCTGGACTCAAATCTTGTGAACTTCCAATTGCTTACTATGTTCCTGAAAATTACAAAAAATATTAATTTAATCATAGGAAATTGCTTCTTGAATCTTGAATGCTAGATCTAGCATTCATGAATAGATGTGGTAACACTCTTGAGTTATTTATTTTTCAAACCTCAAGTAGAATTTGACTTGCTTCCATCAAATGTTTAAAATTCTGAAACACAACTTAGATAGACTTACGGATATCATATGCCAGTGGGGTGCTGCACTGCTTGCACGGTATGTAGTGTATTATGAAGATGCTTGGGACACTTTGTGCAGCTGCATGTCAAGCAGTTGCAGGCAGTTGTTATTTGTGTTATTTCAGCTTTCTAATAAGGCACTGGCACAGGGCATAACTCTACGCAACCTGGTATTTAATTCCACTTAAATCCATGTGTAAATATGGTATTCTTGTACTTACTGTTGGAATGGTATATGAGGTACAGTTTGTGAAAAGAATAGTCATCCCAGATGAACTCTTAATTCATGTTAATTTCTTTAATTAGATCTATAAACCTTGAGGTGGTTGTTGAAAAACACAGCTTAGAAGTTTTGTTTGTCATTCCTTATTCTAAATTAGTTTTTCCCCCTTCTTTTCAAATGGTTCCTTTTCGTTGTCTAAAGGTGCATAAATTTATATTGTAACTATACAGCTCTTTAATCTTGATGCTTTTGTAGTTGGAAGAACTGTTTAAGCTGCTTATTCAGGCTTACTTTTTAGCTTGTAGTGTGTAGTTATGTGAATTTGTAAATGGGCAAGCTAACAGATGTGCAGCTACCTTATCCACTTCTTTATTCAATTTCATGTTCCAATCCAAAGCTCTCTTTTTCCTAAGTTCAATCTTCCTGAGGCTACTTGGATCTAATAATTCTATTTTATAATAGCCTTAGGTTACAACAATGTTGGAAAATACCATGTGTTTATATGGCCTACCTGTCTGTATAAAGCATTGTTCTTACAATCTTGAGTAAATATCTCTGATAAGGCTTAAAATCCTTTAGTTTTTATCCGCCTACTAAATTAATTTGGCTATCATGGTCATTTCTGTTTGCTAGGTAAGCAACAAACTGAACACTGCTGATGACAAAGGGGAAAGGAAAAGAGAGTTGGAGAAGAAGTTGCAAGTCTTGAATGATAAGAAACACCATCTTGTGCAAATGCTGAAGCAGGTAACTTCATTTCCAATATTTAAGTCATTTCATGTATATATCAGTTCAGAATGAGAAGAGCTGTTTTTTTAAAAATTATATATTTTTTTTAAATTCCAGATATTTCATGATTTTAGTAATGGAGATGATATGCATTAAATGATGAGTGTTTTGTTAAAAACAAGCATGGGCTGCTAGGATGCTTTCTTGGTCTAACAGGTTGATTGAAATGATCTGTGAGAAGTGATCAAGGAAAGCTATAGTAGCCTTGATGAACATCCTTTAGGGTCTGTTCTTTTATGGGTAAAACATTTATTTGGGAATCTTTATTTTTCTAGATAAATATTTTCTAGGCAACATTCAGATAGAAAAATAATTTATCCATGTTCTTTTGTGCATAGGAAAGTGGCTTCAAAATCGACGTTCTTTCGCATTACTACTTTCCTGGATAGATTGCTAAAATTTATCCATATTTTCTATAATATCCTTTATGCTTTTTTGGTTTGGAGAAAGTGGACAACTGAGTTATTAGGTATTGAATAATAGAGACATTGGAAATGAGGATGGGGTATTTTAGGAATAAAATTAAATGTTTGCTTTACTGGCTGATGGGAAAATGATTTAGCCACCCTCTAGGCAGGTAAGATTTTCTCCCATTTCATGGATAAATACTACTCATGGGAAAGTAACTTACCCATCTTGAAAAGCATAAGAACATGGATAAGTTGGTCAATAGGAAAGTTGACCAAATTTCCATGATATTTACCCACCAAAGCTTAAGTTTTTAAAAGGCATTTATAGTTGTAATTACCTTTTTTAACACAATGCAAGGCAAGAAAAATTTTGGCTTCAATTTATTTTATATAAATAGCTGTTGTAATGTGTACGTATGATGATTCATGCATGAATTTCTGATGAAGAGTGCCAGAGGCACCTTAGTTTGGTTTCTGAAAATAGATATCTGTGTGGATTTCATAATATGTACAATTTATAAATGATTGGGCTATTTTATTATTTTCTAATGCAACAGCAGCATTTATTATGGTATGGTGTTTGAAATTTTAATTGTTTATTTCCTCATAACTATTTGCTGTCAGATTTATTCAAAATTCATGAAATTTCAGTGAACATAGACCTATCTAATGAAAGATGTCAGAATTTGGTATTGGTTTATATGATAGGACGTCTCCTAGTGCACTATGAAGTTAAAAAAAAAAGTTTCTCTTGGCTTATGTTGATTGTTGACATCATGAATGATTCGTGGCCAACCAAATGCTTATTATGTGATTAAGATTCTTTTCAGTTGAAGAAATGCTTAGATAATTCTATTGACAAATAGATGTTATATAGTGGCATAAAACAGCTCGCATCATCATAAGAAATCAGTCATGGTATGGAAGGTATGAGCAGTCGAGCACCAAATAAGCTGACGTAGAAATTTACATCGATAAATACTGTTGCTGAGACTTGTGATGATATGTTATTATCATGTCTATAAAGCCCTGATATGTTGCAAAGGGTCTAAATTTGTTTCAACCATAAAGTGTTTGCATGTATCTTGTCAAAATAGTTTTGAGCCCAACCATGTGTGGCTGGACTGAAGCCTCTGCATTCTGTGTGTGTGTGTGTGCGTCTGTCTGTCTGTCTCCCATGCACACACACATTTGGTTTCCTACTTATTATGGTCTGACGAATCATTTGAAAAATAGAAGGAATGTCCTGTCTGTTACCTTTCACATTCGGACTCTAAGCCTTTTTCCTTTTTTTTCCTTTTTGCTTTTTAAAGAAACCTGTCATGATTTTTCTCCTGTGTGAAGCAAGATATTAACTCCAAGTCCAATAAGCTTTCTGATTGGATTAGTGTTCCATTGCTGGATAAAATATGTCTAATGCATAGTGTCTAATTTTCGCAAGTTTAGTGATTCTAGGGTAATTACTTAGCATTACAGCATAACCTTCAAACAAGATTAGAATAAACCGTGCATGGGAGATGAGACTAGCTTGAAAATAAGATACATAAATGAAAAGATTCACATAAAAATATTCCATAATAAAACAAAGAAAATAAATGCATGAGAACGGACAAGCGTTACTGAATAACAAACATAAGGTACATTTTCATCCATTTATTTCTTCACAAGTTTGCCTATATTAATGTGTGCCAAAATCTTCTCCAAAGCACCTTAGAGTAAAATTTCTTGTAGCACCAAGATTGTGCTGCATTTGAGATTATGATTTATGCAGAAACTTCAAAATTTGAAGTTCCCTTTCATGTTATTTTGATTTGATTAATGCTCTTATTTGGAAAAGAACAGTTGTGTACACGTTACCTTCACCAAGATTTTCCTCTTCTTTGAATTGCATTTATTCTGGATAAAACTGTTGAATTTATCCATATCATTGAAAAACTGGAATTTTTAGAATGTTTTGGTAAAATTGCAGTTTTGATAACCTTCTAATTCTTCCATATTATTTTTCCATTATATTGGATAATAATGGTTGTTATAATATCCATTATCTTTTTCGAAAGAAAATCAGGCACTCAACAGTTTAGTAGGCAAAAAAGGCCATTGTGGTTATCACGATGCTAAAGAATGGTTTTTAAAGGGGTCAATTATTTGAGAACATTGCTGTCTTTAAAAAGCTTCGTAATTATTCTTAGAAGGTTTAGTTTTGCACCTTAAACAGTCTTGATACTGTTCCACAAATTAATTTTCTTCTTTATAGTCAAAAATTTTTGAAACTTTGATATACATATTTAATGCTTAAGGGTCTGTATGGATGTTTCTTTGGGTAGAAGACATGGGGTTTTTCTTCTCATAGAATATAAATTCCTGTCCGTTCCTGTTATTATCCATCTAAAGAAGAAAAGTGAGAGTTGCTAGTATATTTGCAAACCTTGTTGCTTATTCTTAGATTCTCTGTGTATGATTTTTTTCCCTAAAATTATATTTTCCTCTTGTACAAGGATATCGTAAAAACTCAGAAATGGGGAATTGATCCAAGATATGGATCCCAAAAAAACTCCCTAAATAGTCTTCAAAAATATTTGAAAGATGATACATAAGATATGCTCATGTTATCTTGAATGTGTGATAGTTTGGCTTTTTTCCCATCTCCTTTGTTGTTGTGATCTCCGTTTTTGATTGTCTGTCCACTGTTACTTACAAATATGTGCCATTTCTCTGGATCAGATTTCATATGAATTCATTGCTTTGGTGCTGTCAAGTTGTTACTAGGAATTCCTAATTTAACATTTTTTTTTTCTACGAAGTAGTTAGAAAGAAATCTTTGTTCTCTAGGTTTTTTTATTGTTCAGTAAATATATATTACTCGCCTTTTAATAACTATTCTATTGTATTGTCCAACAGATTTTAAATGCCGAAGAAGAAATAAAAAGACGTAGCATGCAGCCATCTGTTATGCATGTTTCTATTCCTCTTCAAGCAGAAACTGCCGTTGACATGGATTCTGTGACCAGACAAGCTCCCAAGATTAGTGTAGAAGTAAATTTCAATTGTGATTTAGGCGGGGAATCAGATCTTGTGGGTAATCGCATTACTCATGCACAGCAATTGCATCACTTGCATATTACATCTCCATTGGCAGCAGCATTTTCCAGAACTCCATTTGGCTCTCTACAACATAACACAGTAAGTTCTTGCAGGAGAAGAATGAGTTACAGTTTTTAATTTTGATTCAACACTGTTTGCATTCACAAATTTGGCTTTCTATACTAAATGTGCTTTAAAACTATTTTGTTTCTCTCTAATACGGCCTTCTAGTGTCTCAATTCTACCGTTACAAACTGATAACCATGATAGAAAGTAGAAATATTTGTCCTATTTTCATCACATGATAACTATGTACAAATACTTGCAGACATGTTTGGTACTTTCATTTATAAGTTGTTTCTATTATTTGCTTCATAATGAGGTATGCAATTGTCTGGCCAATAGCGACCTTCTCTATGACTGCTTTATTACTCACTTCTTTCTACGAGTATCTTGGTTCAGTCCCACAACATTTTACATGTATATTGAGTTATGCGGGTGAACCACAATATTTATTTGATCATGCTGAAGTTATTTGTTACATGAAATATTCTGCTTTTTCTTGTATTAAAACTGACATCTAGAACTTATTTGGTAGATTATGATGAGAAGATCGAGGGTGTAGCATGCAATTAAGAAATTCTCATATGAATTTTTTTTTTTTTAGTTTTATTTTTATTTTTATTTTTATTTATTTGCATCTCTGATTGGAAGGAAAGTAATTTGTACATTACAGCTGCTTTCCTGCTCTTATTTAGGTTCCTTTAATATAAGGTCTAGAATTCTATGAATGGCTTAAAAGGATTCAGTGATCCTGAATGCAACAGAAAATGATGCTTGGCCATTGGCAAATACCAAGACCTTCTTGGACATCTAACTGATGGTAAATTGGTTTAACTTTCGGGGATAAGTTTATGTCGTGAAGAACATTTGGAAATAAATTTACCTGAAATATGTATGATGCAGTAACGGGTTATAGAAAAGAATGCCAAATTAGTGAAGAGTCAGTGCTGTTTGGAGTGTGAAACAGGAGAACCAGAAGATAATGCTTTGTATGTGGTTTAAGATGCCTAGGTCAAGATTGCTGGTTATTACTTGATGTACATGGCATGCAACATAATTTATCTTAACCATTGGTAGTGCCATTTTGAGATGACTTGATGCATAGGTTAGATACCTCCAAAGCATATGATCTTGGTTAGTAAGCTTATAGATGTTGTGGATCATGGTTATAGGTGAAACTTTTCATCTTGGCAAAGGAAATCCATTAAATTGCACTATTGCAGATACATCCTAACATGTCCATCCAAACAAAAGATTGGAGGCGTGATGGAAAATTTTCCAATAAAAAAAGAGAGAGAATAAGACAGTCTGCAGATTGATCCAAAGCAGGTGACCGACTATTAGTGGTAATTCCTCCATTCAAGAGTTTATCCAACTTATCAAAAATAAATATATGAATCCATGGGATTGGTGGTTCTGAAGAGAATGGTGGGTTGAATTGGAGTCCACCAAAGGAGAAAGGAACCCTGATGACCCTGAGAAGTGCTAAAGACTATTTTGGATGCATGATATGTCATCTTCTTAACTGGATAAGTTGGCAGGAACATTACCAGTAGATGACGTGATCTCTGTTGGTTTAGCTTGCAATGGGCATATTGCACCTTATCAAGGCCAATGACCTTCTTAACAAGGTTTGTATAGCCTGTACTTGGTCAGAATAACCTTATCTTTGTTAACACCGCTTGCTTCCTTTCTCTCGTGCACTTGGTTTTCCTCCCATTCTCAGCGAGTGGCTGCTTAAGGTTGCTATTGATGAGGACTGTAAATTTGGTTGTTCTTCTCCACATTGAATTTTTGAATGCTGCAGCAAAATCCATGTGGGAGATTGCATCTTAAAATTCATATTTCATCTATGAATATCTGTTCAATTGTCTTGCAGCTTCATTCTCCAGTTCTTGGACATATGGTGTTGAACTAAGGTAAATGTAGGCAGTGGTGGAAGTGCAAATGCTTAGTTGAAGGGGTTGTTGGTGTTATGGAGCTGATGTGGTAGTGGGAGCAAGACCTTATATAACTTGTACCACCCCGTGTAGAACAATTTGGGTACTAATGTTGGCATTCACAAGTTCCATGCTAATGACCTTAACGATATTATGCATAACAAATAGTATAAGTAGATGTTAAACAGCCAAGTAGGATAGAAATCAAGCATTTTTGGCATGAAATAGCATCAAGGAAACCATGAATTGGTCAGTAGCTTTAGTTATACTCATGATTCACATTTTGATAGTAGTTAGGCTTGGAAATACCAAGAAGGATATCGTACTAAATGATTTAAGGTGGATTGCTTGGGGGGAGAAATATTTTGATAAGGGGGTTGTAGGATGAAATATATGGGTTCAAAACAGATCAGACCACTTAAAATAAAGGATACAGGGCTAAGAGAGGAGGTGGTAAAGATATGTAAACATGAAAGAATGGAAGTCCGGTGGACAGAAAAGGGAAAATGAAGAGAATGGAGTAGGACTAGTGCTAGAGGACAAGGATGAGAAAGTAGTAAGATTTTTCTTTTAGGAAGATCAGATTGCAAACTTATACTCTTTAAATGCAGTGATACACCAATAGGCCCTGCTTAAGATTATTTTATGCTTGTGGACTCTACTTGATCCATGATCAATGTAAATAATTTGGTAGTTATTAAACCTAATGAAAACCTGACTTAATTATTATGGTAGCGTTATAAAGAAAATCTGACATATTTTGGTAATAATTGGGGAGAAAAAACATTAGTTAAAAGCAAAAGCAAATTGAGACCGTCTTCTTAAGATTTATGCCCATTAATCAAATGTTTGCAACTTCAAGGTTACCATTGACTTCAATTATTCCGAAGGTGATTATACCCTTTTCTAAGAGAGAGAATAATTTTTATTCAGCACCTTGTAGAGAGATAAATATAAGGATTTCTCCTAAGCTGTTTTGCAAAGTGAGGTTATTGCAATTCTCTAAAACACACTTTCCTCTTAAATTTGTCAAGAGAGGGCCTGGCTTCTTGGTAGATTAGCCTCTTTTGGGTGAAGATTCATTGCTAGAAGAAGACAATATTGAGTGAGAGAAGAAGGTATTCTATTGACTAACCAATTGACCCCGAGGTGCCCTGCCCCTCCCCGGTGTTGTGCAACTTGGACTGCACATGTGGAGGGACCACAATGGCTGAAATGAGTTAAGATGACAAAAAAAATGACTGAAATGAGTTAAGATAACAGCTGGGTTAATTGAATAAATAATTGGCATGGAAGGGATTTGAAATTTTGATCCTTGGCATAATTGGCTCTGAAATAATTTTGATTTTCCAAGCGACTCCAAAAGCTTAAGCTAATAGGAAAAGGGCTCCCAATGCATGGTAGGCCTATCATATTTCATCTATCCTTTTGAGTCCAGCTTTTGATCTTTGAGTAAAAGCTTCGTTGGAGATAAAAGGATATTTAGAAAAGAACTCTTGTAAATCAGTGGTACTTTTTAATCATCTTTATCCCTTTCTTTCAATTTTTTTTTTTTTTTAATACATAAATTTAAGTTAGAAAAGGATCCTACCGTTCTTAGAGATATCCTCATTAATTATGATCCATGAACTTGTGCGTACAGAAAATTAACTGAAGAAATCATCAAATAGAGCAAGCTATTTTTATAAAGAAAAACGAAGGGTGGCCCACATGTACCATAGTCAAGCAGGTTAGACTTGTTGGAGATGCACCACCAAGACTCTATATAATTTTTTATTAAAACTATATATTGTATGGATGGAATGGTCTTATATTTTCCCACATGTACCAAAAGTTCCGGTTGATATTTTATTTGGAATGTCATTCTGATCTGTAATGCACTCCACTGTTGTCTAAACATATATTCTACAGGCAGCTGTTGGCCTTGGGCAGACGACGTCTAATGCATCGATGGGTACTGCCATGGCTAGTCCTTCCCGCTTTGCTCCTGTCAGTCACCAGGGTCATGCTCCGAGCATGAGTATGCCATCCATCTCATTACCTTGCACCAATCCAATTATGTGGCATCGCCAGCAACATCTGGAGGTGCGTCCTCAGTCTTCAGGGATTCTCGCCTTACCCACCCATACCCATGAAAAAATATGACGTCCCCGCTGTGCAGATTGTCAGCCAGATAATTTTATCATATACAGTTTCCAAGCAACCATCGTGAAGCCGGGTCCTGATTTTAGGAGCCCGTTTTCCAATGGTCGGTGATGCATCTGCCATCTTCCGAGAAGCCATTGTGGTAATCCATCCCTTCCGTCATGTGCTAAACCCTCACGTATTATCCTAGAATAGATTCAAGTGTGTTCTGCATTATTAACATGAGAAACTCTAAAATCTCTCTCCAAGCTAAGCTAATCAAGTGACGACCGATGTATTCAGCTGTTAAAATGGAAAGCATCGAAGGCCTCTGACGTCGACATCAGAGCGGACCTTCCGTTACTCCATGTCGAGCAAGAACACGTCACTTTACATTAAAACATCCACCAACAACTCTCCCTCTCTCTCTCTGGGAAAGAAAACAACAGATGGTAAGATGCCGATCATCGGGATCTTCACTTCCTCATTCTCTGTTTCAATCTTTTCCCACTGAAACTTGGATGGAGATATTCATGTTCATCACCATGTGGTTTGATATTGAAAGTGTCCATATTCTTACCATTTTTCTTCTGAAATTACATGAAAATCGGATAAGCAGTAGAACCTATACTAAGCGCGCCAATCCTGCACGCCAGCATACAAAATCAGATGATTGCAGTCATATTTGAATATTTCAGCTGCAAGGCCAATAAGGCATGAAGTGATCAACTTTTTCTGATTAAGTAAGAAAATATTCTTGCATGCAACTTGAAGAACAAAAATATTAAGGGGTTGAAACACGGAAAGGTGATTCCCAACAAAGACGCTTCCCAACTTCTGGAAGATTTAATCATTTGGTGGATAGAATGGCAAATAAGACAGATACTAAGAGGACGACCACCATCACCTGCATCATTGCGACTGAAAATTAGATGCAACTTTAGACTAGAAGCAACAGCGGTACGGCACATCAGACAAGTATCTGGCGCAAGAATTTACCAGCGCTGAATTGTACAGCAGCCTGCTCTCATACATGTGACATCCCCTGAAGAAGCCCATATGCAATCATTATGAAACAAAACAAAAACAAGGGTATAATAACGACAAACCTTTTATCTAGCAATCCTGAGGATATGCAAGCCTTCTGTATGGCTTCCACATGATGATGAGTAAGACTGGCATTTGGATCATTATCATCAATCTGCATCGTCATTTTACATGGTTCATCAATTTTTTGATGATGAAATTTACTTCGTATAGAATCCTTTGGACAATATTCATAACCGTTGGCACTTGTTTGGCAAGAGTAGAAAAATGTCTTAAGCTAAATCCAACAAAAACTAAGCAAGAGTGAAAATCACAGTAATAAATGGTAATTTATGCAATATATCTTTTTTTTCAAAAAAAAATTGTGGGGTAATACATGCAAAACCAAGAATTATACTTGAAATTTTTGGATATATTTGGAAATAGAAATGCTATAATTCATTTTGCAGTTGCAAAAAACCTTTTGGTTTGATTCAACTGAGAACTGCAAATGCATTTGCTGCTGTTTGGTTGCATGATTCTAAAAGAGGTGTTGTAAACTTACAGCTACCTTTAATTGCATAAATATATTACATATGTTGAATACAATATAATAAACTATTAAAATTAGTAATAATCATATATTATACTACATGATATAATACTAAGTATGACAGCATACAGGAATTAATACATGCACTTATAATTTATTGTTATTTTATAAAGTCTAATATGTAATATAGAGACACATAATATCATATAACTACATTTTTATTATATATAATTAGTATAACACAAATTATATTGATATGTACAATTACAAAAATTATAGTATTCAATGCAATAATATTATATAATATTAACATTTAAATAATAATATCATATTGATGGTAAAATATATATAAATGACATCTCAAATTATAATATCATAATGATGTGATATATTTTTCTTTTGCATAATATATTACATCAAGAATTATTACTATTAATAGTACATAATTATATTATATATATATATAGTAATATTAGAATTATATTATCTTAGAATGATCATAATATTTTAATATATTAATAAATATTTTGTTGTAACATATGAAATATTATATATTATAGTATATAATATGATATAATATATTCAATTTTATACTTCATGGAATCTTTTTTTTTTTCTCGATAATGAGTTAGGAAAACCTAACCCAAGCATATATTGTATCACATCATGTCTAATTATTTTATGTGATATAATATATATTTATTCCAATAATTATAAAATATATCATTAGATTATAAGCAGGTTATATATTTTAATTTATTACTATAATAGTTAACTGACAATTAATGTTAGTACTACATAACATAATACAAATCCAATATAATATTAATTTATACAAATTATTATTACATTTTATCGATCTATTTTCATTTTATATTATTAGATATACGTGGGTGGGGACCTCTTCAACAAACCACGAAGTGGGAGGTGAGGAGGTTTGATGGGTGGAGAGCTCACCCACAATATTAGTGGTCATTCATTTGTAGTTAATTTTGGTTACAATGGGTTTTGCAACTTTTTGGAATTTGAACTCTTCTTTATAAAACCAATTACTACTTGAAAATTAATTGCAAGTAACAAAATAGTTACAAATAGCTGTCTACAACTTATTTTTTGCTGCATTTGGTTTTGCATCCTTCCTGTTTGCAGGCAACCAAACAATCCCTAAATGGATTGATTTACAATAAAGGCAATTTGAAATTAAAAATATTTTAAGGGTGGTACCCTAACAAATTCATGATTAAAAGATACTTTTTGAGGCTCTAATTAGATGACATTTTCCTTTTTCTATACATTATGGGCATTTCAGTTAGCATTAAATGGTCAATGCGATACAAGATGCCCAATATCCATAGGAATGCCATACAAGACTAAGTTGTTACGTCAATCAAGGGGGAATCAAGATACCAATTTCTTATTTCTTGAAGCAATTACACATAGGTATAACTTTGGTGGTTCTCTGACCATTGTATATGATGACCATAAGATAGTTGGAAACTTCATTAGTTGGATTCTTGAATCCACATGAACACTTGCATGTCATTACATACTGACTGCTGGAACTGGGAGCATGGCTAGTTGAAATAACACTTCAAAGATAGACAATGTTCACACTAAGTAATCTCTACATTTACCTTACCTAAGGAATTCATATGTACTACAATTGATAACCATCATTTTAATGATTGAATTACATAAAACAAGTCAAGGATTTACCTTTAGAGATCTACTGGATATAGATGATTGATGCCAAGGACACATGAGAAGTAGCTAGTTTGGGTAGTTGGACTGATTAGACTATTTAGGATAAACAGTCGCAAATTGTGAATCATTTATATTCTTTAACATATTTTCTTGGAGAAAGTGTTTGTCCAATGTTTTAGCAAATCCTAGAATCCAATGGTGAATATACATGATTAGTCAAATAATGCAATTATATTTATCTCAAAAACCAATAAGACCTTATTTTAGCAGAGCGACCTAAATGCACATGGGTGCATTGTTATGAGGGATTTATCTCATGATAATCCAATTGCTAGGGAGTTTGCCATAATATAATTTTCATGAGATATTTACAAACTTGGTTCTAGGTGACATGTGATTAATTAAGTGTTAAGTAATCATGCATCCAACAATGCATAAATTGGAATCCCATCTTAACTTGCATGATCACATGAGCTTATAAATTTGATTGGCTTATTTTGGAAGTCGGAGGCTCATATCCACTTAGCCAAGATATTTGATTGTACACAATCTGGGAACTGCTACATTACCTCAATGGAGTGTGATAGATAGTGGTCATTGGAGTAGCCTTACTAAGCCTCTAGAGCGTTAGGCCCTTGCCTCAAAGGGGGCAAGTACTTTAAAGGCTTGCATAGTGCATACATTTAATTGTTGATCCGCATGTCAAGATACAACATGACACATACCTATGCCATTGCTTTACTGGCACAATACCCTTTGCTAATACATGGCCAGTTGTGCTATTAGATGTCAAGCATTTAAGCATTGACATGGCATGGCACAACACGGTGACATGCCCCCAGCACGTTATACTTCAATCCTTGAGAGCTAGCCCCTTAGGGGAGGCCAACTCTCTCCCCGCCCCCTGCAGCTCTTCTATTTAGTTTTCCTTGAGGGCCTGTTCTTTGGTGGGTAAATATCATAGGAAAGTTGGTTAACTTTCCTATTGATCAACTTACCCATGTTCTCATACTTTTCAAGATGGGTACGTTACTTTTCCATGGATAACATTTACTCATGAAATGGAGGAAAATCTTTCCCACCTAAGGGGTGGCTAAATCATTTTCCCATCAACTAATAAAGTAGATATTTAATTTTATTCCTAAGATGCCCCATCCTCATTTCCAATGCCTCCATCATTCAATGCCCAATAACTCGGATGTCTATTTTCTTCAAACCTAAAAAGTATAAAGGATATTATGGAAAATATAGATAAATTTTAGTAATTTATCCAGGAAAGTAGTAATGCAAAAGAACATGGGTAATAGATTTCAAAACCATCTTCTCATACGTAAAAGAATATAGATAAATTATTTTTCTATCTAAATGTTGCCTAGAAAATATTTATCTAGGAGAATATAGATTCCCAGGTACATTTTTTACCCATAAAAGAACGGATCCTAAGGGGTATTTGCAGATGGGTGATGTTAGGTCAGGTATATGTCTAGCATATTTAAGAGTTAAAGTGGTTTTGGCTCATCATCAGGGATGATAATTGACATTGCACTAGCATGAGATAAGATGCATAGATAATTGTCCTACTTCATAACAAACTACAAAACAAGTATGTACCACAGAAAGACAGATGTGTGATCGAGTGGATAGACAATATCATGAAAAATATCTTAAATGTTTCCAAACAGTATATTAAGAAAAACTAAGTAGACAGAACAGTACCTTGGACTTGAGCAAAGATGAAAATTCGAAGAAAGCACCATAGACATCTGACATTGATCTTGTTTGTTCAATAACCCTAGCAGTAAGTCCTGGAAAGCAGGGTCAAAAGGTACCATCCATCACTGAGTAGCGCATAAATATATTTTACTCTCATGACATAAGATACTTCATGATACTGATCTGGGGTTCCACAAAACATACACAAATTACAATGAACCATTATAATTCTTGAATCCTAAAAATAAATAGATCAACAAAATCAAAGTGTCAATGAATATTTATTAGATATTATAATAGTAAGTGTGCCCCTTCCAAATAAAATGGATGTATCAATTAATGTTATTTGTTCAGAAGGAAAGCCAGTTAGGTAATTGCTAATGTCTCATCCATTTCTTTTCACAAAATATTGGGGTTTGTCATGAACCTGAACTGGTCTCAGAATGATCGGTCAATAATGCAAAGGGGGGCTTCACGTCAAGCATACAGAACACTTTGTTCACTATATTTTTTAGCATACTGTATTCTGAAGTTCCTCCTCCAAAGGCGAAAAGAATATCTTGTAAAAAATCATTAACAAGACAAAGACGCACCTGATTAATAATGCAAAAATCCACATCTACATCAAAAGAATATAGATTCTGAAGCAATTATCTAATTATTGTAAAATGAATAGAGAACCAAAAACGACAATACCTGTTTGATGTTGACTTGTCGGTAAGATTTATTTAAATACGGTTTATCTTAGCTATTCCAGTTATGTTAACTAGCTACAACTTGCTTGCTCAATTAGGTCAACAGGTTAGTGTATAAATGTTCACAAGCTGTTTCATTTGCCATTTCGAAGCAATTAAAGATGTTTCAAAGAGAAACTAAATAAGCTTCCTCTATACGTACACATACATACATACGTACACACATACGCACACACGCACACACACACACATATATATATAAAGCAAAGCTTCTACCTATTTGCAAGCAATGTCTCATATCCTTTGGTGCCAATGCATGCTAAAACCCAGAATGCTAAGGTACACTACACCATATGAAGTTTAAGTCTGAACAATGAAGGCTCTACTGTCAACTGTTAGGGATGCCAATAGGACAGCTCGGATTGGAGCATTTCAAAATTTGTTTAGACCCAACCCAGTAATCCAGGCCAAACAATATAATGGTAGTCTTGCATGTTAGTCTGTTGACATCCCTAATGCCTGGTAACACTAGGGCCTAGGCCATGGATTAAATATGATTCAGCAAGCTCTGAAACTTTTTACTAAACTTCTTAGATTCATGTTAGCCCTTGGTAAATTGGTTTTAAAATCTTGGCCAAAAACTTCAACCTAGAGTGCTGCACTCACTTCAGATTTTTTCCAAAAATTCATTCCAACACCTACATGTTAAGCACTTCAATATTCTTTTTTTTTTTTTTTAAAGACAAACATCCCTATACATGCAACCAAATTGGCTCTTCAGTTCAGGTATATGTAGGCTTTACTGTAAAACCTGGATGACCCATTGGTTTAAAGATATCCAAGGAAGGAACACAACAGAAGAGCTTACCATTGTATAAAATATCTTTATATTAATCTCACATAAGCACTCTATAATGTGGATTTTTATGAGAATTGGTGCTTAGGTACTGGTATGTAATCTGATCACACAAGTGGTAGAGCCCCAATTGTGCCAAGCCAAGTGAAACTTTGAGCTTGAAATAAAATCAATGGAGTGGTGTTCAAGCTCAGGTTGAGCTCAAACTAAGCTTAAGTTTCCATGCTGGAGCTTAGCTATGGAGCCACTTGAATGAATTCTCAAACTAAGTTTGAAACTATACTTTCATTGCAAGCAAATTAATGGTTCCTCAGCTTATTATCATCCGATCCTTCCAACACAGCTTGCTATTGGATTGATTCCTGAAAGTGAGCCAAGCTCAACGCTGTTTGCGGCCCTAAAAATTAGAAAATTAGCTCATTTCAAACCTCAATATTCCTCAAGGTTGATTATATATTTAATATGATAACTTGCGAGAGAAAATATTTGAAGAAAATGAAGCCTTACAATGATGAAATCATGTTAATTAATATCAGACTTGCCACATATCCATCATAGAAATACTTGTACCCAATTGAACTTGAGATGGAAAAGATTCATATTATCAACAACATTGAATTTATGAAAAAGATTTCAGAACATCAATGTTATGCAAATAAAGGGCTAGCAAACCATGTTGAACAGGCCAATTCAAAGCATACCAAACCGGATGGTTGATTACCAGTATAGTTCAGCCCATCAATTTGATATATAGACCCTACCGCCCCTACGGCCTAAGCTCTCCCCTCCTGACGCATTTGAACCCTCCTCCTCTAGCCACTCCTCTCTTTAGGTGATTTGTTTGAAGCC
The DNA here is from genome assembly GCA_006176705.1 of Cocos nucifera. NCBI lineage: Eukaryota > Viridiplantae > Streptophyta > Magnoliopsida > Arecales > Arecaceae > Cocos > Cocos nucifera. Next base: position 870,112 of record QRFJ01000048.1, read on the forward strand.
TCCTCCTCCGACCCCTCCTTGCTCCAGGTGAGTCCTCTCTCTCTCTCTCTCTCTCTCTCTCTCTCTCTCTCTCTCTCACACACACACACACACACAGATCTCTCGAAGGTAGGATCCGAAGATCAAAGCCCTCTCTCTCCCTCTCTTGCCTCCTCCAACCTATCTCCCCATAAGCCCATCTCCTTTGGATCCGCATGCATCCAAGACATGCCATCCATGTCCGATGATGATGATGCCCAGCAAGGTGAGCCCCTCCCTCCCTCCCTCCTTCCTCTCCCACCCCACACTCCATCTCTCCTCCCTCTCCCTGTTTCGTTACATGCCCCGACACTATATGGTATGCACCCATACTGTACTGAACCAATTTCTAGCCAATATGAGCCCTAATACGGGTCCTACAGACCTTGATGTGAATACATGGTGAAGTGGGAAGGTAAATCCCATTTAAAGGAGTCATGAGGGAATGGAGGCAAGAAATCATCCCTGCAATTGATATGATCCATTATTTCATATCTTCTATTTGAACAACCTAAATTGTAAAAAGAGAACAATGAACTTCTGGTGGTAAACTGAGATGACTAGAGAAATACCAATCACCAAAAGAGAAAACAAAGAGGAAGAAGGATATCATCAAGTTCAAATTAAATAAACACGAAGAAATCATTAGTTAATTAAAGGGTACGCAATTTTCTTACCACGTCGCATCTTCACAACTCCTCTAAAAACCTCCACATTGTTATAGCAAAGAGCAAGGGTTCCAATTGCCATGATCTGATGCAACTAAAAATGTCAACATACACTTTGAAATAGATATAAATGTTCAAACTAGACAACAGAGAGTCTAGAGTGGAAGTATGAAAAGCAGAGCTAAAAATAGCAAGGAAAAATGGAACATTGAGAAGGGCAATAGAAGTTCCACTGATAATTTCATTTATTACATTCACAGGACAAAAAACATTAGCAAAAAGTCAGTGAGGAATCAAATAACAGATGCTAAATTTTAAGCAATAACAATTATGACACTTGTCTTATCCAATGATGAGATGAGCTTGCACTTCTTGCCATGAACCACTGACCTCAAAGTTTAACAGCAAACATGTTAGACATCAAGCCAGAAGAAAACAATAAGGGCAGATCAGGCTCCAGTCAAATAAGATGCATTGTCAACTGTGTCAAGTAATACAGACCAGTAGGTCAATACTGCCCCTACTGTTTAATACAACCTAATAAGAGCCAATAGACCACTTTCTTTTACACTTGATGAAGGTTACTTTCATAACCATATAACTATCATCCTTGCACACACTTTTCTTCTAAGATTATTTTATTAACTTATAAAAAATATGTCATGGTAGACTGAATCCAATTCAATATTCAAATGCATACTATCAAAAAGCATAGGTTTCCATGATGCTTTTATAAAAATGTCAACACACAGGTACATGCACACGCAATGGTATAAGCTACTTTTTTTGTTTATGTCCTAGTACAGCATATGGTATATGCACTTTAGAGTTTTGTTAGTGTATCTTCAAACCATCTAAGGATATACAAATGTCAACATGCAGGTACATGCACATGCAATGGTATAAGGTACTTCTTTTTTGTTTTTTGTCCTAGTACAGCATATGGTATATGAACTCGAGAGTTTCATGACCATATCTTCAAACCATCTAAAGCCAATAAAAGCTGACCTGTTCATATTTTGCTTAAAAAGAAAGGCAAAACATTCTAATAAAACGGTTTCATCTAATAAGAATTTTAGTATAAACACCAAAAAGCTAATACAGTGGGTGGTAATATGAAGGGTTTATAGATTTCATAATTAAAAGTTTTCGTACATGTGAATATGCCATGATGTCAAGCATTTTAATTTTGATATCGTAATATTTAGCAAACAATTAGCTATTAATGGTTGCTCATATTAGGTAGAGATTGTATATATTTTTCCCTTTTGCATTTTTAACTGTCGGTGGTGTTTGCCGCACATAGAATGGATCATGGACAAGTTTGAGAAACACCAAGACAAAGAAATTGACAGCAACACTAGAATTGGATTTTGACTACTATGTCATCAAATAACTATTACCACACTTCTGGCAAAAAAAAATTAATGACACATGCCTTTCTGTGCTGCAGGATCCAAGATGCTTTGAGTCTAGCTGAATTTCGCTAAAAGCATGCACTAAAGAGTGGCAGAAAGTTATTTCAGAGTTTGAATTTTTCATTTTACTTAGGGTTTAACCATTTTAAGTGTGATCATACTATGTTGAGAGTCCTTAAGAAGCACTTTGCTAAGTCACTAGTGACGGCTCGCAAGTTTGAGCAAACTTTAAATTCTTTTGTAGGTTTACCTCATTTGCTATTATAACTACAGCAAAATTAGGATTTGAGATGTGAATCACAGTTATTTCAGAATTCCAAGCCTGTATTCACAGTGTTGATACTTGAGAGGTTAACAATTGCCATTAATATCTTACAATTTCAAGCCTGAATATTTTCTTTTAGGAAAAAGAAAAGGAAAGAAAAACTTATGTTTTGTGACACATTGTTATAACAAGCATCACTAAAAGTCAAGAACTAAACTGAGAATTCATGTTGATTAATTGTAAATCATAGTGGGAGGAAGAGAAATAAATGATTAATTAAAAGAAAGCAACCACTTTTCCTCAAAAAAAAAAAAAAAAAAAGCCAAATAAGTTATAACCCTTCTGGAACATTTCCTTTTCTTTTCTTTTTACTTTTTCTTTTTCGAAAGAGAGAGAGAGAGAGGAGGGAAAGGGGCCACCATGGTAAACTACTCAAGGAAAGGAGGTTACAACCGGGGCATTGCCCACCTCATAACTATTCTGGAACATTTCAAACTATATTGTTAGTACAATTTGGCTATTCCCTCATCCTCCCACATCCTAAGAAACAATTCAATTTAGGACAATAGCCAAACATTTTTTTTTTTGCGGTCAATTGATATTGTAGGATTTTATTCTCTACCAACAGTGATCTTCTTGCCATTTCCAATTCTCCATGAAGTTGCCATGTTAGTACTGCTGAGTGCTGATCATACTTTACACCAGAAGTAATTGAATGATGCATAAAGTTTGTGGGATCATGTTAAATGTCTAACATGAGTATCTGCAGCTTGCAGGGAAGGGATTATTTGATTTGATGAAAGAGATATATGGAAACGGAGTATGTGGAGAGTCATTGTTTCCCCTATGCTTCTAGTCACCTTAAACCAAATAAGCCTGACATTTTCCAAAGCAACAATACTTCGTGTGAAATGGTCAACATTAGAGCTTGCAAAAAGGTTGGGGGTGGGGAGGGGATTCATGCTCAGGATTTAAATAGAAGGCAATGAAGTTGCAGGCCATGGGAAATCATCTTTATTGCCACAAATCACCTACACTTCAGACAGACAGACACACACACACACACACACACACACACACACAGAGAGAGAGAGAGAGAGAGAGAGAGAGAGAGAGCGCAAACATTAAAGAAAAGATAACATAAGGAAAATAGCAAGGGGAACATGCACAGTAAAATATCCTTTTTTTGGGCAACTCTAGCAAATATTACTGCTTGGCCATGATATCCACCAACTATTCTACTTCCAGTTAAAGCAAACATTTTCTAATGTACCTGTGGAATAGCACAAAATTGAAAGATGGCGAGATCCTTCAAAGCAGACATGTACTGAAGGCAATCTTCAGCATGCATTAAAGCATTTGTTACCATCTCATTTAAGCATTGCACAGCTTTTGTGGAATTCTCCTCATACTTCAAATCCTGAATTGCATAACGTCAATTGAAACAAGGAATCAGCCCCTGGAATATGAAACCAACAAAAACCTGAATTCTGTGTGAGAAAAATTAGATTAGCCTACTGCACTTGTTTTTGATCTCAACGATAAAGACAGAGGGACACAAATGAAAAAGAAAGGAAGCTTGCATGCTCAGATAAAGCAGGTAGAAAATAATATCAAACATTCGTTAACTGTCAAAGTAATGGTTCTAGGAATTAAACTATATAACAAAGGTCAAATGATGAAAAAGAAATTATAAAAGTACAATGGATAAACCTCAAGTTTACTGGCATATTTACTCCATATTTCTTGAGGCCAGAACATGCGTGATTTTGGTATCTCATTTATATCTTCCAAATAATCCCGGATTATATTTGTTTTCTGCTTGTTAAAAGAAGGGAAATGTAGAGCTATTAATTAGTGAAAGCCAGTAGATAAATGGCACCATAAAGTAATTAAAAGATTACCAATTGACTTAGAGTACCTGAAGAAATAAACCCATTGAATTGGAAAGGGAATCTGGAGCTAGTTCTTCCAACCCAGACACATGAAAGAGCTTAGACAGTCCTAATCCAATTAGTCCTGCTACATAATGACAGTACTCATCATAGTCATTGATTGTTTCTACCTGCATACAAGGAAAAGAAAAATGGTTCTAAACTTTAATGTAATACTATAATAATATAGTATGAAATAAGTTTCAGTACAAATATTCTTCTATCTCATAAAATTATGTGCTTAAAATCCTAATATTGTTTTCCAAAGAAAAAGTTTTCACTGTTTGGTATTACTATTAATCTTAAAAGAAGTAATCACCTATACACAACATAAGCACCATGACCAATTTGACATAAAAGTAAAATATTGTCTTCAGACCAGAAAATGGAGTAGATTATACATCATTTGCATAATTGTTTCCCTTTAGAGGACAATGTGGGTATTGAAAATATGAACTGATGCCTTGAGGAAGGAATTAAATAGCCAATCCAGTTTCTATATGCAACAGGAACAAGACCAATGTAAACTTACAGCCTTTTTTTCTGTTTTGGAGAACAGTAACTTAAATTTCTTTTCTTTTTGCAGGCTAGCATTAGTAAATTAACATGAGCCATGTTTACAAGTTTGTAAACCATCACTCAGTTATCGTAAAACCATGCATTTAATAGACTGAGTGAATCAACATTTTGAGAAGCCACTGGCCTATCAATGAAAGGACAGAAATACAGAATAAATGACCCAAAATTCTAAGCTAAATTTATGCCATACTATAGAATAAATTACAAGTTTACTGAAGATGCATGACAGGGAAGTTCAAAAGCATAAACCCTTTTTTTATTATTATTGTTTCAGTAACAATTAGCCACTAGATTATGATATTCCCACTAAAGTTTATTGGAAACAGGTGTTCAAGCAAAGATTTACATGTCACACCATAAATAGCCTTGGCTCTATCATTTGGCAGAACTGTATCCGGCATAATGACAGAAACATTTTATATTTGTTCTATTGGCTAAAACAAGAACACATACAGAAGTATATATTGTCTTAGAGATTGCATTTTGTTTGACAGAAACTATCTAACAATGATGACTCTTACATGGCCAAATGGTCACTAAAGAACATACAAATATAAAATCGATCCAGGTGAGTTCATGTCTACAAATACAAATTACAAACCTCCTTGCATATAAACTTTGCCATTCCTGCACCCATTCTCTTGGTAATATCTTCAATTGCCTCCTGATAACTGAAATGCCACAGAAGCAACACTAAATTCAGTGAGCCCAAAACAAAGTCTATTGAACTTAAAGGAGCCACCAGGTGTTGAAAGAAATATTGGATGCTAAGATCTACCGTCCAAAATAATCCACGGAGGTGGAAATTCTTATTAGAAGCTAAAGCCTAAAATTCTTTGTCAAAAAGCACACTAAAGGATCTACTGAGAAGATCGTGAGGTCAAATGTTATGTGAAAGGACTGTATTGAATACAGATAACGAAGTCCATTGACCAAAGAAACATCTAGAATTGATGGAACAGAATCCTAATCTGTAACAACGAAGCCATTGAGGACCGTGCCATGCAAGGGTTGAAGTATATTAGTATCTGTACCTGTACCTGTTAGAGGCTGGTAGCATGGTAAAATGTCAGTAACGTTTCACACAAACGCAATATGATAGTTGGCACCAGCACAGCAAAAGTGAGACCAGCTATGTATGGCACCAAGAGGCATACCAAGTAGTCCCATTTTATGGTACAAATATGATTGGTATGGATTGATAATGACTGGCATTCCAACCCTTGATGCCAGGGATACCCACATTCTAGTCGTAAACTTAAAACTAACTCAAACATGCAGCTTATCGTACTCACAATTTTGCCAAGGCACTTATGATGATTTTGAGCGATACCTCTTTCATTGCATAACATGAGAAATTAATTAGAGATAAGATTAACATAGCATACAAAGGAAAGAAAGCCCAGAAATGTAATATTGAATGCAAGATCATGGGATTGTGTAAAAGATATACAAGCAGCACTCCCGCCTCCAAAAAAAATAAGGAACCAAACCAAGGCATTCATATCATTTTCCAGATTTGAGATAGAGACTGCATGACATTATGATTATCAAAGACAAAACTAGTGCCCAAGCAATGGCATTTTAAGAATGCCTTTTCACATCCATATTAATGAAAACATTTCACAAGAGTATAACTACCATTAAAGCATGCTATGCCACTACACTACCTGATTTTTCATCAATGAGTTTGGCATAGAAAGAGGATTTTCACCGTGGTGATATACAAAGACCACCAAGACCCACAAAAATTTGATTTCAGTTGAAGATCTGATTGACGTTTCCATCTAAAGTTCATGGTTAGGCTCCTAACTTGGATAAAACAAATAATCTGCCAGAAATATTTTGAAGCAAAACATTCTTCAAGAACCTAATAGGACATCTTTAATGATGACATCAGATGGACCTCCCCATTGCTGGAGCCTGGAGCATTATCCTTATAGTCCATTTATTCTTTCTACTCAAATCCCATGATTCAGTGATAATTTTCATTTCACAATTGTGAAGAAAGATCATAAGAGCCCAATAAATTTGGGAATGGATCCAAACATGTTGGCATATGCCTGACCAAAGAGTCCATCCAGTTGGGAGTTTCTAAACTCAGACAGCAAATATGGCTAATATCCAGGTACCTATTACATTACTTGGGATATACATAACACATATTGGCAATTAGTTTTTTAAAAGAAAAAAGCAAGATGCAATGACTGACAAGCCTTAGGTCAAAAAGAGAACATATATTATTTTGAAAGCATTGCATAATTATAATAAGATAATAAACATTGCATTGGCCTCTACAACTATTTAAACTCTGCTAGTTTATTTTAAAACATTAAAGTTATCAAATAAATTTAGATCTATTCAAATTTATAGCACCAACTTAACATGGTAGGCTAGTTTTCTGTGAGACTACTTTCATATCAAACCAACCAACAGAAATATACATATATCTTTTTCCAGCGTTTCATGCCAAAGGATACCATGTAGAGAGAATTCCAGGGCATTTTGAGACAAATGCATATACATATATACATACATGTGTATATGTGTGTGCTTGGTATAAATACAACATTCATGATGCCATCAATAATTTCATATGATTCCGCAGACTGTAACAATAATCATGACAAGAACTTTCCAAAAGTAGCAAAGGTGTGGTGACTGGTGAGGTATAACTCATGATTAAGATAAAATACACTGCACATTCCTAATGATTTTGAAACTGTAAGATAGACTTAATTGGGCGCATTCATAATGATTTTGAAAAAAAATAAAGCAGATTCAACTATTTGCATGATTAATTTTTGACATCCTAATTTGCTCTATGCTGTAAATGTAAGAACAGAAACATTAGATTTTGAATCGAGTTATTGATCGCTAAGGAGTGAAAAACTCAAAAAATTCAAGATCATCATTCCCTTTGCTGACACCGTCAACCTTCGACTAATTATACATTGATATCTTTGGATGTTGAAAAGAAGTATAAATAGCCCAAAAGTCTTCTGAAGTAATTTAGCAGAACCTATGAGATAATCAGTAATATTGCCCATGAAGTGCCACAAAATACTTCATACTGCACTGACATAATTGAGTAATGCATTGCATCAAAGGATACGATGAGAATGAGAAAAATACATCAGTTAATAAAGCGAGATGTGCAATGTATGTATGGCTCAAACCTACAGAATATTTAATGGATGGACACGATCCTATTAACCAATGATACAATTTGAATTTTATTTATGAAAATTGTTGAATACATCAACTTTTAGTTGACTACCCTGTTCTTGTTTCTCTCTTTGGAGAAAGAGAAGGAGAGGACCGAATAAGGGGTTATATATATATAAGGAAAAGCAGCGTATATGAGCCAATTCACTATCCCAAACCTGACAAAACAGTGAAAAGCCTTGGAGACTAATATGGAGATACGTAAGCCGATGATTAAACCATCCTTACATGCAGACAATAAGTAAATAAGTGCTTCTTTAGTTGATCGAGAAATTCAATATATGTAGATCCATAGCCTCAATTGCAACATTTGGAAGCAAGAATTTGGATCCCAATTGATAGTGGTCTGTACTGGGCATTCTGGATTAGAGCACCTAGGATGGATCCATTACCAGCTGATTTGCCCCGAGACTGATCAGGACATGGTCAAGATCCGAGAATGCCAAAGTTAACTTATGAATGTCTTTCTAAAGTAGCTTAGCTATGATTAAAGCACCAAACTATTAAGGGAAAAAAAAGCTAAAAACAAGAGAACAATTCCCAATGGGTGCTAGGATCAACACCAGCACCATAAACCTAATAATGGGCTCAAGAAGTTTCATGTAGTCCTAACCAAACATTAAAAAAAAAAAAAGAAAAAAAAACTAAAGAATATAAACAAGCATCAAACAAACAGCAAAAAAAAAAGAAAAAAAAGAAAGAAAAGAAAATGGAAAAAATTAAAAAAGGAAAAAAAGAGACCTAGTATGTTGCTGAGATGAAAGAGTACATCGTGTGTCAACACATAAGCATCTTTGAAACTGTACCGACCCAATGCCCAACAAGTACGGGCACTAGGGACAGGACTTAAATCCTTGTTTCAAAGAAAGCATCTAGGGACATGGCATTACTGATTGTATTGGAATCATGCTGCCCTTCAAGATAAAATGAGAAATAAGCAGTTGCAAACTTCATTCTTGGATATCCTTCTCCTGTATCTTTAAGCAGATGAGAGAAACCATTACTTGCACACAAGAATATTGAAATATCTTTATCGCACCACAATTGCAATCTTTTGTGCTGGGCTTAATGTAGCTCAAAATGACATGGAAATAAGGAGCTTTAGGTTTCCAATATTCAATGCCATCGTCCTTTCTAAGAAGGATGGAGGGACAGTTCAACATTATAGATTCATGTTGCTTTCAACCCTTAATTTCTTTGGGATAGCTAGTGTTTTTCACTAGTAGTAAAATTGCATTCCTCCTCTAGTGCATGGTATAGATTTGTGTGGGCAAGTTCATATTCCACTGGGTGAGGTGTTTAGCTGGAAGAAATTAATGTATTTCCAAGGAAAAACAAAACTCGAAATGCAGCATATGCAAGAAATGTGTACAAACACACCACTATTAGCCTCTACTCCTTACAAATATCACTGCCCTCTTGTGTGCAAACTTATTGCAGTGGACAGGAAACATACTCAACTCATTTCCTTATTTTTTGGATAGTCTCTCTATGTGTCATTTGTGGGGGTTGGGTGGAAAATAGTTGCTGTTGGGGATAAACCCCGCTCCTGCCGAATCCCGGCCCGACGCTCAGCCCAATGTAACCAGTAGCCGCTGAAGAGCTTTAGCGCCGGGCGCCAGGCCGAGCCCCTACCACGGCCGAACTGCCTAGAGGCCGAACTCCTTCGGACCGACCCCAGGCGAGCCCATGCAGCCGAACTCCTTCGGACTTCCCACGGCCGAACTCCTTCGGACCGACCCCAGGCGAGCCCATGCAGCCGAACTCCTTCGGACCGACCCCAGGCGAGCCCATGCAGCCGAACTCCTTCGGACTTCCCACGGCCGAACTCCTTCGGACCGACCCCAGGCGAGCCCATGCAGCTCGAACTCCTTCGGACTTCCCACGGCCGAACTCCTTCGGACCGACCCCAGGCGAGCCCATGCAGCCGAACTCCTTCGGACTTCCCACGGCCGAACTCCTTCGAACTTCCTGACGGCCGAGCTCCTTGGACTCCAAGCGGCTGGACTTCTTCGGGAGACGGACTCCTCCCAGACGCCCGTTCGGCCATCCGAGCTCCTCCCGGGTTTTCCCTTCAGCCGAACTCTCCTACAAGCCCGAACCCATTCGGACCCCACGGCCGAACTCCTTCGGACCGACTTCGGACCGACTTCAGGCGAGCCCAAGTGGCCGAACCCCTTCGGACCGACCCTAGGCGACCGAACTCCTCAGCGAGCCCTGGCCGAACCAACTAGCAACCGAAGTCCTTCAACTGGCCAGCCGAGCTTCTTCGGGCCTCTCAGCGGTCGAACTCCTCGGCAACCGTCCCGCGGCCGAACTCTACAGATGGCCGACCCTTCAGCCAGACGAACTCCCCCAGCTTCCCCCTCGGCCGAACTCTGTTACAAGTCCGAACTCCATTGGACGAACTGTCGCCTGCAGCAAGACCGGACGGCGCCTTCCTCTCCGTACCGGACTCCATGCGGCCGACGACTCGCCAGTATGGCTCCCACGATCTACCGGACGACGCCTTCCTCTCCGTACCGGACTCCATGCGGCCCACGACTCGCCGGTATGGCTCCCACGATCTACCGGACGACGCCTTCCTCTCCGTACCGGACTCCATGCGGCCCACGACTCGCCGGTATGGCTCCCACGATCTACCGGACGACGCCTTCCTCTCCGTACCGAACTCCATGCTGCCCGACGACTCTCTGCCAGACGGCACAGCCGTCACCATCAACTAAGCTCCGCTATAAAAGGACCCCTCCCGACATACTAAGGCTAGGCTCTCTGAACTCTCGACTCTCTAAGCTCTCCTCCACATCTCTAAGCTCCGGAACTCATTCCGAGCACTCCATTACTGTTGGCCGGAAACTAACTTGACCGTCGGAGGGTCCTGCCGGAGCCACCACCCCACCGGTTCCGGACGGAACTTCGTTTTGCAGGTCCCCGGCGGCGCTCAGCGGCCTCGATTTCGGCGACCTCCGGCGGCGACGGATTTCTGCACCAACAGATTGGCGCTAGAAGGAGGGCCTGAACCTTCGGGGTTCCCTTGTTCTTAAAGGAGTGCTCGGCGACGATTTCCTTCCCCTGCTCCGGATCTCTCTTCTCCCTCTTCTGGATTCCTTTTCTGGAAAGAAAAATGCCCCCTCAGAAGAGCCTCGACCCGGAGGTCGGCAGCCTCCGCGGCCCGATCCCGTTCGGGTCCGCCCGCTCCCACTCCGGCCCCAGCAACACGGGCCCGCTCCCTACTCGCGGTAGATGCGGAGCAGTTCGACCTACTTGTCCGACAGGTCCGTGGCCTCACGGAGGCATTGCAGGCTATACAGCAGCCCTCGGTGGCGACTCCACCGGAGAACCCACCATTGGGACGTCGGGAATCGGCCCCAAGGAAGTGTACCAAGGCCAGCGTACCGGTCGCCCCAGAGAAGGGGAAACCGAGGGCCAGGGATCCGTGTTCGGACCATTGTTATCTTCTGGGGGAGACCTTTCCCACTCGTAGTCAGAAGCATCCGAAGATCAGCAGCCAAGACGACGCCCTCGATTGCAGGCTACGGGAGATGGACCGGCGTATTGAAGGGCTCGGCCGCGTCACCTCGGCTCATCATGACGGCGTCCGTGCCGAACCTCCCTTCTCTCCCCAAATTATGCAAGAACCTGTTCCACCGACCTTCGAGCTCCCTCAACTGGAAAGCTACGATGGAACTTCTGATCCGGTTGATCACCTGGGGGCCTTCCGGGCCATGATGCTGCTTCACGGCGCTTCAGATGCCATGCTGTGCCGAGCCTTCCCGTCTACCTTAAAGGGAGCAGCGAGGAACTGGTACTCGGCGTTGAAGCCCAACACGATCTTCTCTTTCGACCAGATGAGCAGCCGGTTCGCGGCCCACTTCATCAGCAGCCGACGACCGAGCCGAGGTTCAGATTCCCTGATGAGCGTCAAGCAGAAACAAGGGGAATCCATCCGGACTTACGTCACTCGGTTCAACGCCGCGGCACTGGAAGTCCGGGACCTGGACCAGTCTGTCGCGATGGCCGCACTTAAGGGCGGCCTTCAGAAAAATAACTTGCTGTTCTCTCTGGAAAAAAGGTATCCCAGGGACTTCGCCGACCTGCTGGCTCGAGCCGAGAGATATGCCCGTGCGGAAGAAGCCTTCAAATTGAAAGATGAGGAGCTCGTCAGAAAGGATCGGCTGGCGGACGAGGAAGAGCTGGGTGAAGCTCGGCTGCACTCGCAGACCCCCTACGAAAGCAGGCGGGCCCGAACTCCTCGAACTCGCCCTGATAAAGAGGCGCGAAGAAGTCCTCCTCCCGGAAGGTTCCGCCGCTATACCCCCCTCAACGCTCCTCGAACTCAGATTCTCACCGAAGTAAAACACCAGCTGCCAAGACCGGAAGGATTACGATCTCCCCCAAACAAGCGCGATCGAAATAAGTACTGCCTCTACCATCACGACCACGGCCACGACACGGAGGGATGCATCCAGCTCCGAGACGAAATTGAGGAGCTCGTCAGAACGGGTCGGCTGGGTAAATTCCTCCGGTACCGACCTGAAGCAGAAAAAGATCGGCTAAGGGCGCTGCCGTAGCCAGAGACTGCAAGAAGGTCGGCCACCTTACGGCGTCGTTCACATTGCCCCTGGGAAGATCTCGGTGCATCAGCGATTCGTCGTCTCCCGGCAACAAGAGCTTGCACCAAATTGAGGAGGCCAGCATGAGGAGGTCGTCCACCCCGGAACTTATTGCCGAAGAAATGCGGAGGAACAACGTTATCACGATCTTGAAATACAGAATTTGGGGGATGCGCTACTAGTAACTTCCTTTCAATAAAATTTCTTTCTTTCGATAATATTATTCCTGGATGCGAAAACCATGTAGTGACAGGGAAAAAGCGGCCAACCGCGTTAGGAACAGGAGGAGAACCTCGTCCTAACGCGAGCAATAAGCTCGGCTGCAGGAGATAAGATCTCCCCCGAGCGCGCACCTCGGCCGCGGGAGACAAGATCTCCCCCGAGTGAAGCTCGGCCGCAGGAGATGAGATCTCCCCCGAGCGCGCACTTCAACCTCGGCTAGAGATAAGATCTCTCCCGAGCGACCGTTGACAACCTCGGCTAGAGATAAGATCTCTCCCGAGCGACCGTTGAACAACCTCGGTTAGGAACAGGAGGAGAACCTCGTCCTAACACGAGTGCCAACCTCGGCTAGAGATAAGATCTCTCCCGAGCGACCGTTGACAACCTCGGCTAGAGATAAGATCTCTCCCGAGCGACCGGAACAACCTCGGTTAGGAACAGGAGGAGAACCTCGTCCTAACACGAGTGCCAACCTCGGCTAGAGATAAGATCTCTCCCGAGCGACCGGAACAACCTCGGTTAGGAAACAGGAGGAGAACCTCGTCCTAACACGAGTGCCAACCTCGGCTAGAGATAAGATCTCTTCCGAGCGATCGTTGTCAACCTCGGCTAGAGATAAGATCTCTCCGAGCGACCGTTGACAACCTCGGCTAGAGATAAGATCTCTCCCGAGCGACCGTTGACAACCTCGGCTAGAGATAAGATCTCTCCCGAGCGACCGGAACAACCTCGGTTAGGAACAGGAGGAGAACCTCGTCCTAACACGAGTGCCAACCTCGGCTAGAGATAAGATCTCTCCCGAGCGACCGTTGACAACCTTGGCTAGAGATAAGATCTCTCCCGAGCGACCGGAACAACCTCGGTTAGGAACAGGAGGAGAACCTCGTCCTAACACGAGTGCCAACCTCGGCTAGAGATAAGATCTCTCCCGAGCGACCGTTGACAACCTCGGCTAGAGATAAGATCTCTCCCGAGCGACCGGAACAACCTCGGTTAGGAACAGGAGGAGAACCTCGTCCTAACACGAGTGCCAACCTCGGCTAGAGATAAGATCTCTCCCGAGCGACCGGAACAACCTCGGCTAGGAACAGGAGGAGAACCTCGTCCTAACACGAGTGCCAACCTTGGCTAGAGATAAGATCTCTCCCGAGCGACCGTTGACAACCTCGGCTAGAGATAAGATCTCTCCCGAGCGACCGGAACAACCTCGGTTAGGAACAGGAGGAGAACCTCGTCCTAACACGAGAATGCCAACCTCGGCTAGAGATAAGATCTCTCCCGAGCGACCGTTGACAACCTCGGCTAGAGATAAGATCTCTCCCGAGCGACCGGAACAACCTCGGTTAGGAACAGGAGGAGAACCTCGTCCTAACACGAGTGCCAACCTCGGCTAGAGATAAGATCTCTCCCGAGCGACCGGAACAACCTCGGTTAGGAACAGGAGGAGAACCTCGTCCTAACACGAGTGCCAACCTCGGCTAGAGATAAGATCTCTCCCGAGCGACCGGAACAACCTCGGCTAGGAACAGGAGGAGAACCTCGTCCTAACACGAGTGCCAACCTCGGCTAGAGATAAGATCTCTCCCGAGCGACCGTTGACAACCTCGGCTAGAGATAAGATCTCTCCCGAGCGACCGGAACAACCTCGGTTAGGAACAGGAGGAGAACCTCGTCCTAACACGAGTGCCAACCTCGGCTAGAGATAAGATCTCTCCCGAGCGACCGTTGACAACCTCGGCTAGAGATAAGATCTCTCCCGAGCGACCGGAACAACCTCGGTTAGGAAACAGGAGGAGAACCTCGTCCTAACACGAGTGCCAACCTCGGCTAGAGATAAGATCTCTCCCGAGCGACCGGAACAACCTCGGTTAGGAACAGGAGGAGAACCTCGTCCTAACACGAGTGCCAACCTCGGCTAGAGATAAGATCTCTCCCGAGCGACCGTTGACAACCTCGGCTAGAGATAAGATCTCTCCCGAGCGACCGGAACAACCTCGGTTAGGAACAGGAGGAGAACCTCGTCCTAACACGAGCACCAACCTCGGCTAGAGATAAGATCTCTCCCGAGCGACCGGAACAACCTCGGTTAGGAACAGGAGGAGAACCTCGCCCTAACACGAGCACCAACCTCGGCCGCAGGAGACAAGATCTCCCCCGAGGGAAGCTCGGCTGCAGGAGATAAGATCTCCCCCGAGCGCGCACTTCACTTCGGCTGCAGGAGATAAGATCTCCCCCGAGGGAAGCTCGGCCGTAGGAGATAAGATCTCCCCCGAGCGCGTACTTCAACTTCGACTGCAAGATAGGAGGTCTCCCTCGAGTCGACTTCAACTGATGAAGATAATGTCGCCCCCGAGGAGCTCAAATCCAACCTCGACCGAAGGAGGCGAGATTTACTTCGGCTTCAACATCAGCTTCATCGACTTTAGCTGGAAACAAGTTCCATTTCAACTTCAAACATCGACTGAAGATGAGGTCTCCCCCAAGCCTCAGCCTCAACTTCAGCGTCAATATTGGCTGGAGATGAGACCTCCCCCGAGCTTCAGATGCAACAAATGCGGAGCCTGGAAGAAGACTTCGGCAGTCGCCTGTTTTGGTACTCCCTTCCTTCAATTTTTGAACTCGGGAGTGGGGGGGCTACTGTTGGGGATAAATCCCACTCCTGCCGAAGCCCGGCCCGACGCTCAGCCCAATGTAACCAGTAGCCGCTGAAGAGCTTTAGCGCCGGGCGCCAGGCCGAGCCCCTACCACGGCCGAACTGCCTAGAGGCCGAACTCCTTCGGACCGACCCCAGGCGAGCCCATGCAGCCGAACTCCTTCGGACTTCCCACGGCCGAACTCCTTCGGACCGACCCCAGGCGAGCCCATGCAGCCGAACTCCTTCGGACTTCCCACGGCCGAACTCCTTCGGACCGACCCCAGGCGAGCCCATGCAGCTCGAACTCCTTCGGACTTCCCACGGCCGAACTCCTTCGGACCGACCCCAGGCGAGCCCATGCAGCCGAACTCCTTCGGACTTCCCACGGCCGAACTCCTTCGAACTTCCTGACGGCCGAGCTCCTTGGACTCCAAGCGGCTGGACTTCTTCGGGAGACGGACTCCTCCCAGACGCCCGTTCGGCCATCCGAGCTCCTCCCGGGTTTTCCCTTCAGCCGAACTCTCCTACAAGCCCGAACCCATTCGGACCCCACGGCCGAACTCCTTCGGACCGACTTCAGGCGAGCCCAAGTGGCCGAACCCCTTCGGACCGACCCTAGGCGACCGAACTCCTCAGCGAGCCCTGGCCGAACCAACTAGCAACCGAAGTCCTTCAACTGGCCAGCCGAGCTTCTTCGGGCCTCTCAGCGGTCGAACTCCTCGGCAACCGTCCCGCGGCCGAACTCTACAGATGGCCGACCCTTCAGCCAGACGAACTCCCCCAGCTTCCCCCTCGGCCGAACTCTGTTACAAGTCCGAACTCCATTGGACGAACTGTCGCCTGCAGCAAGATCGGACGGCGCCTTCCTCTCCGTACCGGACTCCATGCGGCCGACGACTCGCCAGTATGGCTCCCACGATCTACCGGACGACGCCTTCCTCTCCGTACCGGACTCCATGCGGCCCACGACTCGCCGGTATGGCTCCCACGATCTACCGGACGACGCCTTCCTCTCCGTACCGGACTCCATGCGGCCCATGACTCGCCGGTATGGCTCCCACGATCTACCGGACGACGCCTTCCTCTCCGTACCAAACTCCATGCTGCCCGACGACTCTCTGCCAGACGGCACAGCCGTCACCATCAACTAAGCTCCGCTATAAAAGGACCCCTCCCGACATACTAAGGCTAGGCTCTCTGAACTCTCGACTCTCTAAGCTCTCCTCCACATCTCTAAGCTCCGGAACTCATTCCGAGCACTCCATTACTGTTGGCCGGAAACTAACTTGACCGTCGGAGGGTCCTGCCGGAGCCACCACCCCACCGGTTCCGGACGGGACTTCGTTTTGCAGGTCCCCGGCGGCGCTCAGCGGCCTCGATTTCGGCGACCTCCGGCGGCGACGGATTTCTGCACCAACAGTTGCTTTATATAAGGAGAAATCTCCTACTCTCTCTAATGGAGACTATGTACTTTCCATTCTATCCTCGACCTAATAACTTCTAGTGAAGATAAAGAAAAAAGATGCACAGCCATACTTTCGGTACTTAAACAATTGCGTTTTAATTCTTGAAAAGGATCATGAAAGGCAGGTGTTTGTATTGTTGCTCTACCAGTGTAAGGAACAAAATTTTGGCTGTCTATGCTTTACATCCAACGAATTCAATTCCAAAACAGAAATTGAAGTAAAATAGTAATATATCGATGTAATGGAACAGACTAGAATCAATGACAGTCTGTGACTTTTAGAAAATAGTTGCATAAAACAAGTATCTGAAAAAGAAAAGACCTTGCACCAAGCTCTGAGAAAGCAGTTGAAACAGAATGAAATTTATCCATCAGAACTTTGCAGTCCTTTCTTCCACCTAGGAAAAAAAAAGAATTACAATTAGCAAGACTTCCAAGATATATATTCAGAGACATCAATACCATATATTTAAGAATTAAGACAGCGAAGACTTCAACCACTTATACTCATGATCATAGAGACAAATCCTTCACCAGAAAATAACAAGATCTAAGCAAGGATTCAGCATTCAAGAACAAAAGGAGAAAACCAGAAAGTAAACTAAAATCTTATCCATTGTTCTTCATTGTCTTGAGATGTCTACATAGGCCAGTTTGACTTGAACCATTCGAGAACCAAGATTTGCTGTAAAGCATTGATTCAACTAGACTTGCCACAACACTTAACCAACACTTACCAGTAGATAAAACAACTATGTAACTGTTACCTCCCTCATTGCTTAACCAACACTTACCAATAGATAAAACAACTATATAACTGTTACCTCCCTCATTCCATAAAAAAAAAAAAAAAAAACTTAAGCTATGATAATTCTAGTTAAACAAGCTCAATGGTACATCTAACCTGCCCAAAAGAAGGGCCTTATCCGTGTACCCTAGAAATCATATGTAACATAGAAACTGGCATTAAGGATGGGCCTTGGCACAATGATAAGGTTGCTCCATTGTGACCTAGGTGTCATAAATTTGAAACATGGAAACAGCCTCTTCACATGCAGGGGTAAGGCTGTACATATTTGACCCTCTATAGACCCTGCAGTGGCAGGAACCTCGTGCTTTGAGACGCCCATTGGAACATAAAAACTGACATCAAGATCTCAAGCTATGGCCCCTATAAGCTACATATGTTACAAAATGCAACCATATATTAATTAAAACTAAAGTCTAACCCAAATGATTTGTCCAGCCATGGACTATATCATCTTGCTTCTTCTGTATGGGTCCTAGCTAATTATTTTGAAGATTCTTATGTGTACACACCACCATAGGATCTACATGATTTGTTAGAGACCAAAATTTTTCTTTCATGTGGAGTTGTGATCAACCTGCTAGATAGATCATCGGACAACCCTCAATCATCAGTCGTAAGGCAGTTGATCACCGTTCA
This sequence comes from Cocos nucifera, assembly GCA_006176705.1. Taxonomy (NCBI): domain Eukaryota; kingdom Viridiplantae; phylum Streptophyta; class Magnoliopsida; order Arecales; family Arecaceae; genus Cocos; species Cocos nucifera. The sequence goes on from QRFJ01000048.1 coordinate 888,604, forward strand.
AATGAGCTGAATTGTGGCATCTCTGAAGATGTTATCAGATAGCTCATAACTTGTATGCAATATTTGATCATGCATCATCATCAGATTGGACCTTCCATGATCTGAACTTAAGATGAATGTTCAAACAATGAAAAATCGGACACACGATTTTTGAATTGTTAATCTTCGACCACTAGTTCTTTGGATTGTTGATTTTAATTTTTGGGTCATCTTTAATCAGCTCAAAAACAATTTACTTGCTCATCTTCAAGGCATCAACCATGCACACCACATCAGATGCTTTGAGTAACTTGTTCAAGTCATCAAAATCTTGCAGAGATTATTATTTATATCTGCTATAATCCCATTGATAAAATCATACTTAGCATTGGCTCCTTGCAAAACCTCAAGAGCTTCAAGATGTGTTTCTGTGGTGTTGAATAAATTTGCTTAAATAACTACTGAATATAATGATCCTTGACCATCATATCTACAAAAAGAATTTCCCTGAATTTCAAACAGAAACACTGAGAAGGGAGAAGGTATTTTCATTAAATCTGTGATCATAGGGGCAACTTCTTGAGCCTACAAAAGATTAGCCTGAAGCAAAGGATCCAATGTGTGCAGGAAAACAGAAAATAATGAAGTATTATCAATTGTCAATGCCTTCAGATGGCAGTATTCCAACATATATAGGTCATTATGGCTTTTGAACCCTAATGTATCTAGAATTGATTTAAACCAAGGAGTTGAGAAGCAAAACTTATTGGTATAGATTAAACAACATAGAGTCACCGAACAATGTGCTTTCTGAAATGTGCAGCCTGAAAATGGTAAGGAAGTGCGATAATAGTATGAATGGGTTATCTATAAATTTTCCACAACTAATATATGCATTCCAAATCAAATTCTAACTTGTGCAGGCTAACTCATATTAGGCACGGTAATACAAATTTGCACTGCTTCCTTGTGATGGTGCCATCCACACTTCTTGACCATGCCCTCTCTAGATGATTTGACATGCATTTTCATGCCAACCCAAACTACAATCTTTAGTGATCTGTGGCTTTCTATGTCATGGATTGTTTTAAAATGTTGTGTCCTACTGTATATTGGGATGTGGTCCCTTGACCTCAATGCATTTCTTATATGCAACTATACATGCATTCAGGCAACATACGCACTGAAATGAAGTCCCCTTAGGAATGCATCCTCATATCTCCTTTTTATTTTCCTCTTGCTGAATCAGATGATACACATCCAAATCCAGTCTTGCATCTATATTCATGCAACAAGAACATCTCTCTTAATACTATATTTTATATTCGAATTTCTAGGACATTTATTATATATGTATATTCATCACTCCCATTTTTATTTCTATTAGCTACAGAGTATGTCCAGTCGAAACCTTCAGGCCAACTGAAGCAAAGTATGGTTATATCCTCTTAGCAAGTGAAAAATCAAACCTACCTGAGGAAAACAAGTATTCTTGTTTGGCAGTTTCATTAATTCCATGACAAATACACCGAGTGAAATCAAAGTAAGCTAGATACCTAAGTTATATATTTCCTATTCAATGATATCACTCTACACAAAAAAAGGGTGCAACCAATGCATAACTTAATTAGTAAAACAGTGGTTTGAAGCAACATAAGAGAATATGTTTACTTTCCAGTATTCTATTAGAAAGGTTAATTTACAAGGAAGAAAGCAGTGTTTAGTTTCAGCGTCTGATCCATTAGAGAAGTTTGAGAAGAACCAGATAAAATTTCAAATTTACTAACCCAAATTATTCTTATTTTTAGAACAATGGTGAGTTGTGTTTGGCCTAAACTTGAAGTGCCTGTTTTGCTAATGTTCATATTATTCATTTCAAAGACAAGGCCATACTTTCAGTTCCAGCACCTTACTTGATATCTTACTGCCAAAAATGGCTTTCATGTTTCTCCAAAATATTTGCAAAACAATTTCAGAGGCCCAACTGCTTAATAACAAAGTTAGGCATAAGGCATTCATTTATTGTGATATGACCCTGCAAACAATATTACAAATACACTCCATTAGTAATTTCTGGAGTACGACAAACCAATGTTCTAGCTAGTGAATGCTAGATAGCAGCCAAAGAGCAAAATTTGCATGTTCTCTAATTGAACTACAAGAGAAAGATGTGATATCGAGACCAAGGTGCTTATGTGTGTTTGTAAGTGTGCCCCCACAATCAAACATGAGAACCTGTTCCACAGTGATTGCTCTACACACTTGAATCTGAGATCTAAAAAAAAAAAAGGTTTCTAATACATGGAAGATCACAAGCACTGCACTTTAAAAAAAAAAGGTAAAATAGAAATAAAATAAATTCATGAGAAAAAGGAGAAAATTGCTTTTAAAGGATCACATCCCTTACATGAGAAATGCCAGTTGCGTTCATATATGTGACAATGGAAGGACTCCAGAATTGGCACTTTGATGTCAGAAGGTATGCTGGTATCATCCTCTGCCATTACGTTAGGAATAGTGGAATTAGATAAGAAGCTCACTCTACATAGATTTCCTCGGGCAACATAGCAAGCTGAAACATGTAATGATCATGAGATGCTTTATAAATACCAGATTCAATAACATGGTTTAAAACCAATCATATTAATACTATGATAGCAATTTGGAGCCAATGGAAAATTATCCCATTTCACATAAGAAAGCAAATTCATAGCCAACATGTTGTCAACCAGCGGACCAACATTGATGATGGCTCTGATCATCCCCTTGTTTTCAAGCTCATATCTTGCCATAGACAGCCTTCAAATCCTGCAGCATATCAGCTTTCTTATATCCATGCATCCCCGACTTCATCTGCTCAGATATGCTTCCTGCCCCTGTATCAACCCTGATATTATTGTGTCTCCAACTTATGAATTTTTCCCTTTATCGAGAAACTAAGGAGGGTAATAACTTGCAATGAACCCTTCTCCTGATTTACTTACATTTTATTTACACACTTAGTTTATTATATTCTCATGGCTTATTTTCTGAAATATGTCCATGTTTGCCAAGTAACAAACTTTTGCTTGACTTGTAAATCCTACTTTTTTTTACAGAAGTAGACTTTCCTTCAGGATTTTAAGTGTTATTGAGCCTTTAGTTTATGAGGTTGTTGATTATATTGTAATGATTAGCTCCTAAATGTGGAGGTATTATGGTCCTTTGGCATGTTTGTCGCATCTTTCTATTTCTCCGGTTCTTCATCTCATTGTTTCTCTTCTTTCTACACTATAGGTTGAAGAATCTCCTTTACTTCTCCCTTTATTTTTGACTGTATGTATTTGTGTTTACATCAGCTTCCTGCATAACTGCATATCCATTTTTTTTTTAAGATCTGAGTGTCGTTTAGGCTTCTTCTGGTTTCATCTTAAACAAGTGTTTAAAATCTTGAGTCTAAAAATAATATCCATGTGATCTTAAGTTCATCCTTCCATGAAGTTGACTAGGAAATCTACAATACTTGGAAATAAAGCAGGTATTGATGTAATTGTACAACATTTAAGTTATGAGGTTTGTCCACTTAAATGCTGAGCAGGTATTGATGTAATTGTAATTATGTTATGGGATTGCCCAATTATGTGCTCATAGTGTGCCTTGTGTCCTTATACTCATCAAATTCCAGCAGGGGTTGCATGATTTGCTAATCCAATTTTTCACCATAATTATGGACAATATTCTTCAAATAGGTACTTGGGAGCTAAGATCATCTAGTGCCTGGATTTGCAAAGTCAACCGCAAAATTGAGACCCTGATCAATTTTATCTTAATCTAAACAAAAAATTATATTACCTTCAAAGAAAGGCTTCAAATTCTCAATCTAAATGAAAAATTGGAAAGTACAGGCTTAGTTTATTGTATCAATTGGCAAATAAGTGATCAACTGAAATGTGATATTACATTCTTCATAATCAAGTAATGACATCAAAAGATATAGACGCATGCTTATCCCAAAGAAACATTTTAAGATAAGTAACCTGTTGCAATGATCTGAAAAATGTGAGGGCCAAAAATGAAATGTGATTAATGCTTGGTTTGAGAAATAGACTCAACCAAAAAATGTAAGAGTCAAGATGATGGAAACGGACCAACAGTATCAAGGGCTCTGAGAACCAGGTAGAAAATGCAAACCTGCACAAACAAAAGGAGCCAAATTAGGATTACAAGTCTCGTAGTTATTTGTGCTTTCTATAGCTAACTCATTGGAAATGATGATAGCTATTGAAGTAACATAATAAAAGAATGTAATATCATCACTTTAAAAGAAACATCAACTTTATAGATGCCAAAGTTAGTTTCCATATCAAGTCATTTATAAAATGATATCTCTTAGCGTTCCTACCTTGCATTTGATGGAAGAACAAGAAAAATGCAAATAAGTGAAAAGTAGTTATATAAGACGTGAGTAAAGTTTTTTTTTAAAAAAAAATGAAAGGTTTTTTTGGCATAACCACTACTAGATCCAATTGTATTTACATGTAAACCAATGTAAAAATGCTATTTGCATATTAACCCCTTAAAAGTTGCTATCTGTAAACAAGCTGAGCTCAAGCAAAAATGTCAAGCTCAATATTCATTCACTATGCAATCGAGCCATACTCAAAGACAGCTCCGTTACTTTATAGCCAAATACGAGCCATTCATGAACAGATAATTTAATAAATCCGGTGAGATTCAAAGGTTTCTCAAGGCTTTTGCATGGAGGTGATCACCAAGAATTTATCTCATTTTTATAAATAGCATATGTTTTATATGTAACTTATGTTTATCAATAAATAAAAAAAATATTTATAATAAAAACTAAAACAAGATATTTTATAGTAATTAATCCAACCACAATTGCATGAGCCAAGCCTACTTCTAGCTCAGCTTGTTTACTAATTGCGCATGTTGAGCTAAATTTTAATCCAAACATGAGCAACTCACTTGTTTGAAAGCCCTATCAGTGTCACCACCATATAGACTAAGCTGAAAACGTTTAGGAGTTAAACAGAGGAACCAACGAAATATTTACACTCCAGATACAAAGAATGCGATAGAAATAAAAACTTAGCTACTGGTATGATGGTATCTCCATAAACAAGAAGAGAATCTCGCTATCTTCGTTATGAACTGACTATTCTGGAAATATAAAAGACCCCTGGTGGGGTGGGGGGGATGGGGGAACAATCTTTTGCACATTGAAGAGTCCTTTGGGTGCTGAGTTCTCATCAAGAAACAACGTGTCTTACCAATCCAACATTACAACGAAAAGAGATAAGAAAATGAACTAGAACACAAACAATATAAACCGATCCAAAGGACGTGATTGAACAAGAGAACTTCAGCCTCCATAAATAAGAAGAAATCTCATTTTCATCGCTAATAGACTAACCATTCTTGCCACATTAAACCTCACGAAGATCATTCCCGAAAACCAAATTAACTCCGAGAAGAAAAAAAAGATCACCAAAATAAAGAAAATCAAATCGTTTGAACGGTAATCCAACATTATAACTAACATAAACACGGAAACCAACAAGAAATCCAAGAAAATAGCGGGGAAAAAGAAGATGTGGAGAGGAAGTTACAGCATTTCGGAGCTCGGGGCCGAGCTGCTGGATGACGAGGGCGAAGCTCCGAGAGACCTTCTGGAGCATGGTGTAGGAGAAGACCCAGTGCGGCTCCGCCGGGATCTGCTTCTTGATCCGATCCGCTGCCATCTTCAGCTTCACCAACGCGTACAAATCCTCCGGGTGTTCCACGATCGCCCCCAACAACCCCATCTCTCTCTCTCCCTCCCCTTCTCCGGTGCTGTCCTTGTCTTTAATGCCGTCTCTCCCTTCTCTCTTTTCCCCAGCTGCTCCGATTCGGGTCTACTTCAAAGATTCTAATTCTGGTTTGACCGAGCAGAGATTGGGATAAGTAATGCCAGCTCCCAGGCACCCGATTCAAAAGATTCTTTCGTATTTTAAATTTCACTCGATTATCTTGCGTGAGAGGATGTTTTGGCTTCGGGGGAGAAGCGCCCGTCAAGTACTTCACGTGAATAAAAATTCTTGAGGGAGCATGTGCCATCCCGGAATTCGCATCCGACCGCCAAGCAGGTGGTGAGGGTTTCCCCGCTCTTAGGCGGCGCGGTTCCTCTTTGGTTCTCGGCACGAAAAGCCCACCGAGAGGGCTTTTTAGATTTCACGCCGGTCGTAGAGGAATCACCGGACCGAGATCATCTGAGGTGGAGCGAAAACGTTGGGATGCCGTAATATAGAGTCCACGAGGGTGGCAAAGGATGGCAGACGAGCTTCCGTAGGGTGGCGTTATTAAACCTTTCCTTCAAAAAATTTATGCCTTCCATGTCCGTTTGGCGGGTAAAATGGAGAAAAAAATTGTACTTTCATCGTGGTCAAATGACCATGTACGCAGAGTGGGAGGGAGCCAACGATGCTTTCTTTTTCTTCTGCAGATTACTACTTATTTTCAGCAATAAGTACTCTGTTTGGGGTGGTTCCTTGTAGCTCTTCTCCGATGGTTCCACGATTAACTTTTCATCATCCAAATAACTTTTTTTTTTTTTTATAAAACAAATATATATTAAAATATACTCAATATAAATAAATATATATTTGAGGATCAAAAAATAAAATATTAAAAATTTTAACGAAAAGAGCAGATGGTAGAAATCCATAATATTAATTATGTATGATTAGCTATATAAAAAATTACCCAATCAACGATCCCACCAGCTTCTCCATGAACATACAAGACCTCAAGAGCTATGCATACTAAATTTATTTATATTTAAAAAATATTTTACTATATAAATATTCTGTTTTATATTATTTTAAGCATAAATATTTTTTTTATAAAAAGAAAACTCGTCATTCTCTAACAATCCTATAACAATTGGTGCCAGCTATAATCAACAAAAAGTGAATTAGAAAGCCATCTGATAATCATTAGGAAATTACTTTCAAACAAAGTTGTAAAGCCTGCAATGTTCATATAGCATAATTCAAACCTTTCCGGGCACCTCTCGACCATGCCATAAATATTGTAGCATTAAAAATCTTAACACCGTCTAATGCAACAAATGCACTAGCAACACTTCTAAAAATAAAACTAGATTCTCCTGATCTTTTATACTATCATCAAAATTAATTTTAAAAATACAAAAATGATGGCTTCCCAAAAAAATATATTAATTAAGAAAATATAGAACCTACAAAATAAGAATCACATATTGCCTCTGTTACTAAAATCACTTTATATCAGTCAGCTAAAGAAATTCATGAATCTGGATGGAAACTTTCAAAAAAAATTTATCCAGCAATTTATGTTAAATCTGAAAAACTACAATCATTTCTTACCAAGCAGATATTATAAACAATATAACAACTCGTAATGTCTTTTGCTATTTTATCTTTAATAAAAAATTTTCTTCAATAATTTATAAAAATTATATAAGATGACAGAATAGATAAGCAGCAATGAACAAGATTTATCATCTTGATATCAAATTTCATACCAATAAAATTCTATTATAATATTGATACATGATTCAATACGATATGGTAGTGTTAGCATGCTTCGAAATGACGTATCAATATGAGATCGATACGATATGGTATGGATAGTAGGAGATAGTATGATATTTCACGGCAATGAAAGTTATTTTCGTACTTAATATACAACTTGACAATGAAATATAACATGAGATAAAGATTCTTTCACCTCTAAATAAATATTATAATAATTTGAGACATAAAAATCATGTTGAGATACGTGATAGCCGTTGATTTTCATATAAATAAAATAACTCTGGGATGAATCTCTAATTTTTGGATCCAAGCAAAATTTGGGACTTATTGGGGTTCAAAAAATATGATAAAGATAAAAGCCTTTCACCGTCAATCCAACCCAACCTATCTCTAATCTCACGACGTGGTCTAGGCATAAATAAAACTCTATCCACTAACTTCTTGAAAAAAGCTTATTCAAAAACAGGTTGATATCACTTTCTTTCATTATATATAATAAAACCTTTAACCAGGGTACCTTCAACTACCGAAAGATCAACCAAAGTCAGCCATTGAGCTATAGAAAAAGAAAACGGCCACGGATCCTGAAGCATATTCATGGATGCATCATCCCATACACATCATATAATATTAAAATAAATGATTGGTGCACCGGAACAAATAACTTTCTTTAAAAAGTTAAATCCAGCAAAAACTACATTTGTATGAGTGATGTAAGATAGCCTTTCAAAGCTTTGTGCATCAATTAATTAATGAAATCCTGATCGATCTAATAGCTTGGATCATATTTCATGGTCAGCTGATAACGAATTAATTTTTGGGTGTAAGCTGAAACCTATCGAGCGCTCTCCTTACGGACCTTATCCTCCCACTCTAATCCATGGGGGACTCGCTTGCAGGCAAGATGAAAATTACATTTTAACACGGATATGGCTTTTGGAAAGAACCACCCCTACATCTGGTAGGCCTGCATGACAAGACATTGGATCCTCTCTAGGTCGAGATTCTTCCATTTTTAAATGATCCAAGGACACAGTTTCCTCACCGATAGGGGTCATATTTTGAATTGCACGACCTAAGCCTGCGTTTGGTGGGCCAGTAAGGCGAATTAACATTTTATAAGATTCTGTTTGGATGATTTTGGACCCAAAATACCATAAAATTCATAGACTAACCAAAACAACGTCCAAATCAGGTTATATAGACTATGTTTAAAAAAAAAAAAAAATCAAAATACCCTTAAAATGAACTGGCCCAGATTTCATAATGTATATTAATTTATCTAAAGATATATATTAGATCACTACTAAATATATATCAAAAAAATATATAATATATATCAAAAAATTAATAAATATATATCAACGGATCATGTAGCATGTACCGACAAACATCATATTTTAAAATCTATATATCAATTTATTTGAAGATAAATATTAAATTATTAAATAATTAATTACTAGGTATATATCATCGGACATATATTGTATATTAATAAAATTTATATTCTAAAAACTATATATCAATTTATCTAAAAATATATATTAACTTAATAATTAATTTATTTTATATATCATTTGGTCAAATAGTTAATTGATAAAAAATATATTTTGAATGATAAAGAAAGAGGATGCTATGTGTAATTCTTTTTTTTTAATCATTATGCAGCTAACTACTCCATTAATACAAGAAGTTGCCTATTTTTTTCTTTTTTTCTATTCTGTTGCTTGTCCCATATAATTTTTATTCACATAAGAGGATAAAAGTTGTGTTTAGCATACAGCCATAGCTACAGTTACTTTGAGCTATAGTTGTATTAATTTATGTATTTGATAAAAATTATCTATATCGGTAAATTATCATATATAAAATAACACAAAAAAATATAATTTTATTTTATTTATTTTTAATATCACTTTAAATATTCAATTTAATTAAGTATAATAAATATAATAAAAATTAATTTTATTAAATTATAATATAAATAAATTATAAAATAATAAAAATAAAAATTATATGATATTTTTTAATTTAAATTAAAAATTAATAAAATCATATAGTTGTTCTTAGCATTATTTTTATATATAAATTTTAAAAATTTTAATTTATAATAAAATTTAAAAAAATTATTATTGTGAGATAGAGATTGTTTAAAAAAAAATATTTTAGAAAAAAAAAACCTTAAACATTAAATATATGAGTAATTTAAAAAAAAATAAAAATAAATTTAAAATTAAAAAATATAAAACTATTTTTTGATTTTGAATCAATAAAAATTAGCTTATGAACCATAAATTATCCTCATCAAATACTAATATTATTATGCTGTAGCTTAAATGAACTTAAACTATCTAAATACAGCCAATGGCGAGCAAGCTGATGTCCACCAATGTAGCCCGTGGGAAAGGTGCCTGGTTTTGCTAGTTCTGAGTTCAGCATACACCAACTGCTTGGCGTATGACATCAAACGTGATATCTAAACAATCATTCCTCTTTCACAGTCATCTTACCTACGTAGACCATTGAACACGGAAGGCAGTTGAAATCTCTGTCTCACCTTCATCCAAGGACAAATATATCCATTGCCATCAGAGATCATGCAGAAAATGGCCTAATACAATCCTAATATACATGACCAGAATGTGTCGGAAATTAAAGAGATCAAATCTCAAAATCACCAACGCTTCAAGGCATTAGATATATAGGTCCATCAAGGGAAAGCTTATAGTCCAGTTCTCAGTCATCTTAAGTTCTTAACCACTGGATATGGAAATTTGGCAATTCACAGAAGGGCCTACCGTGATCACAACATATAACTGATTAATACAGCCAAAAAAAAAAAAAAAAAGAAAAGAAAGAAAAGAAAAAGAAAAAGAATGAAGTCAGGTTATTCCAAAATAGTTGGATTTACGTAACATGAATGGTAGTCTAGTCTTTGAGGTTGAAGGAAGAGCAAACCAGCAAATGCAACCATCCAAACGAGATTGGCTTATAGATGAGGTTTCTTACCATGTATATCTGATCCACAATAAGGTTTTCATGACTGTAAATCTTGAGATATAGCAGTATAGTACAAGTTCCTTCAGCGAACCCAAGACTTGAGAAGGCTATCATACAATGCCCCAGACCTACCAACTACGAATGACTGATCTTAAGATTTATCTATTCTGTGACCAGCATACTTGCATCTCTCATAGCATCTGGGAGCTGCATAATTAAATTTCACAAACTCAGTCAGACATAAGCATGCAGAATGATAACTAGAAGAGAGAAAAATTTAACACTCATTACAACCATTCACTTAATTCGACAGCCAGCAAACAAATTCTGGCAACTGCTTATACAGCTTCTGCCAGTGTCACACACTATCCCCTGATGAAAAAAGGTTTAAACAATGGTCTGAGTATATCTTCAGGGTTTTGAGATCGAGATGTATGGGTCTGAGGAATCTGCTAGAAGTCTTCCCAATCATCTTTAGTTTGTAAAACTGGATAAAACTTTTCACATAAATAAAACATGGGCAAAACAGAGGGCATATCATTGGACAAGGACTTTGACATTCAAATACAGGAAAGACCACTAAAATCTTCATATTCAACTGTGCATTCTAAAATCTCATCTGTGCCTTAATTATTTTTATGCTATTTAAAAGAACAAATACTATGAACTCCCTGGTCTTAATGCACAGTTACAACTCCAAATCATCTATCGCATTACTAAGGAAGCATATTCAGACAGTGTACATACAAATGGTATTGCAGCATATTGTTTTAAATTTCAATTAATATGCTATGATACAGAGCAATACAAGGTCAATATATATTGGTGCATAACATTTGAATATAAGCAGGTCCCCCTTTTTTTTTTTTTTTTTGAACGAATAAGGACACAATTCCATCTCAAATTCAATATGTCAAAGAAAGATATCAAGGCAGGGTTTTTACCATATCGTGGTCCTCATTTAAGTTGACACCATCAAGTTCAATAAAATTTGCAAACAATATACTCAACATACTCTGGCAACTCCACCACATATAAGTTCTCCCTTCAACCTAATCTTAACTCCTAGATTCACCATTTCTAAACCAATTTCATTGTTCGAATTTGCCAAGTATATGCAGTTTATGTTAAACAGGTCAAAATTTTTTCACTCTGCTAACAGTTTTAACATTGTGCATTGTGCTCAATCCCTATGTTTACATTTTTGAAACCAAGCAACAAACCCTCACGATACAGGCACGATGTCACAAAGTACATTCTCAATGCTTCACAACGAGTTTTACTTCATCACAATGTTTTCAAGGTTTCTTAGTATCTGCAGCCACAGCATCTAATTTAGGAAGGGGAAATGTCCATCATGCTTCCATATATGTAGCATCCTGAAGTCTTCCCCAACAAGATGTTCTGGCTGCAGTAATTGAGACGCCAGAAATAATGATAAACATGACAAAAGTACAGAGCTCATAGCCAGACTACTCCCAAGAAGACTCCATTAATTATTCATCATGCATCATCAATATGCAATTTTTTTTACGAAAACAATTTATGCAAATTTTGGAAAAAGGAAAGATGTGAAAATGCAGTTTTTTTTGGCGGGAACAAGGGGGGTAAGTCCCCTCTACAGAAGAGTTCAAGCATACAACTAAAGTTAACCAAAACCAGTAAGCCATGGAGGAAATAATAATTCAAACTTGCTGATGACCAATGAACTGCGGTGCTAGCCAAAAACAAGTTAATTAGTGCATAATTTGGGTGACGACCCTTTTTTTTTTCTTTACTTGGTTTGCAAGGAAAAAGGCAGCCCAAGTTGCTTCTGCTAGTCCTAATTAATTTAAGAACACAATTAAATACGCTCATCTTTTGTGCTCATGATCATCCAAGTGACAACCTTCAATCTCAGGAACGCTATAAAAGACTAATACAAGTGAAACTAATTCATCAAAATAATTTCAGACTAATATTTTACCTTAAGATTTTCACAGATTTTCCTTTCCCCATTATAGTCTCAGAATTACACCTCAAGCCAGTAACAACAGACCTCCAAATCTTTCCTTATCCTCGCATCCAAACCCTAAAGCTAACACCAAACTTCATCCTTACAACCTTAATGACCCTAGCGTAACAGTTTCCTCATCCCAATACTACATTCAGTTCAATACCAGATCTGTTATAGACATCAGCAGAAAAGAAAAATACCTCCAACCACCTTCTTTCACCATTAAAACTCTGTTTTCTTCATCCTCCATTGGTCCTTGAAATTAAAACCCACAAATGTCCTTTCCCATACTCTTATTTAGTCTTCTTTGTTCAGATATATCCTATAAGAATTTCTAGACAGCAATTACCACTCCTTTTAAACCTTTATTTTTTTTTGGACCATTCCACCCACCACCCCCAAAATGTGAAATCTAGCTTAAAATCACAGCAGCATGCTCAATATTGTCTTCTCTCCTTCCAATCAGCAGTCGAGCAATTAATTTTGCAGTCAAAGCAAATGTGAAGTGCCCTTGATTGCATTAACCAATTCCTTCAACAGCATATGCGGAGCACATGCCTATCACGGTTAGGAACTAACGAAAACATAGAAATGCACCGCCATCAAAATTAAAATGAGCATAATTCCTACGAACAATTACACTGAAAATTTTAATTTCCTAAAAAAGAATAAAAAAAGAAAGAGTACCTACAAATTTTCCTTCCTTGTGGAAGGGTTCGTCTCACACTCATCAATCTATCTAGAAAGCCAAATCTAGACAGCCATTGCACAGATTAAACAAAATCCATCATTCCATATCAGAATGAATGAAAGCAAGAAAGCATCAATACTCTATACGGAATCCCATTTTTGGGTTCCAAAACCTAAAACTCATCAGCGAGAACCAGCATTATCAAGTAACATTACCTACCACCAAATTTTATTTTCCGTTAAAACACAAGACACACGAAGAACAAAAAATTATACCTGAAGTAGACTATCGGCCAGCACGTTAGCCTGGCAAGAATGGACGGTCTCAAACTGGCCGACGGTGAGCTTCTTGGTGATCCAACCGACATCGAAATAGATGTAGTCGGAGGGTGGGAGGTCGACCTTGATGGATTCGACATCGAACCAGATGAAGAAGCGGCGCACCTGGATTCCCTGGAGATCCTCGATGCTGCCATACTTGACGACGCCGGTGATCCGGGGCTCGTAGTAAACCAGGTATTCGAACTCCACGTAGCAGGGGCCCTCCAGCTCCACCACGAAGCTTCCGTCGTCGGCGAGCTGGAAGGATTTCACCGTGTCCGGAAGGAGCCCCGGCGGGAGGCCATACTTCGGCAGCAGCTCGTACACCGTCGTCCCGTTCGACGGCGATGTCGCCGCAGCCTCCAGGGCGGCGGCGCCACCGCCAGAGAGGAGGAGAAGTAGGAGGGAGAACAGGAGGAGACAAGGATTAGGGTTAGAGAAGGACGCCATGGTTGTTAGCTGGGGGTTTGGGGGAAGAAGAAGAGGGCCGGAGAGGTCAAGAATTTGGACCGCGGATGCATTGAGGAAAGATCGGTCGAACGTTTACTCGTTTCCAATGTTCCCCCGGATCACATTTATATAAAGATCTGACACCCTTAACTGGACGTGGTTGGATGAATGGTGTTCTACATTCCGTCTTATTGGAGGCCGTAGTTGATGCTTATAGCATGCCGATGCCGAGGGTACATCATACACGTATAATTTGAGAGGAAATGGGAGGAGCAGATATTTCCCTTTTTCCGGAATTTTCTGTGATTGGATATGGTGTGACATTATTAACAGAAAACAGTATCGTGGGAGGACAGGTGTCAGGTTAGGTGCGGGCAAAGTTAGAGCAAGTAATTACGGTATTCTAACGCCAAGGCCGAAAGGGGCAGAAAGTGTGATTAGCTAATTTTTGCGGTGTTCACCGAATGGTTATTTTAGACTTTCAGTAGTCATCGGAGAGGTTAAAAAAATGGTAATTTAGGTGGTAGGTAGGGAAAGAGCTCGGAACCGGCGAGGTCACCAGATATATTGACCCGTCATCGCATCGCGAGATTAACTCTTTAAAATAATTAGGTCCAGGCTAATCAAAGCTGCAGCAATTTTTTTAAAAAAAAAAAAACTGGTTCTCCCGTTGCTGCCCCCTTCTGTGTAGGTTCAAATAAATGACGAGTGTAGCTTATCATGCATGTGCGACACAAGGTGGATGATGGTATAAAATGCATATCTGCACAAGAAAGTCTATAGCTATTGGCATTATCGGGTGGAAGTCGTTTGGTTTTTGACAAAGAAAAAAGAATAATCGTACCTATCTAGCAATTATATATTTGAACAGCAGAATTTAGAAAGAATAAAATATTTTTTTGCTGAATGCCATTTTCAACGAATACAGGTTATCAAATGGAAGCTCTTTGCTCCATGTAGTCTAATAGCATGATCTGACGTTAATTAACATCAACACAAATAGGAGAAAAATTAATATCATGAACATGTTTCAGTATATGTATTTCTCTCATTTTTATTTAGACCGTAAACAGCGAAGTTAGGTTAATCGCATTGACTACTCACCATTATAACTTTTTCATCTGATTCCACCAGGCCTCGTAAGACCGTGGCAGCTTAAATTTCCACCTGCTATTTTGGCCTGCTATACATATGGGGATGAACAGCAACACAATTAGCCTATCACCAGAACATGCTATGATCTTTCATCAGTGGATCACAGCATGGAGGAAAATTTTACCTCGATTCAGCCGGTGTATGGATGCCTCGGATGTGGTTGACCTTCGGTCCTGACCAATCTAAGATGCTTTCGGCTTTCCCAACCGACCCAAGCCGGCATTCCTTATAAATTTTAATTTTAAATCACTGCCTAAATTACACGGCCGGAGAATTCCAACAGTCTACCCTGAAGATAACAAATATATCTCATCAGATAGAAAATATATCTCATCAAATAAGATAGAAAATAAAAAAATATATATCTAATCGGATAAAATAAGAGCTAACAAACATATCTCTCCTGATAAGATACCAGATAACAAATATATCTTATCAGATAAGATAAGATAGGAGATAATGAACGTATCAAGCCCGATAAGGTAAAGAATAATAGCCTAATTCTCATTTCTCCTTACTGCACCTCCGTCCCTGCCTATAAATAAGGGTCCAACGAGATTCCTAGGACATTCTTTCAACTCTCCCATTCTCACTCCTTCCCATCTATTTCTGATTTTTCTAACTTGAGCATCCGATGGTCCCCATCGGAGCCAATTCTATTCAAAGACTTATTTTGTAGGTTTTGCCGTTGCTACATAGTAATAACCATCGCCTTTTCTAACCGAGCCGACTTAGGCCAAAAGACCAGCAGCAATAAATTGATGTTAGAGGAAAGATTTAAGCCCATTCATCAGAAGGAGTAAGCATAATATTAGCATTGCACCACACAAAGAAACTTTGTCACACCACTCCAGCGCCACTACCTCAAGACCAGTTGAGATTCCTCTCAGACACCAGTGCAACAATCGAAAGCACCACCTCCATCCTCCTAACCGATTGTGGGAGTGGCTCTCAACCAGTTTAACTTGCTCATTCAGTAGATGCAAATGCTTGCTATGACAGTTCAAGTGATGCAGTAAGCTAACACAGCACATCGGTGGTGCCTCGGCCAACACCATCTCAACCTTCTCCACATGGTCTAAAATGAAAGAGGTAAAGTCGTCTCAGCCAATCCAGAAGTAAAGTTCCAGAGGCCAATCCCTCGAAATCGAGCTTCTAAAAGCTGAGCTCTCGAAGCCCAGCTCCTAAAGAAAGCTGACTAGGAGCAAACTAATTAGAACAGGATAATACGATTCTAATCATCTATTATGTTCTTTACTATTATTCCAAAGCTTAACCTAACTAGGCATCAAAAAACCCGATCGGAGCAAATCCAGTGAGTTTTACATTCTTTTTGTGTACAAATTTATGACTTCAAGGCAAATCGTATTCCACAACCACGAACCAATAACACTTTCCAAATGGTCCTGGCCAGGCTGGATTGTGGCAAGTAATTTCAAATACATTTAAATTTCAAATGGAGAAACTAGATAAGAAAAAAGATTGTGGCATATTTAAATCCAAATAAAGAAGGAGGTTACAACAATCCCTTAATTTCTACCTCCAAATCATAATAAATCCATACTCCTAGCCTATATAAATAAGGATAAGGGTATCCCAAGAGGATAGGCTTTGAGAGGAAGAGACTCTCATAACTCAAAGCTCTCATGATAAAAGATGCTCAAGCCCTCATCCATCATTCTATTTTTTTTCTTTCTTGCAAGTCCACGGGTCTATGAGCACCCGAGGCTGAGACCATGGTGAAGACTAAGCTCAAGGTAGAGGTGAAGACTTAGGCCAAGGTCATCAAAAGATCAAGATTAGAAAGCTGACCTAAGGCCGACCTGACAAAGCTAACTCAAGAAAGCCGAGGTGGAAAGCTGACTTGAGGAGGTCAACCTAAGAAGGACAAGGTGGAAAGCCAACCTGAAAAGGCCAACCATCTCTAGATCGATCAAATGTCGATTATATCCAACCATCTCCAAATCAGCTAGACATCGATCAAATTCGATCATCTCCAAATCAATAAAATGTTGATCAAATCCAATCAGAACGTGAGCCCGATCACAGCCAATCCAGCATGGGTGACTAGATAGATTCTTGAGGCATTGGAGGAAGCAGCGTGCAGCTCTGCCTAAATTACCTCATCTATCTAAACCATCTCGGCAAGAAGAATCTATAAAAAATCAACCTGCTCACTGGAGGGCAGATCCCTGGCCTACATGATACTTCAATAGAAATATTATTGGCCGACCTTGCAATAGGATGCAGTTGAGCTAGTAAGAAGAGGTGACCGATGTTAGTGAAATGCCAGTATTCAATGATGATCTAGACCAAATATCTAGAGCAACCAAGAAGTGAGGGGTGACCTCATAAAAGAACACTAAGATAGCCCCTCATTTCTAAGACGAGTTAAGCTGAAAATCTTGGCCGCTCAAGAAGCAAGAGGTAATCCTATAAAAAGATCCTCGGAAACTCCAAAATCTTATCCATGATGATTTGGGCCGAAGACCTCGAGTGACCAAGAAGCAAAGAGTAATCTCATAAGAGGACACTCAAATAGCTCCTTCTCTCTAAGATGAGCTGAGCTGAAAATCTTGGCCATTCGAGAAGGGATAATCCTATAAGAAGGATCCTCGAAAGCCTCAAAATCTTATCTACAACGATCCGAGCTGAAGACTCTGGATGACCTAGAAGCGAGGGATAACTCCAAAAGAGAATTCTTGGATAGCCCTTTGTCCTTAAGACAAACTGAGCTAAAAACTTTGGTCATTCAAGAAGCGAAGGGCAACCTCTTCAGAGGACCCTCAAAAGCTCTAAATATGAGTAAAGTTGACTCAATCCATGAGCCTAAGAGTGAGCCGAGCAAAACACTTAACCATCCAATGAATGAGAATAAACCACAAAATAGGAACCTCAAAAGTCTTAGGCATCGATAATGCCAACCTAACTAAAAGCTACCCTTTATCGAGATGATTTGAGCTAAATGCCTTGGAAAGTTGCACGGAGAACCTGCAAAAGCTCGAAGCTATGATCCAAGTCAAGCTGAGCTGCATGCCTTAAATTCCGCCACCAATGATCAACCCCAAAATGAGAAAGTTCAGATGATTTGACTTTGACGACCTGACCTTCAAGCTTGAAGTCAATTCTTGAGATGTCCAACCAATGTGAAGGATATGACACGATCTCATTAGCCTACGAATTGCCCAAGTAAGGATCCCAAATCTCATTGACTTTGGCTAAGATAATCTCGGAGCTATCTAAACCGATGATTCATCTCAAAGATCGAAACTTGGAAATTTCTTTCTACTAAAAAGCTGAGAAAAGTGAACTGATCTACTCTCTTAATCCGACCTAATTTTAGCTTAGAGTCGAGAGTAGAGGGCATCTGATATGGGGAGAAAATTATTATTTTAGTTCAGTTGGTGTATGGATGCCTCAGACATGGCCAACCTTCGATCCTGACCCATCCGAGATACTTTTCCAATTGACTAGAGTCGACATTCCAGGTAAGTTTTACTTTTGAACTGCTACCTAAATTACATGGACTGGAGAATTTTGTGAATACCGGCAATAACCTACCACAAGCAAATAAAGCAGGAGGTAATAAACATATCTTGATAAATAGGGCAGTAGGTAACAAACATATCTCACCAGATAAGGTAGGAGATAATGAAGGTATTGTACCAGGTAAGGTCAGGAATAATAGTCTGATTCTTCTTTCTCCTTATGACATCTCCACCCCCATCTATAAATAAAAGGCCCAATGGGATCCTAGGATATGCTCTCACCTCTCTCTCAATCGCTCATTCCTTCTTGTTTCCTAGTTTTTTAACTTGAGCATCGAAGGAACTTTGTTAGAGCTAATTTTAGCTAGGAATTTATTTTATAAATCAAGCTTTCATTGCCTAGTGCCAGTCGTATCTTTTCTCCAACTGAACCGACGTTGGCTAGAAGACTAGTGGCAAGAAGAGGTATAAGAAATGGGTAAACAAGTATCAATACTATAAATAATTTAAACGAATAGAGTCTCCCAATCATGTCAAATAAATATAAATATATGTGGCCAATTGTGTGGCATCTTATATGGCTGAGCCGGATGGCATGATTTGAACTTCCGCCGCTAAGATTCCATGTCATCTCCATGACTTGATTTTATCTAATGCTTGGTTATATATATTCAAGGGCTTTTTAATATAGTTGGATTCATATATATATATATATATATTAATCCTCTTTGGTTTCATCAGTCTATAAGTTAAGCAGCGAAACTATAGCACATGCCACGACAAGTTTAAATAGGAAAGACAGATGAGAGGGTCATATACTCTCCACTGTTGCAGGATTGATCGGAATTACACCGGAAGACGAGCATCAATAAAATCACCATGGAGAGTGAGAGGAATGACATCGTTATCCATATTTTGCACAGAGCATACAAATGCAGTTGCCAAAAGCTAAAAGAAAAGAAGGAGAATAAAAAACAAGGCAATAAGATAGATGGGAATCTGTAACTTCCATGGGATGTAACAAATAAGCGGGATAATAATTGGATAGATGTAGTTTGCTTCGATCATTATCGGTTCTTATTATTATAAATTGTTTAATACACTAATAATTTCTGTTGGTATTTTTCACCATATATTATGATTACTTGGGTCAAACACAATATCATGAATTTGGTCTCATCGCTTTTTGGTTTTATCATGGCTTAAATTCAAATTCTACCGCAGGTGGGAGGACCATCTCGGGAGAAAATTGTGCGCTCCATTGCCTTTAGGTCCTTTTAATTTGTCAAAAAAAAAGAAAAAAAGAAAAAAGGAAAAGATCTTTTGTCATGTCAAGGATGCATGCAACCACAAGTCTATGATCCAATTCATGTCTTGATAAAGAAAAGCAAAGCATAAGAAATAACTAAACCATGAGAGCATAGTACACTTCACAAATTACGCAAGCCAATCAAGTTATCATCAGGACATTTGTATAATGTTTTATAATTGGAGTTCAATTTCTAGAATCACGGTACGAAAATTTACGTATTCTCAAGAATTTTTTTTTCCATTATGAGTCCATGGATAAAAATATAAGTAGAACGATTGAACCAGAAAAATGGTCTTTAGTAGCAGGTATTGTTTTTTGAGTGGGGCTCTAACACTCGATGTTTGCTTTTCATTTGATATAAAGTATTCATCTTAGTCAAGATCTCACTTTGTATCGGTATCGAGAATCCCAATATAATATATATAAAAATCTTGGCCCTATTATCACCATCGTTACAAATCGATAAACCCAAAGATATCGAACCATGGTATATCACGTCAACCAATTATTTTTTGATCTTTTTAACTTTTTTAATTATAATATTTTAACTAATAAATCTTGAAAACAATGCTCAAATATTGTTTGCGATCTCATAGTCACTGCATTAAGACGAAAGATTGGAAAATTTATCTAATAGTTCCTACACTGATACAAAATTATTTTTTAGTTTTCAAAATTTTTAGATGGAATAAAATTTTTTTGGACTGTCAAGCGATTATTTTTCAGTCCCTACCATCCATTTAAATTGTCCACTGCCTAACAAAACTGTTCTTTAATGAGCAACGATCATTACGGTGGGGCTCGAAGGTGGTGCCAGTGGTGGTACGATAGGCAGAAGGCTGTGGGGAAAGGGGAGGCGAGAGGCCGTGGGGGAGGGAAGCACGGAGCAGCGGCATTGATGGGGCGGGGGGCGTGCGGAGGGGAGGGATGGTCGGAGGACGATACCAGACGTCCGATGGGCAGGGGGCCATGGGGGGAGGAGATGCGGGAGGCTGAGAGGAAGGAGAGCACCGAGCAGCGACACCATCGGAGGGATGCGGTCGGACGCATGATGGGTGGGAGGCCATGGGGGGAAGGGAGGTGGGAGGCGGTGCCGGTCACGCGATGGGAGGTGGGGGGGGGGGTGGGTTTATGGCGTGCGGGGAAGGAGGAAAGAAAAAAAAAGAGAAAAAATAAAATAAATAAAATAAATAAATAAATAAAAATAAATAATAAAAACTATTTAAAAATAATATATTTTTTTAATTTTTTATAATACTAATACTAATAATAATAGCCATTGAATCAAACATTTTGATAAAAAAATAAAAAAAAATAAAAATTATGATAATTATTAAATAATAAAAAATAGATTTTTTCATATTTATAATAACAATAATAATAATAATAGTCACCACATCATTAATTTTGATAAAAAATAAAAATAAAATAAAAATAAAATAAATAAGTAATATGTATAATAAAAATAAATAAAAATTTAAATAATAAAAATTTTAAAAATAAATAATTGTTATCATTAAAAATAAATAAATAGTTTAATAAATTAAAAAATAATTTAAAAAATTAAAAATTAGATAATCAAATTAAATAATTACGTAACTAGAGAACCATCTTATGTAATCTGAACATAAATCTATATAACTTGAGTATAAGTCTATGTAATCTAAATATAAATCTGAATAATCAATTATCAAAATTATGTAACCAGAGAATTTGATTACGTAATTTTGATAATTGGTCACACAGATTTATATTCAGGTTACACAGACTTGTACTCAAGTTATATGGGTTTATGTTGAGATTACATAAGATAGTTTCTAATTATATAATTATTTAAATTAGTTATTATTTATTATCAAAATTAATGATTTAATGGCTATTATTATTTAATACTTATTAATAATTTTTTATTATTTAATATATATGATACTGCACCAATTGGCTTTAGGCCAAGTGGAAGATTATTGAAAATAGTGTTCCAAAGTCAATCATCAGCCTATTAATAATTGAGCTATTTTATGTAATTATATATGAATTATTAATTAAATAAAAAATATTCTAACTTTTTTATCACATAAAACCAATCAATTATGACATTCAGCCAACTTCCTAGTCGAGCCAGCTCGGATTGGAGCTTTTTCATCACATAAAACCAGCCAATTATGACATTTAGCCAACTTTTCAATCAGGCTGGCTCGGATCCCATTCGAGCTGGCCCGAGTGGAAGCCGAGCTAGCTCGATTTCTGAGACAGCCGACTCGGGTAGAAGGCCCAAAGGCCATCATTCTAGTTGGGCAGGCTCGAATCCCATCCGAGCCAATCCAAATTGAATCTGAGCCGATCCGATTTCTGACCAAGCAGGCTGGAGCATCAATTCAGAAACCATATCATGGCGGGCATGCTGGTCGAGCTGGCTCGATTCCTAAGAGAGCCGATTCGATCGGTGAACAGAATCTTTTTTAAGATCATGTTCAGGTTTAATCTAAAACTATGTACTTTACATAAAAAAATTATGAAATTATTTAGATCTAACCTAAATATTAATTCATAATAAAATTCAAATTAAACCATTCAAACACATCATAAAAAATCATTAGATTTAATCTAAAATTTTTATAATCAATTTTATAGATCGCAATGTACCAAGATAACATTTCTACTGTAAGAGGTAAACCTTACAGTAGGATAACTTACCATCCATGCGATCATCATTTTTACTTTTTAGATCAGATTATTATTTAGATCTAATCTAAAAATAATCTAAATCATGCATATATAATACATCAAAAAACCTACTGCTCTGATACCAATTGAAAGGAGCACGCAGGATTTTTAGCTCTACTTTCAAAAGTTTTTTTCGATAAACTTTTTTACAGCAGACAGTTTCACTATTAAGGATAAATAAACACCCCGATATACTCTTATTGTCATCATGATCAGAGTAAAAACTGGAGTCTGTAAACCCCATAAGTCTCAAGTTTGACTCACCATAAACAAGCCATTGATTTTTAGTATTTCTCAAATACTTCAGGATGGTTTTAACAACCTTTCAGTAATTCTTTCCGGGATCAGATTGGTATGTACTCACTATTCCTAGTGAGTATGCCACATCTGATCGTGTACATATCATGACGTATATAATAGAATCTATTGCCGAAGTATATGAAATTTTACTCATATGCTCTCTCTTGAGGTAGTGTCGGACAATTCCATCTTGTATAATTAATTTAAATAATTATATAATTAGAGAACCATCTTATATAACCTAAATATAAATTCATATAACTTGAGTGCAAATCTGTGTAACTTGAATGTAAACCTGTATAATCAATTTTCAAAATTATGTAACCAAATTCTTTGGTTACATAATTTTGATAATTGGTTATACATGTTTATATTCAGATTATACGGACTTTTACTCGAATTATATACATTTATGTTCAGATTACATAAGATGGTTCTCTGGTTACACAATCGTTTGATTTGGCCATCCAATTTTAATTTTTTAAATTATTTATTTATTTTTTAATAATAAAAATTATTTATTATCAAAATTGATGATTCAATGGCTATTATTATTAATTATTATTATTTAATATTTATTAATATTTTTTTATTATTTTTATTATATATTTATTTATATTTTATTATTTATATTTTTATTTTTTTATCAAAATTGATGATGTTGTGACTATTATTATTATTATGAAAATGAAAAAATCTATTTTTTATTATTTAATAATAATTATAATTATTTTAATTTTTATGAAAATGTTTGATTCAATAGCTATTATTATTATTATTATAAAAAAATCTAAAAAATATATATTATTTTTAATATTTTTTATTTTTATTTTTTTATTTTTTTTATTTTTCGTTTCTTTTCCTCCTCCTTCCCCTGCGCGCCACAAACCCAACACCCCCCCCCCAACCCTCGTCCGCGACCGGCCCGCCCCCCCCCCCACCACCTCCTTCTCCCCACGGTGCCCCCCACCCATCGCGCGTCCGACCGCATCTCCCCCTCGACGGCTTCGTTGCTCGGCGCTCCCCTCCCCCGGCCCCCGCCTCTCCTCTCCCCACGGCCCCCGCCCGTTGCACGTCCGACACCACCCCCGGCCGCCCCTCCCCTCCGCGCGCCCCCGACCGCGTCTGCCCTGCACCCCCCCCCCGCCCCACCACCGGTGCCGCTGCTCCGCACTCCCCTCCCCATGGCCCCCTCACCTCCTCTCCCCTCGTGGCCCTCCGCCCATCGCGCCGCTGGCACCACCCCCCGGGCCTCCGCCCGTCGCACCACTGGCACCGCCCCCTGGCCGCGCTTCCCTCCCCTTTGACCACCTCTCCTTCGGCACCGCTGTGCATCTTCCACGGCCGTCATGGCCGCTGTCCATCAAGAGTTCTGTCATTTTATAGACAGCGGACGGCTTAAATAGACGATAGAGACCGAAAAATAATCCTCAACAGTTTGGCAGGTTTTATTCCATCTAAAAAATTTAAAAGCTAAAAAGTAATTTTAAATAAATCTAAGGCTATTACAATCTCACTGGAAAATTTTGGCTCAGATCTCGAAATATCTTGATTGTCTCAGAACTCCGAAATCTTGGTTTCTTTCCCTCCCGGCCACCCACTAAGATAAGTGCCATATCGAAGTTTAAAATCTTAGTTTGCTAATTAGTTCTCACACAGCTAGCAATTTAATTCGTTGCGGGTCCGTAGAGGTCTGACCCTCGTGGGGCTTAAAGGTTTCATATCTCTCTCTCTGATGGGATCGCAACCATGCATGTGCATGGCAAGTCCCATTTTGTACAGCTACTATTTATGGACTAGATTTGTGCCCCATGTCTGGCCTAATCCAGCTCATGATTAGGATATCTAGCCTTAGGTTAGCCTGTGATTGGGCTGCAATTGGCTCAGAAGGTGGACTTTCACAAGGTTGGGCCGAGCAAGCCCACCTTGTCGATCCAAGATGCACATGAGATACGCCCACTACTTGCTTCATAATGGCTTCATGGAACTGTTTAATCTACGTAAAAATTTTGGTATATCAAAAACCAATAATGAGCCATTTAAATTGAAAATTTAAACCATTCGATCTTGTCTTTCAATATATTAAATATTTAGATGTGATTCTTAATACTCAAATAAAGGATTACAACACGCATGTTATATTGTATGCATTGTTTGCACTGATATTATATACAGTGGAGATCTTGGTGTGTCAGGTACAAACAGTGAGTAAACATGTCCATCCATGGTTCCAGCAGTTGGCCCAGACCAATGGTTTAGTCTTCCCCCTCTCGTTCCATCTATTTCGCCTGCGCCCACGTTTCGACTTGGAATGGAGTAGAACGGAAGGACACAAACGTGTCCTTCCAAGTGATCTCAGCCTCTTTATGCATCAACCACAAGCTAGAGTTTCCCTTCTGACCCTTATAAATATATTGGTTGGAAGGCAATCTTCACCTACCTTAGAATAGATTGGTTGAAAGCTATTTTAGGGACGCAGGAATTAGAAATTTGAATCTAATGAGCAATACTACGATAACAAGTTGGTGAAAGAAGTGCACAGAAATTTTTTTTTTCTATACATCAAAGTCGATGCCTGATTGCCGATGCATGGTATCATGGATACTAGCTTGCACCTTCATCTGACTGCCATTTAATGATCTGCGACCATCGATCGAAAATTATGATGTTAGTCTTGTTTGTGATGATCTTTTTTTTTTTTTTTTTTTTTTTCAAGACAAGCAAAGGACGGACGATTAAAATGATAAATGGCCAGTTGTTGGTGTTAAAATGGATGTCAAACCTGAGGCCAGGAATCAGTTTGACCGTTCTTCTTCCAATGGAGGAGAATTTTTTTTTAAGACTTGTTTTTCAGAGGTTTATCATCCTAATATCATGCAGCTCCCTCTTTTACTTTTAAACTACAATTAGATGAAATTCAAAAATAAACCAAGAAGGCAAAGTAATTGAGATGTAACATCACCACACAAGCCTCAGAAAATTCTGGATGATAAATGTATTGTAACGTGTAAATAAACTGCAGTTTTCCTCCTCAAAGTCTTCTTTGTATTCCTAAGGTCACGGATTGTAGAAATTATTAAACTCATCAATCATTTTATATAGGAAAAGGAGGGAAAAAAAAATCCTCACTCCAACATCTTTTTCTTGCTTTCAGTAGCGTAACTCTATGATGGACCCCTTCAGTAATTTTGTGACATAAAGAAATAATTGTTGCAATAGATATTACTTGATTATACTGGATCATAGCTTTTAGTACTTACAAGAAAGAAAAAAAAAAAAAACAGGAAAAATTAATTTAAGATAATGATGTCATTTGAGTCGCCAAGAATTAAATAAAAAATTATTTTTATTTGGATAAAAGGTTAAAATAAGCATTTTAAAATTATAAGGAAATCATGAATCATAAAAAAAGGAAACACAAATTATTCGGGACTGGTCTATGAAATTGATAGTGTTGGTGCCATGGATATATCAAAAAATTGATAAATTTTGCTTCTTTAAAAAAAAAATAATAATAAATTAAAAGAAAAGCTTTCTAGATCTTTCTGTGTAAACGAATGCTATCTCGGATAAGCTTTTGACCAATTTAACTATGGTATGCTTTCACTTGGCTTCGGTGATTTGAGGTGATGGAGACCCAATGACCGTAGCTTCATGATTGACGAGAGCCAAAAATTCTACAAGTCGACTTATTCAATGATACTTTGTCCCCTTCCCAGAGAATTCTTTTTTTTTTTTAAGCCAAAAAGTTGTCATTTTTCATCATAACATACAGCTGCATCCTAAGCTTATGTTGGACAAAATGCCAACTCATTCTTATTAAGAAAAGATGGACATTTTTTTGACCATTTCTTCTAGAGTTCACAGGAATTCCAGAGGTGGGTTCGTCAATGGTGGTTGAGGTGGGAAAATTGTAAAGATGAGGCCCACAATAAAAATTGGGATGTTGTGTGATCACCAAGTTAGGCTTGTCCTGTTGAAAGGTGTCCTCTTTGATTTTTTTCAAACCTAATATTGTCGGTGCACCAAGTAATGCTTCGATGGCTGTAATATATTTGTCAAAGACCATCATGTGTGGTGATTATAGCTAGCATCGTATTGCATCATAAGAAAATTGTTTTGAGCCTAAAATTTGAAATGCTAATTGCATTTTTGAGTGCACGAAACAAGCATAAAAATGATGATGGCAAAGTGTTCCTCGACTTGTCTTGTTATGTATACATACATATACATATGTATGTGTATGTATATTAGTGCTATTAATAACTAATGATAAGCTAGTAATCATGTATTTGATCGAACTAATAAGATATGAAATTTTGATCGTATATGCAAGTATTCACTAATTTAATAATTTGAATATATGACCGTATATTTGATTGAACTAACGATAAGCTCTTATATCAAATATGTGAATTATTGAATGTATAGAACACTAGCATCTACAACCAAAATATGGATCATTGTGATTCACACAAGAACAAGTTGTCTAAGAGGAAAATAAGATGGATGTGCACAAGCAAATCAATGAACTGTTGGATGTGAAACTAATCAACGACAAGATCATGCAAACAACCTATCGCCGACCTAATCTATTTATTGAAGAAGACAACGTAATAAACAGAAGAATACTGTTCTCACATCAAGAGTGAAGCTAATGGAAGACAACTAGAAGGGTTAATTTGGTGGCAAAGCTTCTCACGAAGTTACATTGAGTAGAACTTTTATGTCTCTTGGATTCAGAAGCTGGCTTGGTCATTAAGGCCACCATGACCCCATGCTACAATCCCTATAAATCACAATGTTTGAATAAATATTTTGGATGGTAATACCTCCCATTTTCCATTAATTAAAAAAAAGAAAAAAGAAAAAAAAAGGGATCATGCAAAGCGAGGAGAGCTTATGCACTTGCTGCTGCTGGATCACTAAGAGTTGGCATCATAAACAAAGATGTCACGTAGAATTAAATACAATGTCAAGCCTAACAAATATATGGATCGTTTTCATCAAAAGCAACTATATGGATTGTTCACCAACTCAAGATTCGGAGCACAAGTGGCTTGGGAAAGGTAGCTCTCAGCAAGATGGTTTGGGGTGGATGGGTAAGCCAGGCGTCTTTGACCAGCCAACGAAAGCATATATACGATTGGTCCACTTGGATTCAAGCCTTTGGATACTCCCTTTCCCTCTAATTGACCATCTTCTCCAAGAGAATAATTCCACATCGACTGGAAAGGAGTTTAAGGCAATCCAGATGACGAACAATTCGACCTGGCCATTGTGAAAGCAAAGGGGGAGGAAGATTGAACAAGTCTCCCCACGTTACAAATGCAACAGAGATTAATGGCATCTTAAGGGCATATTTGGTTGAGAGGAGTTGGACTCTGAAATAGAAATGAGAATGAACGATTTCTACTGCAACTATTTGGTTAGAGTCGATATAGAAAAGAATGGAAATGTCCCGATTCTCTAAAATCTGATCCCTATATTTCTCTAGTATTCAATTTTATTTTGATTTCAATTTTCAATCAGTGGATGAAGCTATTTCGATTTCCATTCCGAGCCATTTCGATTTTGATCGTGAACCAAATGCATCCCAACATAATAGCATGTTTGTAATCCATAACTGAGCATTAGAACACGATTTGGCTATGGGAGAGCCTACTTCTTATGTTTGACTCGTCCAAAAAGAGTTGAAGCAAGTTCTTGCAATGGATCAATGATCCAATATCCTCTATGACGCGCCATTTGTATTATAAAAATATTATATAATACTCGATAGCCATTATCAAAGATGGATGACTGCCAACAACAACACACAAGATCTCCTTGTTTGATAGCCGTCCGTGCAATGCCTGTGAAGGAAATCACGAACGCTTTGGCCTCTTTTGCCGCAGGAAAGGCAACACCTGCCATGGCTAACCATCAGCTAGCATTACCTTTCTAAGACCAAAAAAACGCATTCTGTATCTCTTTTCCAGTCCACATGAGTCTAGATTCTTTTTTTTTTTCTTTTTTCTTCTTAGGAAAGATGCAAATATATATTATAATAAATTGAACATATGACCAGCACATAATTTTAAAATACTGAACAAATTCTAGACATCATGATGTCTCGAAGTTAGGTTCCGCTATCTCTGCCCCTTTACCCGTCGAAACGAATCTTTTTAAGCTTTTTGTTTTTCACCAACACTTTTATCAACTTCCTTTTGAAGTCAAAAAATGATAACAATAATAATGAGCAGGTGGTATCCAACCAAATCAGCTAAGCTTTAAGTTATACTTTTCCATTTGAGCAAGCTGATTGCTAGAAAATCCTCCATGAAAGTGAAATTTAAAAAAAAATAAAAATAAAAAAAATCCCCTCTTTTATTGCAGCATTTGAAGCTTCAATTAATTTTGGTTATTTTTAAAGAGAAATTCATTTTTTTTAGGAATTTTATTATGTTAAAATCCCATGAACTCCGTAATGCATTGCAGAGTTCTTATGGTGGTTTGGAAAAAGTCTATTGACAGATATTATCCACTGAACAGACCTGTTCTTTCTGTCAATTAACTCTGACTCAGTATACACTGAACCAAGAGTGGGTAGAATTCAGAGGATGCTCATTGAGAAAAAAAATTCCAGGTCTTTTTCACTCTAACCATTGAAGGGTTTGACTGATAATAAGGACATCATCTAAAGCAAGCTCCATGAGCTAAGCTGGATGCTGTCACTCAAGCTTAGGTGTGACTGGAACCTAACCTAGATGCTAATGACCCATGATTAATTCTAAAGCCCTAGAAGCGAATCCTTTTGTTTTGACATTAAGAATCCAAGAACAGCTCAATCTCCTGCAACTTAAATAGACTTCCATCTTAGTAATAAATAGCAACACTATTACCATTCTATTAGCCATTATTTTCAGAACCTATATCCTTATGAAGCCAATTGAATGTGTTGTTCCATATGAAATCTTTGGTTGCACCGAAAAATGAGGTTGGGAGCTAGATCCTAAACCAGTTAAGATGAAACCATCAACAATCCATTGTAGTACACCATTACACTGGTTTTAGTTTTGAACCTTTTTAAACTCCCAACCACAAATCTTGGAATTGTCTTCTAGTTCCTATCCACAAAGCATCTTACAAAATACAACGGAGTGGAACGCTGGCAAACACAGTTTTAAAAATGGTGTCAATTATAATATTAAAAGCAGTGACAATTTCTATGATGGCATACATTCTTGATTCCTATATTAAAAACCCCAAAACCAAGGATTGGTCTGTAGACTTTAAACAACTGTGGAACAAGTTTGACCGGCTTCTAAATTAGAATTCGGTGCCTGTAAGCACGAGATTAGACCATTCAAACCTAGAGATGGTCCATTTATGATGAGCTGGCCAATGTGAACTCTATGGTGCACAAGGAAGAAAGATGAGCTCCATCCATCTATAAGTAAAGCCTAAGAAAATCAAAGGAAACAGAGTCCCAGAGCAAGGAAGGACGCGGGGGGTGGGGGACCTCTGTCAGGAGAGATGACACCGACTTGGATCGGTGTTATAACTCGAAGCCAGTGTCATCTCTCCGGACAAGGGACCTCCAACTCCATTCATCTCTCCCACCAGCTCCAATGTAGAGGAGAGAGAGAGAGAGAGAGAGAGACATTATTAGATGAGAGCATCCTTAGGACCACAGACATGGCTTCAAGTTTCCAACCAGCCAGCCATGGAGTTTGTGAAGAGTTGGGGCTTCCTTTGTCGCAGGAAAGGTGACACCTCCTGTGGCTAACCATGGACATGGCAACTGTCACCTTTCCGTGACAAAGGAATCTACCATCTCTTTTCTTGGCCTTCACACCATCAAACTCGGTTCCACTCGTGTAAGTTTTACCGTTGGATCTCTATGCTTGTTTTGCCTTCTGTTTGCCTCGTCTTTTGTGGTCCATTTATTATACCGAGTCCAAGATTGCGTGGGTTACAAAGGATCGATTTAATTGATCAGATGGCTCTCTCTCTTCCATCTTTTCCTCTACCACGATGGATGGCTTCAAGTTCAAATATTTGTTACTCAGAACGGAGCAACATCAACCAAATCTTTGAGCCATCGCAGAATGGCATCATATTTAAGATTGTAGAGAATTGTTAAGTTTGAAGTACCATCACGACCATTTTCCATAAACAAAGCTCGCTTGTTCTTTCTGTGCCAACTGCATCGTATATTCTCTGACTCATTATGCACCAAATGGTGGAATTTAGAGCTGGCTTCTTGGGACCATCAATGGAGGTCATTTTCACCCTGACCTCGGCGAGTTTGACGAAAGAGAGACATAATATGTTGTAATTAAAACTCGATGCATTAACCTGATCGCCGTCCATCAAGCTGAGATGTGACCCAGACCTAACCTTGGTTGATTGCAGCCGCCCTTCAGAAGAGAAGCTCGGGTATGATTGATCTCCTCTTTTCATTAAAGGCATGTTTGATTTTGTTGTTTGAGGGAGATGGGGTTAGCCATTTAGCATGGGGAAATCTTATTCTCATTCCAATTCCAAATGGACATAGGACTGTCCCAATCTCTCAAATTTTATTTCTTTCCAATTCCTGTTCGACCAAAGTCTTGGTAACAAAAAAGCGACCGAGAATAGTACCCTGTTCCAGAACAGAGTACTACAGAAGACGGCGATGCCAATTCTTTTTCCTTTGCGTCTTATTTTTTGTTTTGCTGTGGCGGCCGGGCACGTGACGCCAATCAAACAGCATTCAGAATATGTTCCCCGCGAGATGCATGATGGCTCAAATCATCTACAATCCAAAAGACACCCTGGAATGCTCTTTCGACAATTAAACAAAATCGATCGTAGAAGCTAAAGAAATACGGTGTGATGGTGACGGTTGTAGCGCTGGAAGAGTGAAAGGATACTTTAGGAAACACGCACAACACGTTCGTCTTAAACTAGCCCAAAAGGCTCCATGATTGTTTACATAATTCAAAACTTCTGATGCCCCTTCGACCTCCTCCCGTAGAATCCATGGCCTGGAGTAGAGTCCCACGTGAAAGAAAAATTAGGTCCACCACATCATTTTTAGCCGGACACCTCGTAGGCTCGGTAGAAAAAAAAATAAATCATCAATTTTTATAAAAGAAATTATTGATTAGAACTATAAATTTTTTTCATTTAAATTTTTCAACCAAGCTTGGATAACAGTATATTTTTTTTCAGTAATACATAATATACTAACTTATTATTGGATGATCCAATATATAAATAATTTCTCATTTTCATAAAATAAATCGTAATTTTTCATTAAAAGTGCAAAAACCGAGAGAGGGGCGGACGTGGAGATTCTTTCTCCAAGTTTGCTATGGATCTTCCTCACTGCAAAAAAGAACTCATCTTTCTCAAATACCAGACTGTTGCCTAGCTCAGTCGAGCAAGAAATTATTAGATAGACTCGTTTTACGATAGACAATGCCAATAAAAAATTCATACATCAGTTAATTCTTTATTAATTACTAATCTCGATCGATCGTGATTAGCTATAAGATATAGAATATTTTGTCTGTTGACAGAACGTAATTTCTTTCCATTCTAGGCAGCCTCTTAGAGGTGGGCAATCAACCCCACCGCTTGCTTGCCCGCCCGGCCAAGACCCACAGCCTCACGGCCACTAATTATCATCATCTCCTCCGGCACTGTCACCCAATTCTCTTTTCCTCCATCACGACGTGTCAAGCCTTAGTTGAATCGGTCCAAAAATAAGATGGACCAAGGGATGGTACACATGTGATGAGCCGCCAACCATGCTTGCAAGAACGAGGGGGGGGTGGGAGGAAAATGAAAGGGCATCATCCATCATAGGTAGGTATGAGGGAGGCTAGCCTAGCCTAACCATACAGGGGAAACAAAGGCTGAAACCATACGACCTCTTTTTCCATTTATGTCTGTCAGCGGCTCCCAAAAATGTTTCCTTTGTTCCTTAACACTTCCTCACGGGTATGATGAGAACAGGAGGAGAAGGGATCTGATCTTGAATAAAGTTTATGTTTTCAAACTGAGTATCTCAACGTCCATATGATACAAGACCATCTAAACATCACCATAAGCAAGGGAAGGTGGATGATTATACCTTTTTATATTGCTATATACAAAACAGAAAAGATAGAAGGATGATGCTTTGCTTCACGGATTGCAGAAGAGAAGAAGAGGTGTGCTCAAAACCAATCATGAAAAAAAACAAACGGCATTTAAAGAAGAAGAAGAAGAAGACGCTTTTACAAAATCTGTGGAACACTGGAAATTTTCTCACATTGCTAAGCCTTAGTGCAGTACATCAAAGCTATTGTTTCTCTCATCAGACGACAAATTGATTTGAAGTACATTACATTCATCCTTCATTAGCTTACAGCAACTCTATGCAATGTTTGAGAGTGTCCAATTCTTGAAGAGCTAGAGGACGTGTCTTCTTCTTGCTCCTGCAAGGTCTTTGGTGCTACAATTCCATGTTTAATAATACGTAATGAGATAATTTATCTCCTCGCCTTTCTCCTCCGCCATATTTGTTTCCCTCTCTCGCTTCTGTCCTGCTCCCTCATCTTTGAGGAGGTGGAAGACGGTGGAGATGCGGGGGTCGCCGGAGAGGTTTGTCTTTCATTACTTATAATTAAAAAGTTACGATATTTAACAAAAAAAAAATGATATATTTAATGATAAATGATGCATGACAAGCCAAAAGCATATTTGATTTATGATCAAAATTTAAATGAATTGAAATAAAAATTAAAATAACTTAAAATGAGAATCGGCCATATGTTAACGTGACCAAACTTGAAACATAATTTAAATACCTAAAATGAGTAGAGATCAAATTTTGAAAGCAAGATTTTACATGGGATGAAAATGTTCTGATTTCTCACGCTCCACCATCCTGTCCGATCCAATATATACTCTATTTTTTTTTCTTTTTTTCTTCTCTTTTCTTCCTTTTTTATTTATTTTTTTTTATTTTTTTTCTTCTTTCCTCTTTCTTCTCTCGTTATTTTGATTGATTCCGGACAGGACAATTGGAACGCAGGCATCCCGTCAGAACATAAAATCTTGTTTGGAATAGGCTGTCATCACTCATGTGGAAGAATCTATTGACCAACATCTGGTAGTAGCTCAGACAAAAGTTAAACTTCCTAAAAGTCGGAGGAATTTTACTTGAAAACAAGATCTTCACTTGATGAAGTTTGGTGGAGCTTTGCTGCTCCTCTTTTCACAACCAAAAACAAAAAAAGGAAAAAATCCAGATTCGTTACAGAATAAAACCAATCAAGCACCCAGCAACCTACCGATGAATGAAAACAAAATTTTCTTTTAGATTTTGCATGCAACATAAACATTTCTTTTGGAAATCCAAATTGTAAATTTGCACCGCTAGCTTCAAGACTGTTGGTACGGTTAATCAGTCTATCTCAGTTTGCCATATAAGAACCAAAATTCATATAGCTAGCAAAGTGGAGGATGATATTATTATTGTATTTGACCATAACAATCAAATTATCAAAATATTGCGATCTTTGCAGCTATATATCCAAAAACAAGCATATCCCCAACCATCAGCATTTCTCCAAACCAATATTTCCACACCACAATATTGAATTTATATGTTTACACACTGATAGGTCAGTCTACGCAAAGTAATCCAATTCAAAATAGAAAAAAAAGGGAGAAAACCAGGCAAAGTAATACAATTCAAAATGGGGGAGAGCGAGAGAGAGAGAGAGAGAGAGAGAGAGAGAGAGAGAGAGAACCCTCATCCTCCATTAGTGAGGTATACGCCAATTGAAAAATTGATTCCCAAGGCCAAAGTGGAGAAAGAATGGTACAATGTGGAGTTTGGGCTGTGTACTGGCAAGCAACATTTACAGACTCAAACTCCTAGAATAATGATTGAAAGATTTCCCAAAGAAGACCGATCATAACCTACTCTAGTGCAAAATGTAACACAAGAAAGAGAAAAACAAACAAATAAATCATTGCTTATTATACAAGGACCTGTTTACAAGAACACCTGCACACTAAGTACTCCCATGAGATCTAACTGATGACATAGACTGTGCTGACACAGAGGCAGTTGGACTGCTGGGTTCTCGATCTCCATTGGCCAATCTAGCTTTGCCACTTATCCTACTTATAGTTTCTTGAGCAGTGTCAATGAACCAATCATCACTAGGTAGCACACTGCATAAATTAGGATTTAGTTTGCAGAAGATAGAGCTTGCAGGTTAATTAATCGAACCAAAATGAAAAAGAACTGGCCAAAAGAAGAATTGCTGAAGCAAATTAAGTAACAGAAAAAACAAAAAAAAGAAAAATCTAATTTAGGATGTAATATAACAGCACAACAGAACCAGCAGAGGATTCTGCGAAACACTCTTTTCAATGAACATGGTTAGGTGACCAAAACAAACCTAGAGAAAGAGGAATGGTTATTAAGTGAAGAGAGACACGATATGGGTCCAACTTGCCACTAATATCTTATGCAAGAAGAAAGACGAACATGATTAAATTGCTCATTATGAGGTAAGATTATGACAACATAACCTTGACTGTTGGTTTTGAATGTGATACATAATCATCAATATTTTAGCCTTAGTTAACGATTTGATCATTATGGGCCTAATCAATATGAAATGGTATGATTTGTATGATACATTAAAAGAAGTTAAGGAAACTTTATTCCACTTGAAATAAAAGGACAACCGCAATTGCATTTTCATGAAAAAGTCACATAAGAAAGGAACTAAAAAATGTTCAAAGGACACCTGCAATTACATTTTCCAGAAAAAGTAACATAAGAAAGGAACTAAAAACATGTTAAAAGTTTAAGTATTCATGTGAATTGCCATATGATATTAAGCATCCCAAAAAGGTTGTAATTCTGATTTAGTAAATATCACACATCGATAAATCTATCAGATTTTCAACTTAACAACTGACTTATTTTAGAGTTGTCCAATTTCAATAAAATAATCTGGATGATTATCATATAAGGTCTGTCCAGGAAACTTATGTTTACATCAAAACATCACAAAATTACGTGTACACCCATGCACACGTATCATCGTGTCTATGCTTCATTACGTGCATCTATGGGGAGTATGTGTGCGCTAGCACATGCATATGTGTGTGCGCATGTGGGTGTGTGTGTGTGTGTGTGTGTGTGTGTGAGAGAGAGAGAGAGAGAGAGAGAGAGAGAGAGAGAGTTGAATTACACATTTCATTAAATCTTTAAGTAAACAAATTTTTGGCTATAATAATTACTGCATTCCAATGATTTTATAAAACAAAGCATCACCTAGAGGGTTACCATTTTGAAGGCACTAACATCAATGCACATCTATGGTTAAAAAGATGTAGACTCCACCACAAAAGATTTAATAAGAATCGGGTACTCCAGTTCACATGCATGCAGGCGCGCGCGTGCACACACGTATACATAGGCATTGTAGCAGAAGGTATATGTAAATGCTAAGATTAATATATGTAGCAGAACACATAACAAACTATTAACATTAATATATGTAGCAAAAGGCATATGAAAATGTTAACATTAATATATGTAGCAGAAGGCATATGAAAATGTTTACATTAATATATGCAGTAGACGGCATATGAAAATGTTAACATTAATATATGTAGCAGAAGGCATATGAAAATGTTAACATTAAATCAAGAAGGAATGCATTAAACAAATACCGAGTTAAGTGATATTTCATGTCACCCACCATAATGGTCATGCTCAAAATATTACCAAACTTGGTGCCAAGATATGCATGCAGATCATTTTCAAATAGAATAAACAAGTAGTCGTCCCAACTGAGAAGATTAGTTTCCCAATATCTCTGTTTTGAAGGATTTAGTATCTAAAAATAATAATAATAATAATAATAATAATAATAATAATAATAATAATAATAATAATATCCATTGTCTAACATTAAAAACTTTTATTTCCAACTGGCAAATCATGAACTGTAGTCAATGTTTCTCAATTATGCTAGAAAATAGATGTTATTTTGCACAAAACAACGAGAATGCATGGATAATAAGTTCAAGTATGAGATCAAAAGGTAAAAGGGTGCCCAAGGTGTAAGTCTGGTAGTAAGAATTCAGAAAATGGTAAAATTGCCTTGGAGTTCATGTTCAAAGATGGAAGGATGGGGAGGGACCTTAGGTAGTTTCCAAATACTTGTAAGCTCAAATTAACATCTATTACAATTCCTTTATGTCAAATTTTATAAAACAAACAAGCTTCAAATATAAGATTATGTCAACAAATTATTGAGATAGCAAAGCAAGAAACAAAAACTGGTAAGAAGTTTTGCTCATTATTACATACAAATGGAACAAGCTTCAACCATAAGGACATATGACTAAATTACAGATAACAATGCAAGAAACAAACAATGGGAGCTAAAGTTCTGATCATTTACTACATAGCTTACCTGTCTGGATTCATTCCAGTTGCAGAGAATGCAGCCATAGCTCTTTCAATTATGTCTATAATAACTTGATGCACATGCCGGGATACGAACCGGCCTTGTCCAAAAAGGATTACAAACTGCATATCCAAATAAAACTACAGAAAAACACAAATAAGCAAATCTTGAACGTCTTTCCAAATATACAAGAATACTAAAAGGTTCGAATCCTCTACCTGCTGAAGACCAAGTGGACCCAAAGGTCTTGGTCCCTCTTCAAAATCCTCCCAGAAGCTCTGATCTTCTGAGAGCCACAATATGACCGTCTCGGTAAGTCTCATCATTAGCAAGGTAGCAAATCTTTCCCTGCCAACAAACATATCTGCAGCTATGCTTGCCATCCGATTCAGTTTTGCATATAGTTCCTGTATACAATTACCACAAAAGTAATCAGAACTTGGCAGTTTGAGGCTCCATAACATGCATGACAGTGGGATCCAGACAAAGTTCAAAACTTTGACCATTAAAACTATCAATTTACAAATCCACGAGATGGTTTTCGACTTCAAATTTCTGCACATTCTCAACTTATTACATTCCTTGACCACCCCTTAATGAGTTGGTGTCAAATTACAAAGCCAACTGTAAATAAGAGAGCAGACCCTCAATGGGAGGTTACTTTATTAGCCAAAGAGTTCAGGCATATACAACCATGAAGAACCATCCCCTATTCCCAAAATATTTGAGAACAGACTCCAAAAGAAAAGAACTTAAGAAATAACCTTAAAAAAATATAGCAAAAGAAAAGGATAAAATGAAAAAGCTTACAAGAAAAAGCTGCCTTCATGTAATTTACCATGATGCTTCCTTCCCCTATTATAGATACTGCTCCCAATTTGCATCATCATTTTCATGACATCCCCATTATTCAATACTACCATAACCATCAGTCAAATGCATCTCATATGACAATAGTATCTAGTTACGCTTTCCTCAATTTTTCTGATCAGTAAACATCTATTTCATTTAGTCTAGGTAAGCCAAATGTGATTACCAAACTACATCAATGAATCAAATTACGAGAATATGCTTCGCGTACTCAACTTACAAATAAGAGATTACTTGAATTGTGAAAGGCTAATTATTTCAGCACAGAGTAGACCAATTAGAATGGCTCTTTAATGACAGATAATATTTTGTGACGGCTACAATATGCTTACATGTCAAGTCAAATTATTTTCTTAGACAACCACTAACATGAAGAGAAAATGACACAAGGAAAAGTGGAAATTTTAAACACAAAAAAAAAAAAAAAGAAAAAAATTCTAGTGCTGTAAGTTCGGCATCATTTCAGCCAACAAAGAATGTCTCTGGTTCTTCTCTTCCTTCTGCAGGATGTACCAGTACATAATATCTGGCTCATGCAGTGCATAACGCACAGGTCAGAATGGTACAAGACCTGGAGTATACCAGTAAAATAATATTATAAACAAGATTTAGACCAGTAAAATAATATTATAAACAAGATTACAACTTTAACCGTGAGTGCTGAATGTAATTTAGATAAATCAGTAAAATAAAGATATGTTCAGAAGCAGAAATCAACTAAAGAAAGAAAAGCTTTTAAACCAAGTTGGTATATAAAGATGGTTTAAATTACGCAAGATAACCTCCTTGGGTTTCATAAGTGGTGAAAAAGTGCACCAAAATACCTGAAATATGGTAGAGGGAGCCCACTCTGGCTCCTCAACATTCTCATCCATGCTTATGTACATTTCTGCACTTAGATGCGTGTCACCATCTTCTGTGAAGATAAGATCAAGAGCATGCTGCCTACAGAAACTATCTCTCAATCTATCAACAGAACGCTGAAGCTTTCTTTTCCATTCTCTTAGTTCTGGAATACGGTTATGTCTATCTGGAGTTCTTCTACGAGAATCATCAATGCCACCAGCCAGGTACATAGAGGAAAGCTTCATGGCTGCTCGAGGTAGCAACTCTTCTGCTAATAAAGATGCGTTTGCTAGTAGAGCTAGTTGTTGAGCTTCACTCTCTGCAATTCTAACAATTTTATTCCCAGAACCCTCCAGATTTGCATCATCTTCCATGGAACCCGGTAATGCATTTATGAGCAAATTAATATAAGAACTGAAGACTTTTAAAAGGCCATCCATAGTGGAACCACCCAACTGCATAGCTAGGAGGGGCCCAACATCCTCAAAGAAGTCCTGCAAAAGGGCACTGAGATTGTAAGTGGAAATGGGTGCAAATGAAAAGCTTGAACAGAAGATGAAAAACCAATATTTAATCATGCATCACAATTTAAACTTTAAGAACCATTTCAGAATGACTTAAGCTGTGCAAAATGTTAACTAGGTGAGGATGCAAACTGCTTATCGGAGTCCAATTAGTTATACCAGTTTAATTCCAATATCTATCAGAAAGTTATGTGAAACATTCGTTTAGGAACAAAAATTTTTAGAAGACTTAAGGATTAGCCGATCTATGAGCAACTGGAAATTCTTAACATGATTAAATGAGGAATGGATACTGTAGACTAATGCATCCAAGGAACCAGCAAGATAAGGACTTAATTGCTGCAAAGGTAAAATTTTGATATTTAAGAAATTTCCTCTGTAAACGTCATGCTTAAAACACAAAAGCACACTTGGCTAGTAGCAATAGCGCTTCCTTGTGGTATCCTCTTCAGCATATATATGAATTGTGTCCGAGAAGACTATAAAATGGCTAAAAAATAAAAGAAAATCATAAGTTTGTATTTGTATGCACATTAAGCATGTAAGCATTGCAAGCGGTGTTTGTGCCACCACAGTATGCAAATCAAATCTAATTTTGCAAATATTTGGCAGAGACAGGCAAACTCTGATGTCCAGTCATGGGCAAGGGCATACATATATCAAGCACAAAACACTCATAAATCATCACATATGTACCCGTTAATCATCATTTTAACATCTGCACTTTTAATTTTTAAAGTAATTTGACAGACAAATGAGCCTTATACGGTAACTGGTACACATATTTCTAATATTGCACAGTTGCATGCACCAGTAATGATGTTAGTATCTTAAAGCTCTAAAGATTTACAGAAGTAAACAACCACAACTCTTAAGATAGGAGTCTTAAAATGGTTGTCAAACACAAAGTATCTGACCCTTGTTGTGACATCCAACAAGAGTTTATATCCTCTGAGAGAAGATCCCCTCCAGAGAAGTCCATAATCTCCTCCCTCTCCTCACTTTGCTGCAACACCATCCTTAATTTGCTACTGATGTCATGCTCACCAAGGTATTTAGAAGAACATAGTGCTCAGCTGCAAATGCAGCAAGAATATAGCTTTGGGCTCATACTCTAAATAGAATGAGGTTACCTGCCACAGACAACTGGAATATATTCTCCCAAAGCGCTGCCATCATTCCCCATCAAAATCCCCCAATTCCCCAACAAGTACCTCAAGAGGAACAACAACGCACATGTAATTCCCAGCACCTACAGAAATGGTTATGGAGATGTGTCACACCTCCACAATTCTCTGCAACTGGAACTTAAACTTGTTCCGGAACAAACACTTTGGACCAACCAAGATGAAAGGCATAGTTAAATCATGGTTTCTTATAAAGATTTGTCACGAGACATAATATCTATGAGTTGCCATAATTTTAAATGAAGAGCAAAAAAGGCTGACTATGTAATATTTACTATTATACTTAATATCTCTGATCAATAAATGTGGCAATGACAGAAAGATTTGTACTTCAAAGACAACAATTTGAAAAAAAGTGCACTTGTTCATTTGACAAAAGATATTTGTGAAAAGATAAATTTTATTAAAGGCTATAAAAAATAAAAAATATATAATGCCCCAAAAAAGGATTGGTTTAAGGAATTAGTAGGTGGTGAAAAAACAATAAAGACCAAATACCAATGTTTTAACCAATTCATAAAGGCTTACTCTGTGACTGTCTTAAACATATGCTAATCTTATATATATATATATATATAAAGATTGGTTCAATTTGATCATAAGTATGTGAATTTGCTGAAAAATCCACTGCTCATGATTGTTTAACAATTTAAGTAACATAAAGCATGAAAAAACAATTTGATTCATCATTTTCTGAGCAGTAAAAAGAAGGACCTCACCCTGCCCTTCCTACCTGTTGCTTGATCCTTATTTTGATGGTCCTTTAGCTTCAGTTTCATACAACTCAAGCAATGTTTAGCAGCAATAGGTGTTTGGAATTCAATCTGGAGGGCATAGGGTTATCTCAGACCATCCAGAAAAAAGATAGTTTCGTTAGGTTAGTTCAAATATAGTAATATGCATGGTATCACATTGTATAAACTATTTCCAGATGCTTAAGAACATCAGCCTGCTACGATTTCATATAGTCTAATGTAGCTTGAGATAGTCTAATATTGCACCCTATGTTTCACCTACCACATTGTCACGAGTGCATCCAAGTACATATCATAAATACAAGAAAAAAAATACAGTGACACATCCTTGTCATGGAAATAATCCTCCTGATTTATCCATGAATGAAGCAGATAGGCATTACAAGTTGCAAAGCTCTAATACCATGAAGAAACACATGATAAACAATTTTTTGATCAAGAGAACAAGAGACAAAAGAATAAGAAAACAATAAGAGAATACAAGCACTATAGCAATGACCGAAAAGACCATAATTACTTAAGATCTACTTATGGACAACTAACATAAAATAAAAACAATTAAGTATTACCAGTCAAATAGCATATATTTACCGTGAGACAAAACCTGTGCAACTCAAGAATATTTAGCCGGTAAATTGGACACAAGACCAAGCTTCCATCAGTTGACTATAGATTCAGAAAATGTTAGAGATAAGACTGCTTTTTTTTTTTTTTCCAGTTACAATGGCAAAAACATAATTTTTACCATCACCTGAATGCATAGCTGCTTGGAAGTCATATTTTCAGTAAACTTAACATGCAAAAAATACAATACATCTGTGTATCATAGTGCAAATGCATATTTCTAAATTTTTTGCAAAAAAATGTGAAATAAAAGCACATTTTTGCCCATGTCCTAAACAGAAATATTTTAGTCACCTGAACCATCGAATTGAAATGATGTGCACTGCTTGAGAGTTTAGGCTGGATGCCCACAGTTGTAGCAGATGTTCTACCGGATATTCGTGTACCAGATGGAGGAAACATAAGTACCCAGTCATCTGCAGCTGCTAATGCAGCAGTACTTTCTTCGATTCGCTTTAAATTAGCATCTAGTGCTTGCTCAACACTGGGCCTGAAGTGCTTTAGAAGAACAGAAGAAAGTGATAGCCCATGGGCCTCCAACAAGGAACAATGGCCAATAGCTATCTGAACACATTCTGCAGCAGCTCTTAAGCCTCCAGCAGCTGCAGATGAGGCCAATGCATGCCTTTTAACAAGATGTGCAAAAGCCTCTGCTTGCTTTCTAGACCATCTTACCAGTTCTGATGCATATGCTGACTCATTGCCAAAGACTTCTAAAGAGTCATTCACAGCTTGAGCAATGGCAGAGAAAACTTGCTGTGATAGAGCAATAGTATATGCTCCTCCATATGAAGTGCTGATTGGATGAATAATTTGCATGTTATATTGAAGCCTTTGATTATGAGCATTTAGCAGTAAAGTATGAGCACGAGGACCATCACCAAGCCTTTTGAGAGCCGAAGCAGCTGCACGAAGTTCAACACCACGAGTAGATGATTGGCAGGCAGCTTCAGCAAGCTGATCTGCTAATTTTTGCCGATGATCTGAAATAGCAATCTGCAGTGACAAAAGCTGAGCAGCACTTAGAGTTTGGTTTTGTTTTGCTTCTGCAGCTATACATTCAGATTCATCTAGGGCATCCAAAGCTTCATCCACTCGCCTCTCAGCTAGCAAAACATCAAGCATATCAGGAAACTCTGCCAACCATTTCTCTATCTCTGTAGGCTCTCGGTCTTCAACATTTGATGCATCATCCTCCGCAGAAGATTCAGAACCAGGAGACAAGGAATCAATGTGAACTCCTTCAGCTAACCCGTGAATTAAAGCTGCCTGAGTGGACAGCAGATTTCTGATGGACAGAAGCTCACGTTCTAGATCTGATATTTCCTTGGATGTTCTGTAAGAAAAGAGTCACAATAACCAGCCAAAGAAAATAATTAATGACAAGAAGCTGAAAATAACCTAAAAAATGAACCTTAAACCTTAATCTTAATTAACAAGCCATGTCCTAGCAACATGGGGTTGCATTTATTGATCAAAATAGATCCTACAAATTCTAAGAACTTCAATATGTGGATCTCAACCTAATATTAATCCTTTACTAGTTGTGTTGAATTCCTATAGGTAGTTAGGGCTTAGAGAAGGGATTGCCATAATGCCTAAAAGACTGATTGGCAGGAACAGAAACCTGTTACATAGGCTACAATGAAAGAAATACAATGAAAAGATTATATGCAAAATGCTTATATATGGCATCTCATATTTTTTCAAATAACAATAATAATTAAAACACGTGTTCTAACAATTTAGCTTTTTCAAAGAAATGATTTCAGTAGTTGAGCCGGCACTTGCAATGTCATGATCCAAAAAAAACCTGTTAATGTGGTGTATACTAGATAAATTATGGTGAGGATGGAAACTTCAATCCTTGGCATAAAAAAAAGGTTGTAAATGATAGATAACAAATTGCGTGCGTATTTTGAAAATTCATTATAATCTTCTCAAAGCTACTTCGAATTGAGTGAGTCCACAATCTTGTAGTGCTACTAGATTTGGCTTCTCCTTAAGTCCTCCCACCTCAAACTTCAATCTGCCTGAAATTTTATACAGCATACAGCATGAAAATTCTCACTGATCACCAAGTTATGCCTTTTTATCTATCACTGTTTCATTCAAGCCTTTTTATCTATCACTGTTTCATTCAAGCAAGATTCTGAGATATTTCACTGAAATTGTGTATTTCATGAGTGTTGATCAACACCTGTGGTATTATTCCTTCTTGTTGCCAACCCTTATCTTTTG
Organism: Cocos nucifera; assembly: GCA_006176705.1. Classification (NCBI taxonomy): domain Eukaryota; kingdom Viridiplantae; phylum Streptophyta; class Magnoliopsida; order Arecales; family Arecaceae; genus Cocos; species Cocos nucifera. The sequence goes on from QRFJ01000048.1 coordinate 933,087, forward strand.
AAAATAACACTAAAAGAGGCAACAAGTTGTATACCAACAATAAGATGAAGTTGATCAAGTACTATTTTAACATCCAGCCAAATAAACAGTTCGAGCTTTACTATGGCATTACGTTAACAAATTAGTCATGTGGTTAAACGAGTAAGAAGCTTCTAATTTAACTGTTTAGCATGGATGAAAAGGTGAAGATAATACCAAAGAACAGATTTTATGCGTAATATAAGAGATGCTCAATGTAAAGTGTTTCCATATCAAAATGATCCAGAGGCTGAATAACTTGTTTACATACCTAATGAATGCTGCATAATTGGCATAAACACTTTTACGCATTTCTTCTGCAGAAGCCTTCTTTAAATCTTGCAGATAAGAGCACAGATGCCTTATCTCCTATATGTAATGAATGAAAGCATAAGGTTGTTTACAGCTCTAGCATTTTGCATTTAAATAAGTATCCACTGCATATCATACTCATAAATATTCTAGCATAAAACAAATGTTCAAGCATATACCTAAATGGAAGCAAACTTTTAGCTTAAACAAATTCTACAGAGGTTATCAGGCACAAAGTCTTTTGTGATAAAGAGTTAGTAGCAATCCTATGGATAAACACCACCCTCATGAAAAGCAGAACAAATATATTTACACACATGCCCACAAACACACATACATAGTATGTCTTTATATATGCATGTGTTTATATACAAAGGCATGAATTATGATATGTTAGACAACATATGTAATATAATCGACAACGGAATATGATTCTCCCTTCAATGGAGGTAGTTACATGGCCCTACTTGGCTGTACCACTTAAATGTTCATGGTACTGCAATAGACAGGCTATAATATGCTAGGATCAAAAGATTCATCAGAAATAAAAGCTACAGTATGTTAGAAGTACCTTTTATGCTTTCATATGCAGGTACTATTAATTGCTTTTATGGTACAAGATGATGACATCATTTCTCTTCCTGAAGTATCCAGGTTTTTAAAGCTTACTTAAATGCAAGATGATTTTGCTAAGCTGAAGATTCTACACATCCGAACTATATATTCTTCTCTTAAGGCAAAGAACAAAAATTTTTTACCAACTTGTTTGCAGGCTTGTTTTCCAAAGGTGTCTCGTTACACTAAGTCCACCAGAAAATCAACAAAAATGTGCATGCATAAAAATATCTCAATTTTTAAAAATCTTTTAGTGATCATTCTCCCTATGAAAATCCTCAAACTGCTTATCAACAAGCAAGCATGTTCTCATTCTTTGGCTCTTTAAGGTAATAGTTCTAATTATTTGTTGTTGTCTGTCAGTTTGATAAGGGTAAAAATTTCAATTCTAAGATAACAGAACATACTATTTCAGCACCTGCCACTCCCATCACTGTCCCCGCAAGTTAATCTAATACTTCCTGCCAGACCATTACAAGTTCCATCTCCTTTAAAAAATAATAATAATAATTTCTTTCACCTGAGAAAATTCATTGATTGATCAAGCGTTCCATTGAAAAAGAAATCCTAAAGATTCATGTAAATCCTAAAAATTCATATAAAGATGGTAAAAGAAATTATTCGCACACAAATCATTGATCATTCATCAAAAGCAATGTAGCATAGGAAGCAACATTCAGATTCACACAGGCATCCCACCAAAAAAGAAAAAAGCAATGTCCACCATCAAAAGGTTAAAACCAATTTTTTTTGGAGAGGAAAACCAAAAAGAACCCATCTTTGACAAAAATTCAATCCAGAAACCCATGAATCCGAACACTAGAAAAGAAAAGCACGAACCTTCTCGTTCATTGTCTGGCATTTAGACTGCACGTAAGCATCAGGATCGAAATTATCGGTCTTGAAGATCTTCAGCTTATCCGCAAGCTGCACCCCGCTCTCTTGGCCGGCGGCCCCATTTGCCGCCTGGTTGAGCCCCGCGGTAGCGACCAGCCCGGAGGGCACCGATGCCCTAGATCGAGACGACTTCGCCGAAGCCATCCAGCGCTCGATCCAACAACAAGCAAAACCTAATCAACAAAACTCCAATCCCAGGAGATTCTCTTCTCCAACAGCCGCCTCCCGGATTCGACCTCGAAGAGGAAAGAAGAGAAGCGAGGGCGATGCTATCAATCCCACTATGTGGAGCTCCGGCGAGGGGATCGATCCGGGGTAGGGGGCATCGCCGGAGAGGAGAGGCGGTGACGGGATCGCGCGTGACCGGATCTCGGTGGCGTGACGGGGGTAGGGGATATCAATTTATTATCACTCCCCCTTTTTTCAGGAAAAAAAACGAAGAATAGGATGGAAAATTCGGAACGGCGAACTTGGCAAATTTGCCTGCTTAGCGTAGCAGCTGGCGAAGTGGGGAGGGAGAGGAAGATGGAAGTAGATTTGCCACCAAAACAGCTGGGGAAACGGCTGCCATTGGTGAAACGAAGTGGGAAACGGAGACTCAGGTTGTTCAAAATAACAGCATATCTTGGAATGGAATCAATTGTTTTCCTTTTTTTTTTTTTTCTAAGAGATAATCAATTGTTCAAAAGATTGGTTTTTTTAGGAGGAAAAAAGAAAATCTTGTTGGTTTTCAGAGGTTATCGTATCATCATATTATATTATAGGGGAAAAAGATACCCAGTTCGCTATGAGCACGGTTGTAGTATTGATTTCAGAACGGGTGTGGTTGGATACCAAGTTTCTAATTTTTTCAAAGCGTGCTACAAATACTGGATGCTCAATCTGACATTTATGGCAGGTTTCCACCTGCCATTAAAAAGCTCAATCTGACATTTCTGGTGGATTTCCTGGAAGATTAATTTGACAAGCATGGCAGGTGGAAACTTTCAAAAAAAATAGAAACCTAGTTTCCACCTTCCAATAGAAATAAAATATTTTCCTTGTTATAGGAATACATTCTACCAACCCCACAGCAAAAAACAAAAACGAAGCCTAACGTGTACATAAGCTAAGCTTATGCATTCAAGAGGAAAGCATCCAAAATTCGTAAATATTTACAGAGAGGTTAAATAATAGGGAAGATAGCAAGCTTGGGCATATAAAATCGAACTTATTTGGAATCGTGAATCACAAGTCAAATAAGCGATTCAAAATACACCTTATTGCATGGCCAATGCACCGCTTATTTAAGAATATAGAATTGTCTGGAACTACACGAATATTTCTATTAAAAGTAAAACTGTATGGGCAATTTAAGTATTCCAAGATCAGGATGAAGCGAACATCATCCATGCAGGAAATAATACTTGTGAACCTTGTGTTAGATTTTGGACTCAAACCTACATTAAATTCTAAGTCTCACAAAAACATAAGCTAGAATGACTAGCCATTCTTACCCTCAATCATGATTATATGTTTCAAACATATAACACAAATCTACAAAAATTTGAACTCAGGCATAGCAAATCTAACATGCTGCTGCATTTTTCTTTTTTTTCCAGAGCGAATTTTTGCGACTTTATTCATATTCCATTAGCATTTACGACCAAACCACTGAGCACATTATTTGATATTTTCTACATTACATTATGATATGGTATGTCATTACACGTCATTATTATACTATTTTGTTGGTCTATCAAGATACTTGATGATGAATAGAGATGATAACAGATCAGATATAGATTGGATCGATCGATATCTATATCCATACTATAATTAAAAATTCTAATATCAATCTTAAATTAGGTCAGATCGAGTCAGACCAAATAGAGATACGTATCAAGTCAGATTAGATAGATAAGAAAGATCGATTAGATTCAATAAAAAATTCATTATCTAAATATTATAAAAGAATTATAATTTTAAAAAAATTAAATTAAGATTATATTGAGTCAGATTCAAGTCGAGCAAATCATTATCCATATCCGACTGGAACCCCCTTCAATGTTGGCAGCCCAAATGATGAGTGGAGGATGCTCTCTTTTTGAACTGACTTGTTAGTTTGGACTTCAAGCAATCCAACATTAATATCTAGCTCTATTGCCAAATCATGAAATCATCTTTTGACCATGGCTGTCTTTTTTTTAGCTGTCATGGTTGATCTTTGCATCTCGGCAAATTTGGTTAGGTAGGAGGGAAGATATGGATAGGCATGGAAAATGTTATTGGTTGATGACCGCACTAATATTATGATAATCAGTACTTTAGTAATGTAGTGGTTATAAGATGCACAAAGTAGACAGCAACATCTCTTATCATCTTAAGGAGCTACAGCTATCTAAGCCAAATTATAAGTTTATAACAAAGTTACTAAAATTATAAATAAAGAAAAGGCCAAATAGAATTCCAAGGGCCTCCCATTTTCATTACCATGAACTGTAAAATGGTTCTTGAAACAAAGTGACAAGAAATCCAAGTCTGATGGCAGTTTTGTGAGGGTAAGGGTGTATCTTTCTCACAAAAAAAAGATTCACCTTCTTTCATGTGAATCCACCATTGGATCATCCTTCGGATGCTTTGAGAGTTGTGCAATGCATGATAAATAGAGTTTGAAATACTTTGAGATCTGTATAGTAGGTGATCTAATGGTAGATTTGTGCCAAGGAAGGTGAATCCTTCTCTGGTACGAAAGATGCAACCATTTTGTGAGCCTGCCTATTTGGGTAGCACCTCGTCGCAGGTTCTCCTGCAGATACGTCACCAACTCCAAGTAACCCAAAGGTACATATAATACGAAAGCAGAGGATTTGGTACGCAGATTACCAAAATAAAAAGGATTTCTAACAGAGAGAGAGAGAGAGATTCCTTACAACAGCCGACGACAGGAATAAGAAGGGTGACGGGAGGGGCAGTGTACTTAGTCCAATGGTTGGAAGTACACACAGACCCAAACAGTCCTCTCTATTTTTATTCCCTAGCTAGCTTAGCCGCCCGGAGACACGGAGTCAACGAGCAGCGTGGATTGTACCCAAAAAAAAAAAGAAAAACGAGTAGCGTGGATGCGGATAGGCTCCCCACCTTTCCCACTTCCCTTTTCTTCCATGATTATGCGTGCATGTGCCTTCGTGGCCTTACCGCCCGTTGCGCTGGCGTTTGCTGCAACAAACTCAACAGCTTTTCTGCTTGTTTTAAAAGAAAGTGCACGACGGCTAAAACAGTTGTAATGACATAAATTTGCCATTGCAGACAGACTTAAACTGCACCCTAACACCAAAGAATATAGCTTTACTTAGTTTTGACGCATCAACCTCAATTTCCCAACATAGAGTTCAACCCATTAAGAGGACCTGCCACCCAAATTCATGGTCCCTCAAATGCAATCATTTAGATGCTATTTCAGTTTCTTGGAAAGTGATGGCACGAGTTGTCATTAAATTCAGGAATTTTCAACAGTAATTTAACACAGTTAGGAAGGTGATAAAGCCGTCCGTAGAAACAATTTGCAACGCAAGAGAAAATCCACATCAATGATTCTAATCAAGTGATGTTTCATTGCTCAATTTGTTGATGTCAGCAAAGAGAGTTTAAAATTGGCGCCGCGCAATCTGAAGACAGGTTTCGAAAAAAAAAAAAAAATTTAAAATTTCCAGTCGACTCCCAAGTCATTTATCCCAATAACTTAGAAGCCTTGAGTAATGCTCTAAAAAAAAAAAAAAAGGGAAAAAACAACTCTCAACATTCCTGCGTATCGTGGCTCATTAACGTGCAACATTCCACATTGCGGACAAGAACTAAAGCCTAATACATTCAGAACTCGTAGAGGGAAGCCTCACATAAAATTTTATTATTAAAAAACGGAAAAAAAAGAAAAAGAAAAAGCTCTAGACGATGGCTAGAAAAAGAACGGCCCTGAAGTTTTCTGAAAAGAACATATATTAAATAGTTTTCTATGAGACATCGACCATGGTACAAGTAGATCAATAATAAGCCCACAAGGGAAACATCGCAAGAGAGCACAACGAACATTTTCTACCTCGTTAGAGAGGATTACCAGATGGACTTCTTTATCATCCAACCTCTCCATACAAACAGGACAAACAGGTCGGAGAAAAAGACCTGCAAAGCAGAGTCAATGTCAAAAGATACTGTCAGGAGGGGGAAGTGCAAAGTCGGTGAATTCTTCAAATTTACAGGTGTCGATCAAATTCCACCAGCAAGATGAAGAGAAAAAACATTGGGTATAGCATCATCACATAAACCATTTCTGCATGACAGACTTTATTTCAGAGAGGAAAAAAAAAAAGGGGGGGGGGGGGGGGGGGGGTATAAGACAACTTTATTCAACCGGCAATTATACCTATTAATATTCTCCAAGTTTGTAGCAAAAAACAAATCAATATTCTCAAGTTGTCTATTCGTTTATGAGAAGGTTAACTGATATTCCTAAAATATTGAGATGGGAACATGTGGCAATCTAATCATAGGGAAAAGAAAGAATTAAACAGTCTAAAGCAAGCAAAACGAAACGCCCCCTTTTGGCAGGCTTTACAGCAACACAAGTCCATGAGGAATTTTCACATCAAAGATGCCAAAAGCTAGAGTTCCAGTATTGTAAAAGATTTTCACTCCAAGTAGAAAGCTGACAAAAGGGGAAAGAGGCGAAAATGACACCATCCTTCATTTCCCAATCTAAATCTGCATGCATTGCAATTACTTTCCATGCACATTTTTTATGCCCCACAAAATACTAAATCCCCTTCATTTTAAGTTCCAAAATTCCACTTAAAGTAGTATGTTTCCCAAACATTCCAATGTAGTATCTGTTAAACCAACCAAGGTTTTTCTTTTCATTATCGCAACCTTGTTTCATATTACACCAAGAAACAACACCATCTTCAGTATATGTATAAATGGTTGGATGTGCCATCATAAACGATACCTAACAAACTACAGTGACCTTAAAATCATTAGCCACCCTATCAGCTCGGTTTCAAAATTGTTGGGCATTCTTAAAGCAAGAAAAAAAAAGCAGATGATCTTTTCAGATGTAATTTCTAGTTACTTCTGAATCCGATCTATGGCAATCACATGCAGAACCAAGTAACATTTTATCTTTGGTTTAGCTTGCAAGGCCACGGAATCAATTAATCAAAAATATAAGTCCATCATACTCAATAGTCCTAGGAAGGCTTAAGATTGGTTAAAGCTCAGATTGATGTTACTCTATTAGAAATGGAATGAACAAGGGCAATGTATATGACGATTGATCATTCACCAAAAGAGAACGATGTTTTGTGTCAAGTAATTAGTGTTGCCCTTCTGAGGTTCTAAAATACTTCGTGTCAACATCATTCTCGCATAATTCACGTTGATCATAATGGAGCCTCCTATGTGACTTCCACAGAATCATTGGTGCAAATCTGATTGGAAAATAGAATTAGAATATTGTGACTCTTAATCTGTACTTCATGCCCTTAGTTGCTTTAATTACCTCCATCTCATGCTTTATTCAATTTAGAACTTTATGAAAAAGTCGTGAAGTTGCACTCTTAACCTTTTCTACCTTTTCCTCATCCCAGAGCTATAATTCAAACCAAACATTTTTTTATTAAAAAAAAATATCAAGCCAGTCATTTTAATGAGGAATTTGAGGTCTATGAAAAAGAAAGACAATGAACAAATTATTTTTATTCAACCAATCCTTGGCGCATGCCCACAACTAACTTACGATAATAGGAACATAGTTGCATTCCAGATCGCATTGCTGTCATGATGATGAATAAATGACCAATTATCCTTATAAACACAAGATATACGACCAATAAAGCAACTGCTGCAACAGTGGGTTGCATGGTTACATCATGTGGTAGAAACATATGGTCAACATATCTACCCTATTTCATTGGAGTAAGAAACTTTTCCCCATCCCAACTTAGGAGCTTAAGAATCACACAAATTGGATTTAGAGTCCAGGTTTGGTCACTTTAATAGTTGTCTTAAAAACTTCACAAATTCAAGGCCAGGCTTCATCACAAAGAAGTGTTTGATAATAAGAAAATAAAGCGGAATGGGAAGAATCTGAAGAAAAAATATGGTTTGTTGCTGCACCAGAATCTAATTCCAGCTAGCAGGGGGGGGGGGGGGGCGGGGAACAGACCCAACCTTTGGCATTTTTTGTACAAAGTAGCTGCCCCGGGATACTTCCAACTAGCAATCATGTAAGGCAATTGTTGAGACTCTGTTTTTCGAATTTACATCCTAGGTCATTATAACTTAGCTTCAAAGTGGGACTTTAAATTGTTGCTTTATTGGTTATAGCGAGCAAAGGCTGTCTGGCCAATTATTATATGGAGTTTATCTCTCTTCCAAAATCATCTCTAAGATCTTTTTAATTTATCATATAAATACAATTTTTTTAAAACCATCAGATATGCATGAGATCTCAAGGCAGGATTAAAAATAAGTTATACAAATTCATGTCTTGTACAGATCAAGAAAGAAAATGAAATGAGGAGAAATAGAAAAGTGAACTTTTTGTGCACCTCTAATTTCAACGTCTGACTCTAGGCTTGCACCGGAATTCTGCCAAAAGTGCTAGATGATCTGATGACCACTCAGCAGAAGGAAGAGCTGTGTCTTTGCGCAAGCTTTCCTCATCCAAGAGTTCCAATAGTGATTCCACTGTCAAAGAGTCCGCTGAAACCACAAGATGCAACGCCGCTCAGAGTAAAGCAGGAAACCAAAAACAAAAGAATGCAAACTCACTAAATTATAATAAGAACTACAACAGTTGCCCACCTGTGTAAAATATGTAATCAACTGTGCCAATAAAATCCCTAGTACAATTTGTGAACAAAGGTTCATTTGTTGTGGGATCCATTCTCTTCCTTTGTTGTTCTAAACTGTGACCAACCACCATCATCCTCGCAAAAGAAGAGTAAGCACTCACCTGTAATGCATGCTACAAGTTAATACCAAGTACTCAGAGATCCAGGTCATGTAATGCAGGTATAAATATTACCAGTGGAAGCTGGTGAGTTAACTTGCTAGGAGGGCGCAGAATGCAAAGGGGGTCTATAGCCAAGTCCGGATGCAGTTGATCTACCTTGCCCATTGCAAGAAGCGCATGAGGAGCACTACATCCACCACATTCTCCTCAGACATTTTTTGACTACCTATATAAGAAATCATAAAAAGCTCGGAAAGAAACTAAGAATAAAGCTGCACACCTTCCTGGAACTGAATTGAAATCTCCACACACCAACATAGGAATGTCTGCACTGACAGCAATTTTCTCCAATCCTTTTAAAAGAGTATGCACCTGAGAAGATTCCATTCATGACAACATTCAAGAAAAATTGGAAAGGAATACAAACAAAAAATAAACACATGATTATTAGAATGTGATAGGATCAGAACCTGCCAGAGCTTAACATCTTTGTGATCCTGATGGACGTTTACATGTGTATTTGCCTGCAAACATAGACCAGAGCAGAAACAAGTGGTTAGAAGAGTCCCTGGTAAATGCATAATAAAACATGACCGACAACCTACAGTTTTACACATAATGCACACTCCCATTATAAAAGATGCATGCAGAACTAGACATGCAGACTAGTAATAGTAAAACATATCTGCACAAGGCACAGCAACCAACATCCTTTCTTTCTTGTAAATTAAACAAAAGAAAGGAAAGAATAAATTTCATTTTAGCTTTGTGATATAGAATAAAACCTACTCTTTAAGACTTGCAATTATGCCTACGTAGCCAATGGCTCATTTACTAATGAAAAACGGACAACCAATAGGTTGGATGGACTTGGCCTCATTCCCAGCAAATGTTAAACAGTGCAGTCTCACTCGATGAACCCATTGGTGCAATACAAGGTACAGCCAGCAGATGCTATGACCAGGTGGACCATGCCAAGCTTCGCAAGAGTCAACAGAACAGGGTTGCAAATCTTATTCATAACAAACAATTGCAATTGTCCTAATGCATATGACACATTGATATAAGACAGATACAATTAAGGCCCTACTTGAGATTGTTTTTGGCAGTAGAACATTATTGCTAGTATAGCTTTTAACAAAAAATCGTTTGATGTTTGGTAACTACTTTTCTAAAGCATTGTGAAACTATAGCATCTGTTTGGTAACCAAACTGTGAAAGTACATTTGATATGAGAAAATGACAATAAAGGACATTACACAGTTCTTTCAATTTGTTAACTTTTTGTACCATAAATAACTGTTGTTATAAAATATTTTTAATTTACAAATTATTTATTTTGAAAAGTATAATATTATAGGAATATAATAATGTTATTACTATTAAAATATAATTTTCATGATATAATAATCATAGTAACATATTACTTTTCATAATATCAGTATAATATAATATAATACATTACATAGTATAATACCATTATAATATATGAATTTCATATCATTATTTTAGTACAATATTATAATAGCATTATATTATAATATTAATTCCACATTGATATAATATAGTGTAAAGTCTGGATATATTTTCGTCACACAAACAGCATCCCAAGAGCTTTTGGTTGCTCCAAAAGCAATCTCAAATGAGGTCTAAGAATTCACTTGAGTAGATAATGATCGATTTTCCAAGCCTCTAGCGAGAAGGTGAATACAAGCACCAGCTTTTAAAGGTTTGCTCAGTTATATGACATTCAAGCCATTTTCTGTGTGTCAAGACTAAAAGGTCATTGTGGACCTGTGGTTTATCCAAGAAAACTTCGTATCCCAGGTAGTTTCTGGATGGATCAGGAAAATTTGATATTGGTTGGTCTTTAAAAGAGTACAATGAAATACAATGCATGAAAGTAATATTGGTCGAGACTTTAAAAGTTACACTTTGTGTCATCTAATACAAACATCTTGAATGCATAATCAAGAATATCCACCTTTCCAAACAAGAAAAACTAGTACCCAGAAGAAGTTAGCATGAGACAGAAAAAGGAAAGAGCCGGTGGACCTACCACACAAAGAAGCTGTCTTTTTCCAGGATTATCAGCACCATGGTTACTGAATTTTGCTTCAAGTACCACAATAAGAGCAATATTATCCTGTACAGAGGAAGATAGTTAATACACGGTATTTAACAGAACAAAGCTTGGAAAACAAAAAGCTCAAGATATCTTAAATAACGTGCAAGCCAGCAACCTTAATCAATCGACTCAAAGCCACTTTCTTCTGACCAGGTTGAATAACAGCATCTGTCAAAGACTGTGCAGCTTTATTGAATTCAACCTGCAAAACGAAATGAATTTATCAGCTAAATGACATAACAGTGGTCGATGACTAATCCCAGAATTGCATCTACCTCATATTTTTTGACATGTGAAAACTTGTCCCGGCAGAAAAAAGTTGCGCAGCCATCAATTGCATTCGGATTTCCACTATATACCTGAACCAACCACCAGTTGTTTAACCATATTTACAACTGAAAGCAATGGAAAGTTAAAGTTTCAGAAGCAACTGAGCATGTGAAAGTTAACCTCTGATGTTTTTTTCTTGTAAAGCGCTTGATATCCATGCTTATCTAGTTCAGGTGCAAAAAACTCCTCAAAATGGTCACTTTGAACCTGCAAAATTATAGCATTGCCATCTGTAGTTTGCACAATTCTATCCAAAAACTGAACATGGTAATAGTTTCTTTGGAATGTCAGACCAATCATTTGAAGATTCATGACCACAATGCAACACAAGCATCTCTGTATTATTCATGCCGTGGAAAGATAAGAATTAGGAGCCAAAAACCTCTGACACACAAGCACCAAGAAAAATTTTTTCATAGCCAGAGAATTTTGAATTCTGTGATTGCCAATGAAATTGATCTAAGATTTAATGGCATTGTTCTAAATTAGAAATCATAAACAAAATGTGAGGAATTCAAATTTATATTCTCCCTTGAGGTCTGAGGTGCTATCAACTTGCATGTCATATCTGGGGTTTCTTCTACTTAACAGAAATTCGGTTATCAAGGTCCATTAAAGATGTGATGGAACCAGAAAAATAACTGATAGATCTAGAAATTGAATACATTATATGATTCACTCCATGATAAAGAATGTCATAATCAGAATTATGTACCTCTTGAAGACAAAGGATGTCAGCATGATAACCAACGATTTCCCGCAACAAATTCTGCCTACGGTATGGCCATGAAAGAGCCCAAGAGGGGCAATAGCTATATGACTCACTGGTTGCATATGCATCGGAGAGAATGTTGTACGAGAGCACTGAGAAGGTTCCAGAAGATACAATTCGGCTATCAGGATCCATATGGCCCAAGACATCATTCACTTGAATCATGCGTCGTGGAGTTGGAGTTGGAGCTGGTATCACACGTGATGTCATAATGTTATTTGCATTTCCTACAGGTATTCTTGTCTCTGCATCAATTGCTACACATTCAAACTTCAGAGCATAACCAATATCATCAGATGTGGGTGTATATGTTCTAGACCGTCCAACTTCAAACAAGCTATCACCACTCCTTTCTGCAACAGCAGTGGGATATATAGGTGTGGAAGCATTGCTCAGGCTAGGGCTCTGTCCAATATTAGATGTCGAACCAGAAATCCCTGCATTTGTAGCTCCAGATCCAGTACCACTAAAGCGTCCAAACATTTCTTCCTCCTCTGTTCCATTTTCATTTGAGATGTTACTTGCTCGCTCATGTAAAGCCCGATGGTGCTGCCAAGCATCTGCAAAACACTTAGGCGTGCAATGGAAACTCTTGGCAGCAGGTACTTTTGCCTTGACACAAACCAGGCATTGTAATGTTGCTTGTTCAGTTGGATGTACGCTGCATACAGCAACTTTTCTATCACTTTGTACACGATACCTGCACCACAAATAAGAAGACATTTTGGAACACTAAGTTATCCCAATAGAAACAGCAAAATATTTAGTTTTCAAAAGTTATACCAAAAAAGTATCAACTTGCAATAGCTATCATATCTCCAGCCGTATATGTCAAAAGATTTAGTTGTCCAATCATTATTTCTTCTAGCAGGAAATTTGTCAATGAAACAGAAATTTATTCAATTTTACTTGCATTAACATTATCACATGATAATTTCTTAAAGATCAGACTTAATTACATGCAAATAAAGTGAATGATTAACACAAATGTGACACTTCTATTAAAACATAGTATTTCAAAGGCACAATAGAAGGCAATGGCTGGTATTATGTTGATTCTATGAAATCATTATCCTTGATGGCATTGCATAATGCTTTCTCTAGCAATTTTGAATAATAAAACCACTTCAGAGAACATAATCCTTCAGCAAACCTACAATACCTAGCTAACTCTACCTGCCTCAAGTGTCGCATTTTAAACTGGCACCTAGACACCATTACCAATATATAATAGGGCACACATAATTTTATAGAATCTTGGTAACCAAATTGCACTTTTTTAGGGCTCATAGCTTATGATGATGACCACCACAAAGCCATCTTTTTCCTTTAAAAAAAAATTAAGCATTTCTAAATTTATGAACATTTCAATTTCACCATATTTTTTAAAGATAATTAACCATAGGATTCACAAAATGACAGAACATCTAAACTTCTGGACTCATTCTTAAATAATTAAAATTTAGCTTGCATAATAACTTCCAGCACCAGCATTTTAAAAAGGATACTGGCTCTACATCCTGAACTTAGACACCACCATCGTGCAACCCCATACAATTTTCAATTTATTTCTCAAGTATAAGGATACAACATCAATAGCATTCAAATGATGACGCACTTAATTTCTGTTTTCTTTACTAAGTAACCAAACAGAGATGTCATCAAACTGAATGTTATTGGAAGAGAAAAATCAAAAAGACAACTACTCAAAAATCTAAACTCTTAAGAGGTACAAGACATCAATTGCCCCACATAAATGCACAATATTTTCTGTCCACAATCATTCACGAGGGTATCCTCATCATCCAATTTTTTATTTTCACACTTACTCCTTACAGCTAGAAATTTCTTCCATCATATCCTAATTAGTTTATGATTCTTTCAACCTCATCCAAGACCAAAGGAAAGCTCGTCTTTACGAGTATGCTATTCATTTCAAATTAATAAGAAACCTGATAGGAACAGCCTACATACCAGTCTCTTGATATTTTCTCAAAAGTTTCAGTTTCCCACTTGACAATTTGTCATTCTTGCATTACATCCTTTGGTTGTCAACACTTCAAAAAGACAACATAATAAATCATGTACGCTACATCTATCAAAAGTTTTGAGAGGAAAATAGACGGAGATTTCCATTTCCACTTTCAACAAGAAATCCACCTCCTTTTTTCTTCTTCTCTTTCTTACAAATTACATTTTCTCCCCCTCACGTAGCAGCGAAGCAAATTTCTTGAGTTCTCTATGTAGATCAAGGAAAAGCACCAAGTTATTGAACATTTACCACACATTCTCTTTTTGGTTATGTTATTGATTATTCATATTTTTTACAGCAATTATCTTTAGAATAGATGAAGGATTTGGCTATCACATGATGAATAATCATTGTCAAAAATGATGATGGATTTAAGATTGGCAATTTTTTCATGTTGGTGCTATGGGTTATTTTTAGTAATTGAGTTGTAGTTTTTATTAGGTTGTAAGTACAATTTATAAATAATTTAATCATTATGTAGTTTATCGCATGTTTCCTTTTTCATGCTTCAATATTATTTACTACTTTTATTTCAAATCCACCTAGATTAACAAAAATCCAAGTCAGTGAAATTTTCAACAAAGATCCACTAGTCAATTACCTAGAGGAGTTTATCTATTCCAAATGAATTCTAAAACCACTAGATCACGCAACCAAATCTCAACAACCCCAGTGCACACCACTTCAATTGCTATGGCTATACCTCCTCCCCGCACCACCAAGTCCCATACCCCAAATCAACACCAATGATCTACCAGTCCTTCAAATAAGCCATCAATTTATCTTCACCGGCTCTTTTATTTTGTTTACCTGCATGCTTTTACCAGAGATTACCTATGATGTATGTTCATCTTCAGATACCAAACTGGCATTTTGAGAAAAATAAAAAAAATAAACCAATTACCCTAGAAATGTAGGATAATTAAAAAAGTAGTCCATAACCTATCAATGTTCTTTATATGAATTACAATGTTACAAATTCAAAAGTAGATCGTTGATAATATTATTATCCTACAGTATTGTTGATACATGCAGTCAATTTTGTCAGTCCTACTAAAATCAAGTAAAGGTCAACCCTATCAAAACGAAGTGGTGGTGCTGGATGGCAAAGACGAAAAACAATCCATCCAAAGTAATTCTGCAAAATCTAATCATTTCAGATCCTTAATCCCTGGCTTGTGGATAAGGTATGTTGAACCTAATAGGTTCATCACCTCTTCATCTTTTTTAATTTTTTTAGAACAATTTTAAACTTATTCATTATTTCCTTTGCTGCTTAACTATATGACCACTAGATACTAATCATGCATTTAAGTAAGAGAAGTCCTACCTTATGCAATGTAACAATCATGTGACAAGTTCTTTTTTATTTCCAAAGCTGTAATTTCAAAATGGAACACAAAAAAATTAAAAATATTTAATGGATCCTCATAATTAGGTACATTCAATTGTAAGTTCCAAATATGTTTTTACTTCTGGATGTTCATTCGCATGTATGTTTTAAAAGCGATAAGTGTGTGTTAGCCCCAGGCCTGGTTTTCGAGACACTACTGTGATGGCATTTGAGGACACTTAGACGCTCAGCATACCAAATGTCAATGTAAAATTTCTTAAAGCCTTCCAGTTCGAGACGTAAAGCCAGCCTCTAAGGCCTTTTGCATGAGGCCTTACTTCAATAGTAACCCTTGTGAATATGGGCACCAGGTACACATCCCCATGGATGCTACCCATATTTCCTCTGAAATGCATAGCATGTAACAGATATTGGTGTATGATATATGGCAAAATACCAAAATTTATGTAGCAAACAATGGGATATAATAGGAAAAAGTAAAGAGTCGATTAGTTGACAAAAAAGGAAAAGAAATACAACAGGAAAGACCAATCAGTGATTATTGCATAATACACAACAATAATGGTTTCTGTGAAACTGCATGATTTTTTAAAATATGATAACGCCATTGTTTTCATTGCATTAAATTTCTTATTCCTTTAACAGTACTATCATTATGTCCACCTGAGGTTAAATCAAGAAGATAGTAATTTGATTTTTTTTTTAATTAATGTAATATGGACCTAATAGAAATATATCAGAGCACAATGGTTGATCTGAAAATTCAGTGAGAAAAAATGTTTCTGCACATGGTCAATTTGAATTTAAGTGCAATTTCATTATGTGATGAAGTCTCACTAAACTGAGCCCTTAGGTGGAGCACTGCCAAAAACAAATTACTTTTTTCAGTATAATCCAAATCCATTATCTAGTTCCTTAATTATAAATATAAGCTATGTGTGTGTGTGTGTGTAACTGAAAAAAGTACATGCAGAAAAACAAGTTGATGTTAAAACAGCTGGCAGATGTATTACGTACAATTGTCACCAGTTCAGGTGAATGGAGAACTCACTCTAGATTTAATTTAATAAACTCAACTGATGCATCCAAACATCTCTCTATACACTAAACAGACAAAAAAAAAAAAAAGGAGCGAAGATGGTTGGATAGGTGGGTACTAGGAGAAACAGAAGATCCAAACAGCTTTCCACTTGCCCTTATAAAGTAGTGACCTAGAAACTATAAATTTTGAACTAAAATATAAGAGACACTAAAATGTCAAATTTCTTCACTAAGGAAATTATGCCTGGTAATGATATTCCTTTCATTCAGAATATATTCAAATAGTTCTTGCGACAATCAAGATTATAAAAAAATAAAAAGAAAAAGAAGAATATATGCATCATCACTACAGATCCTATATGTCATCTCAGCAAGTAAACTGCTTAAAAACACCAAAATATTTTGTCTGTTGTTCTTGCAAAATTTAAGAAAGTGTTTGGACTTTGGAGAGTTAATGATAGCTAATAAACATTGCCACTAGTGCAAGAACATTAGTAAAGAAGCTTGCAACCAATGTTCTGTTAACAAAAACATAACAATGAAGAATGATCTGTAGATATAACATTTTTGGCACTGTGAACTCCACATGCTCATCATGTGGAAGCAAAACTCAGAGCACACCTACCTTGATTGATTTTAATTTACTTAAAAAATGGAAGAAATCCAAAGGACTAAATATTAATTGATTCGAAAGAGCACTTTTGCATATACTTCTCCAGTTCCTTGGACGTAAGCCTCATACCTAAATTCTGGTTTTAGTGATAGCACATAGCAACAAGGAACCAGCAGGTTACCGACATAGATGCCGCATCCCAGCAGCTCCCAGGCTAGGTGTCATAGGAGAACTGAAGTAAGTTCCAATTTGAATTTTTTTCTTCTCTATTAGAAAAATCAGCATTATTATCATAAAATGACTTTCAATATATACATATTTTTACAGCAATTTCTGTGTTGTTCTATTGTAAAAATCTTAAATGTTTAATTGTATGGAAGATAAATCTTTGGCCTTTGATTCAGTAATATTGCTTTTTCACATATCTTTTACCAGATAGGTCCAATTTATAGGTGTTAGACTTCTCCAGCATATTGCCGATATGAATTAGCGACCAGGAGGCTGCAATCAAATTTGCAGTATATGATGATATCGGATAGAGATAATAGGATGTTGCTGATGTGGCTGCCATTCTTGTACAAATGTTTGCCGATATGAATTAGTGACCAGGAGGCCACAATCAAGCTTGCAGTATATGATGAAATTGGATAGAGATAATAGAATGTTGCTGATGTGGTTGTCATTATTGTACAAATGTTGAAGAGGCTTCCAGCGTTAGGTTAGTTTTCTCCGACCCAACAAGCAAGAATTTAATTACCCTACTAAATCCCATTAGTGCCTCTCTACACATCAAAAAAAATAATAAGACAAGGAGACCAATATCTGAAGCAAAAAAATAAGTCTTGGTAGCGAAGAGCCACAAAAGAATAAAGAGACATATGAAACCAAGATCAAGTAAGGCATCTGGAATGTGAGAGAGGTACAACTCACCATCTATACCTCATGCAGTAGCCGTTGATGGGGGCGGACTCGGGGACATCCTCGTTGGAGATGGAGTTGTCGGGGCGCCTCAAGAGCACATACGGCGTGATCTCACAGCCAACGACGGGGATCTCCGAAGGAAGATGGACTCGCAGCACGCTCAGCATGCTTCCCTATCCTCAAATCCCTCGCTCCTAAGCCCAAACCCTAACCCTAGCCCAAGAACCTCCTCCGACACCGACTTCTCGAATCCAATATTATCACCGGACCGGGGGCGGAAGTGGCGCGGATCCGCCATCACCCGACCCTGGAATCCGCCAGGGTTGATCTTCCCAATCTAAACCCTAGAATCAAACGGCTCGAATGCGAAGAAAACCAACAATAGATAAAACTCCCTCTTTGGAGAAACCCTGGCGCAGAAGACCTCTATCTCGTATCCCTCGGGCGATCGATCGCTCGATCGAAACCTTTGGAGAAGCGATAGAAAGACGCCGGGCGAAGGGATTCGAGGATTGGGAGGAGGGTGGAGGAAGGAGAAGGAGAGAGGAGGGAGGAGAAGAGAGGAGAAAGGTTAGGATTTTGAAGAGGAGGGGGTTGCCGTGCGATCGAAAGTGGGAGAAGCCGAGTAGGGGCGCCGCTGAAGTGTTTCTTCCGGGGGGGGGTTTGGGACTGGCGAGAGTTGCTCGCATGCTCGCTTTGGGGCGTCGTATCCCCACGATTTAAATATAACTGTTTGAGTAGTTACATGTTTTTCCGTTTTTTTCTTACCTTATTTTTCTAGTTGTGAGGGATGTCAAGGAAGGTATGAGCTGATGGGTTCACCGAGGAAGAATGAAGGATGTGGTAGGCAGGGTTCAACGACAAGTGGAACAAAGAGGTGGTGGATTCCCCCCCCCCCCCCCTCCTCAGTGTAATTCATAGTATATTCTTAAAAAAATATCTATTTTTGTAAGTAATGAGTTCCATGCATATCAAATTTACTTTAAGAAAATTAGTTCAACTTGCACCCTCAGAAAATCGGAATATTTCCATATATCTCCAATTTTGTTCTTCACAATTCATGATAATAACAACAAAAATTATTATGATTATCATAATGCGATGTGTGATGTATTTATTTTGAGTTAAAGACTTTATATATCAGTATCCTTATGTGAGACTCAACCTTTTGTAGATAAGTGGGGTAGAATGCTTTAGTAAAACTTGAGGATCTTACTGATATATATGTGAGTTCTTTTTTTTTTTTTGGAATGCCATTTTATTTTTTTATCGTTAGAGCAAATTGATTGATTTAATAAAAAAATTTTAAGAAAAAATTAATGAAACAAAAATGATAACTTTTGTCAATTGAATTTTATATGATTAATATCAAACATATAAGATTTTTTTTTTTCACGCAATGGCACCATGTTATATTTTAAAGTCATAATGATTGTTTTGTTTTAATTTAGAGCCTTTTACCATCACATCCCTCATGTTTGGAATTGATTCATGCTTACTATTAGAGATAAATGGTTGCTGGTGCTTTTTGGAGAGCATTGTCAAGGTATAGATAAAGTTAGTCATTTTGACAATTTTTGTAGATTAAAAAAAAAAAACTTGAATAAGGATTGAAATTTAAAATAGAATTAATAGAAAAATAATAACTATTATTGGTGAAAACTCAAAATAAATAAGTCTAAAACATAAAAGAATAAATTTTATTAAAATATAAGACTATTTATTTGCATAGTAATAAAAGGACTTATGTATGCAAGAAGAAATTGCATATGAATAAATTAAGAGTTGACAATGTGATATTTGAGTGGTTTATTTGACCTAAAATAGTACATGCAGTGTATATTAAGTCTAAAACATAAAAGAATAAATATTATTAAAATATAAGACTAATTATTTGCATAGTAGTAAAAGGATTTATGTATACAAGAAGAAATTACATGTGAATAAATTAAGAGTTGACAATGTGATATTTAAGTGGTTTATTTGACCTAAAGTACATAAGATAAATGATCCTACTTATTTGGTATATATAGAGTTGATCTATGTGAATCTAGTTTGCTTTTTTTTTCATTGGATAGAATTTTTATTCAATACAAAATTCTGCATCAGTATAAAGTTTAATAAACATTCTAGGTTTTTCTTCTAACAATAGGAAGGTTACCATGCCCGGAAACTTCAAACCATCCATTTCATTATTTGGGATCGATTGTACAAAATAATGATGAGATAGATGAGCATCATTAAATGAGAGTTAATTGGAGGATGTGGAATAGGTGCTTCTAAAATATTATGTGATCCAGTAGGTATATATCTTGAAGATTTTAAAAAAAGAAAATCTATGGAACAATAATAAGATCTACAATATTATATGATTTAAGATATTAGGCAGTGAAGAGAACTCATAAAAATAAATCAAGCATGGAAAAAAATAATGTTAAGATAGATGCATGGTAAAACTAGAAAAGATAAATTGATTGAAGTTTAATGTATCAGATGAGTTGTAGAAGTTGAACAGATTAAACAAAAAATGATAAAATATTGGTTAAGATGATATTTATGAACCACAAAGATCTAAAGATCTCTAATAATAAAAAGTACTTTAATTCATGTAAGAAATCATGGAAAAAAGAACGGAAGATTTGAGATAACATGAATCAAACTTGTGGCGAAATGTATCGAAAAGTTTGAAATAACATTAAAAATGGCACTAGATAGGAATATTAGGCTAACAATGATCCACAAAGATAACCATGGTTGCGGTTATACTAATTAGATACATGCGGTAATTTTTCTTAGCATACAATAAATATTATATTATTGTTAAGGATAATAAATAATATAGTTTGCAAGCCTCCAATCTTAATTCTCAAGATCAGATACGAAACCATATTTATAAACAATTGAGAGGTAAAATCCTATCCAGGCGTATGAGATAGACTAGAGATGATGAGTATGAAAACTTATTAATTTTGTAAGGATACGAACATTATTTGTTAAAGTTTTAAATTATGCGAGGAGTATAATTACTTACAAGTATACTATAATAATAATAGCTCCATATAACACATACAATAATTTTCTAGTAGCAAAATAAATTTTATCCGACGATGTCGGAGCAACAAGATCGTACATATTTTTTAAAAAACAAACTTATGCCCAATGAAGAGATGGATCAAAGAAATTAGAAATATAATTTGGTTTTTACTCCAACTAAGCATCAAATCTCCCTAACTATGTTGGAACAAAAAGATAGGATCCAAAAAAAAAAAAAAAGCAGCAAAAAGAACAACATGTGGTTCATGAAGGGATGCATAGAGAAAATCACAATTACGTTCTTTTTTTTTTTTTTTGCCTTAGCTAGATATTTATTTTACACATGTAGAAAGTAGAAATTATACGAACCTAACAGTCAATATGTCAGCATTCATTCACGTTGAGATAAAAGAGAGATTTTATAAATATTTTTCCAAAGAGGAAATATCTCTACAAAAATAAATCAAACAAAATAAAGAATCTATTCACGGCTTGATTTTGCAATTGACAAGGATTTGATGAAATCTATGAGTGACTATGATGTTGAATTCCCACATTAGATATCCCGTTCCATCTTTGACTGGGTTAGGTGATACAAGGCTTATAGGAGCCCTATCTATATCCTATTAGAAAGAGTCCATCTTAAATTTGAAACATTCTTCTACAAATTAAATCTAACAATTTTTTGGACAAAAATATACTTCACTAATTGATTGAAGAGCTACTACATCTTCATTATTCAAGCGTCAAATACAAATCAAATATAACCATAACTCTCTCATACTCATATATTTTAGGTGGCATCAGTGTGCGGGCAAATCAACTATTTATTTTAAAAAAATCCGATCCTTATCCTAGTGTATTAAAGTCCCGTCAACTCGAAGAACCTGGAAAGGGAGCATCTGCGTGTCTCCGTGGTGGTACAAATCTAACATTTTCCTTCGAGAAAAAGCATAAATCTAACCTTTATTTCCTTTCTTTTTTTATGATTTCACTTTTTTTAATAAACTTTTTTAATGAGAAAATTAATGGAATAAAAGTTGATATCTTACCTTTTTTTTTTTTTTTTTTTTTTTTTTAGAGGATGCTGATTTCACCGGCTAGAAACTCGGTGCTGGCACACATGACTTGGGTTGGGTTCAGTTCCTGTCTTCACCCAATTTAGGCCAAGCTTTCTCTGAAAAAGAAGGTCAAAAAAAAAAAAAAAAAAACCCTCTTTAGCATGAACCATCATCATATATATACTGGTTACCTACCTTTCATCTCCACCATAGACTAATAGTGTTTATTTACAATTTAATTGAGAGATATATCTCAAAAAGAAAATAGTTTGATCATATAATAATTAAATATTTATATATAATTCATGATCATGATATTTAGTTGATGTATTTTTGGACGTGCATCACACATGCTTGGTTTCTAGTTTCATAACATCTGTTTCCTAGACCACATCCCTTCGAGTCAAACCTTTCTCCTTCCAATGATGATCTGCAAAATTTTACCAAAATAAAAAATTAAAAAAAAAATGATGATTGCAAAAGATTCTAAAGAATCCTATGATATAAGGATTATGACAAAAATGATAGATTTTAATTCTCCATCAAAAATGATTTTTTTTTTTTTTAAAAAAAAGATTGATCACATCTGATTTCTTTTTCTTTAGACTTTTTTCTTGGATTAGATCAACCTCGTGGACCTTTTTAACGATCCCTTACGAAAGGTCTCAACTAAATCCTTTGACCATCATCTACAACCTGCTTCCATATTTGTTCCCCAAATACATTTCCTGTCATTGAAAGTATGCATCAAATATCATAAAGAATTCTACAACAGAATATCATAAAGAATTACAGAACAAAGAAGATGGATGGATTCAATGGAACAGGTCAGACCAATGATCTTCTAAGCCTCTAATACCACAACCTTTGCTGCAGCCACATTAGTTGATTGTGAGCTTGCATTCTTCAGCAACGGATGTGGTGGGAAGCAACATGGTATAACCAATGCCATCACCAAACAGAGAAGACCTGCAATTCCTACCCACCAAGCATCACGCGGAATCCTCAGCATTAACTCATCACATACTGTGTAAAGAAGAGAATATTATAATAAGAATAAAATCAAGAAAACACATGAGGAAAAAAAGAAAAAAAAAAAAAGAGAACTATTCTGCAACTAGTACAGAGACATTAAGAGAGGTGATCTTATAAATAAAAAACGGTTAAGGTCATATTTCCTAGATTTTGCATTCAGCCAGGAAATAATACACGAGTCAATATCCAGCACAGACTTAACACCCACCTAAATTGGCGTTGCATACATGGCAGCTCAGTTTATGGTGAGTTGGTGACTAATATTTTACACCAAAAAATATTTGGAAACAGTTGTCTGCTGGAACTGTGTGTGTTCACCCCCAACCGCAGGAAAGACCTGTTCCAAGATCAAGAAAAGAAGACCCACTCCACCAGATGATAACAATAAAATACCTATTTTGCTGGACTTGGTGAATAAATGGTATAGAAACAAGTCATGGATTGTTCTACTGTTTTAACAACAGAAAGCACTTATTGAGCCACCTACATCATCTGATTTCATCTACGATCATCAGCATCTTATTTGTCTCATGCTCTCTGGAGATGCACACACGCTGGTGCACATTCTCCTTTCTTCCGAAAGCACATAATTTATAACCAGAATTTGACATCCAACCCGTTGGAGTTTCTTGATTTCTCTTAATTGCTATCTTCTTTCTCCTTTGCTAATAAGTTAACGAAGTCAATTAAGAACAATTTGTTTATTGAAAATTACATACACACCAAGCAATGTTATCTATGCTGGAATAGCTGAAAAAAAAATGAAAGGCTATGTGAAATACCATAACCTTCTCAGCTAAGTTATAAACTAATACGAATTTTGAAGTATTGCTGTTACTTCAAATTATTGTTGCTGCTTATTATCATTTATATGGATGGGTTACAAAAATATTTTCAAGTTCATTTCCTCTTGATCATCCAATCAGTTTAATTTTACACATTGAACAAACTTCACAGGATTCTTAATTAGTCAAGTTACTTTGCCACTGAAGATTGCAGGAAATGCGGCCTTAGCAATATAACCCTCGAGGAGATTGATTACCAGCCTATACACTAGTCTCTTCATAAAAGTATCAGCAATACTTTCAGACTGAATTAACTCTAAAGAACATTTGTGGTCGTTTTGTAATTATTTAACCTCAGGCATTTGCCTTAATCTTTACAACATGTCATTCATTCACGAACCTAGATGTTGTAGCTCAGTTGTTTATAAACAGATATAGCTGATATTGGCATGTCCGATAAATAATAGTTTATGATTACCAAGCAAATCAGGTGGCCTTCGGGCCACCTTCAAAGCACGTAGGTTTTCCCGCATCATGTAGAGAGTAAGAAAGCTTTTCTTCAAACACATGCCTGCTGATTGCTTTGGTTTCATCACCATCCTGGTTCAAATCTATACTGTACCCTTCAAGTTCGGTAAAGCATATCCAGTACCATCCTTTTTTTCTGAGTATTTCATTAAAGAATTCAAGTGACAACAGTCAGACCAATCAGTGTAACTATTAAAGTCTTCCAAATAAGACAGATATTTGGTAGATTGACTATTATAAAATGCATCAAATGTCCCATAATGTGAGAGTCATGAAGTACTGCTGCATTGATTTTCACTGTTTTGATACAAGGGTCTTACATGGTATGATTAAGTTATAGATTTTTTTAATAGCCTTTTCTGTGCCGCCCATTTTCTTGGATGTTATAGCATCACACATACTATAATCAAATCCTTCATGTCAAAATGACTTGAGATTCTTTACCGGTACATTTCTGTGTTTGCCCCAGTTTTACAGAATTATATAAATATAAACAAAGAACCATGGTTTCACAATTCAGAACCTAAATGTATATGAAGGATATAAGATTCATCCATCATACATCCATGAGATGGTATTACCTGTTCAAATTTCTAATGCCACTGTTTGAGTGTTTGCTTAAGCATGCGTAGGAATTTCATTGATCTGTACACTTTATATTCCTTGCCGAGTAAACTAAAAAAAAACAACTGTTAGCTGGTATAACTTTCTTCAACCTACTCTCACTAGGAAATGCAGTCCTTTCATCCATTTTATGGATCCTGAGGTGATAGATGGAGGCAAACATAATTAACACATAGATAGTGGTTCCCCTGATAACAGGACAATAAGTATCACAAATGTTAGTGCTTTCATACTCCCTAAGCCCCTAAGCTAGTAATCAAGCCATGCAATTTTCATCAGAACCAATGTTCTCATTATTTTACAATATCCATTTTCAGCCCTTAGTCATATACAGGAGGTAAATTAAATGAAACTTCTTTTATAATATGGAACTCTTGCAGTAGCGATGCTCCAAAAATTGGTATCCTCACAGGACTCAAGGATTCAACATCCATACAAATTATGGGTCCATTTCCTATCAAATAGTTGGAAAAGCCGGAAGAGTATTTTCAATTTGGTTTATTCCTTCAAGTCCTAGTCTCAAGTTTATGTTTACCTTCAGGCATGCCGGTTATTTCGTTTGAAGTACTTTATCTATCTTAACCTTCATATCTTGTCAAAGAATATTGCATCTCTTGATGCAAATGTCATATTGACCTATCTTACATCTATAAGCTGAAAAATTTTAGGCAAAGCATAAAATGCAAATACACAGTTGAGGACTTGATTCTTACTTTTGGTTGGTGGAACATCAATCAGGATCAGACTGCTCCTTAAGAATCTTAGATCAAGTTTCCTCCACTTTCAGAATTTATTGTGTGACATGGTTTGTTCTCTGCTGAAAATCTGATTTCTCTCTCACCAACCACATTAGATTAGGGTGCACAAATAAGCAAGGTTTCACAGGTCATGCTGAAGTCCTTACAAAGGATGGTGTTTATTGGCATGCATTCCTCTATTAGAATAAAAACTCATGATATTTCTACTTTGCTAGTCCATACTTGAGCCTTCTAGATTGGAAATTGTCTAAAGTTTTGTTCTTACCATGAATTAAATATATAACAAATTTTAAGGCAATAATGTCCTAACAAAATGTCAAAAACTTCCTCTACTAATAGTGTTTTTCATGTGATAAATATCACTATTTTATTTTTTTTAACATTTTTTTTTTAATTTTCTCTCATGACTAGTGTAGAAGGAATTTGAGTTTTGATTTGTGAGTTCTTAATTTTCATTATGCATTTGTGTTCACACATTCTATAGGCTCATACCTAACTCACATTGTTTCTGCACCGAAGAAAAAAAAAAAAAAAAAACAATGACACTATCAATTGAAGACTCATAGACAATAACAGAGTTTAAGCTAACTGGCAAACTATATAATATATAATTCACCCTTCTTACCTGAAATAAACATATATATAAATATATTATCCTGGAAATAAGACTGTCTTGATCACTAAAACCGTATTGGACAAAATAAGACTGTTCATATACTTGTTCAAGAACTATTGGTGCGGAAATTGGTCGTCGCCGGAATCAGCTGGAGTGGAGGCCGACGAGGTCGCTGTCGAAAATCTGTAAAATAAAGTTTCGATCGGAGCTGATGGGGGGTGGCTCCGATAGGACCCTCCGACGAGTCAAGTCAGTTTCTGACCAACAGATATGGAGTACTCTGGAAATGAGTTCGACAGAGTTTAGAGAAGAAGATGAGAGCTTAGAGCTTAGAGTTAGCATATCTGGAGGATCCTTTTATAGGCGGAGCTTGATTAATGGTGATGGCTATATCGTCCGTTCGTGGGCCGTTCGGGGAACCGCATGGAGTCTGGTATGGAGAGGAAGGCATCATCAGATGGATAAGTGACAGCCATGCTGATGGATTCGTGGGCCGCATGGGGCTGATTATGGAGAGAGTGGTGTCGTCAGTAGCGGTGGCCATGCCGTCCGATCGCATCATCTGTGGCAGACTGATGGTGATCGTTCGTTTCCAGATTTAATAGCCGTGGCTCTGAAAAAGCAGGCATTCGATCGGTGGACTTCGATATGTATCAATTCCAAAGGAGTTTCGGATCGAGAAGAAGCTCGAAAGACGTTCGATCGGAGGAGTGTGGAGGGAGTTCGACTGTCGTAGGCATCTGGCTGGAAGAGTGCGGAGGGAGTTCGGCTCTCGCGGGCGTCAGGCTGGAGGAGTGTGGCTAAGGCTCGATCATTGGAGAGTTCGAAAGGAGCTCGACTGCTGAGAAGTCCGACCGATCGAAGGGGATGTCTGGCAGGAGTTCCGGTTGGAAGGAGTTTCGGCTAAGGCCCGGCCATTGGGAGTCCGAAGGGGCTCGGCCACTGAAATTCGATCGACTGAAGGAGTTCGGCTAAGGCCCGACCACCGAGAGTCCGCAGGGGCTCGACCCTGAGGAGTTCGGCCGGCTGAAGGAGTTCGGCTAAGCTCGGCCACCGGGAGTCCGAAGGGACTCGGCCACTGAGGAGTTCGGCCGGTTGAAGGAGTTCGGCTAAGGCCCAGCCATCATTGGGAGTCCCGAAAGGAGCTCGACCACTGAGGCTCTTCCGTGGCTATCGGATTGCATTAAGCTGAAGCGTCGAACTAAAACTTCGATAGGAGCGAGGTTTATCCCCAACAATAGTCCTCCCACTTCTCGAAGTTCGAAACTCGAAGGAAGGGAGTGCAGAAAAAGCGACTGCTGAAGTCCTCTTCTGGGCTCCGTGCTAGTTCAGGTCGAAGCTCGGGAGAGATCTCATTTCCGACCAAAATTGATGTCGAAGTCGAAGTCTGGGGGAGGTCTCATCTCCCGCCGAGGTTGGAGTAGATCTCGCCTCCTGCGGTCGAGGTCGGAGGTTGAGCTCCTCGGAGGCGATATTGTCACCAGCGGCCGAGGCTGACTCGGGAGAGATCTCCTCTCCTGCAGTCGAGGTCGACTCGGGAGAGTTCTCATCTCCTGCAGCCGAGGTCGACTCGGGGGAGTTCTCATTTCCTACAGTTGAGGTTGATGCGGTCGCTCGGAAGAGATTCCATCTCTAATCGAGGTTGCCTCCGATCTTATCTCTGGCCGAGGTTGTCTCCAATCTTATCTCTGACCGAGGTTGTCTCGGTCGTTCGGAAGAGATCTCATATCTGACCGAGGTTGTCTCCGATGTTATCTCTGGCCGAGGTTGTCTCGATCGCTCGAAAGAGATCTCATCTCTGGCCGAGGTTGTCTCCGATCTTATCTCTGGCTGAGGTTGTCTCGATCGCTCGAAAGAGATCTCATCTCTGGCCGAGGTTGTCTCGATCACTTGGAAGAGATCTTATCTTTAGTCGAGGTTGATGAAGATCCTGTCTTCTGTAGACTTCGAAGCTCGGACTTGGACTTTGCTCGCATTAGGACGAGGTTCTCCTCCTATTTCTAACGGACTGTGGGGGCACATAAGGACCACTGTCAGGGCCTCTTTCTCCATCTCGTCTAAGGTGAACGAGGTCTTCAACTTTGCTCGCTTTAGAACGAGGTTCTCCTCCTATTCCTAACGGATTGTGGGGGCACATAAGGACCGTTGTCTGGGCCTCTCCCTCCATCTCGTCTAAGGTGAACGAGGCCTTCGACTTTGCTCGCGTTAGGATAAGGTTCTCCTCCTGTTTCTAACGGACTGTGGGGAGCACATAAGGGCCGTTATCTGGGCCTCTCCTCCCATCTCGTCTAAGATGAACGAGGCCTTCGACTTTGCTCGCATTAGGATGAGGTTCTCCTCCTGTTCCTAACGGACTGTGGGGGCACATAAGGGCCGTTGTCAGGGCCTCTCCTCCCATCTCATCTATGGTGCACGAGGTCTTCGACTTTGCTCGCGTTAGGACGAGGTTCTCCTTATGTTCCTAACGGACTGTGGGGGTACATAAGGGTTGTTGTCAGGGTCTCTCCCCCCATCTCGTCTATGGTGAACGAGGCCTTCGACTTTGCTTGCATTAGGACGAGGTTCTCCTCCCGTTCCTAATAGACTGTGGGGGCACATAAGGACCGTTGTCAGGACCTCTCCCCCATCTCGTCTAAGGTGAACGAGGCCTTCGACTTTACTCGCATTAGGATGAGATTCTCCTCCTGTTCCTAACGGACTGTGGGGGCACATAAGGATCGTTGTCAGGGCCTCTCCCCCATCTCGTCTAAGGTGAACGAGGCCTTCGACTGTGGACGAGGTTCTCCAAAGCTCGGGAGAGTTCTTATCTCCTGCCGAGGTTGGCTCGGTTGCTCGGGACAGGTCTTATTTCTGACCGAGGTTGTCGCGGTCGTTCAGGGGAGATCTTATCTTCTGCAGACTTTGGAGCTCGGACTGGGACTTTGCTCGCATCAGGACGAGGTTCTCCTCCTGTTCCTAACGGGCAACTTTCGCTCGTTTCTTTTCTATCATCACGTAATTCTTGTACCACAAAATAATAATGCTGAATGAAGGAGTTTTATTAAAGGACGTTTACTGGTAATACATCCTCAGATTTTCTAAGTTTCAAGGTCGGGGAAGCACTGGAATAAGATATGGAGTGCTCTGGAATAAGTTCGACAGAGTTTAGAGAAGAAGAGGAGAGCTTAGAGTCTTTTTTTTAGCGTATTTGGAGGGTCCTTTTATAGGCGGAGCTTGATTGATGGTGATGGCCATATCGTCCGGTCGCGGGCTGCTCGGAGCCGCATGGAGTCCGGTACGGAGAGGAAGGCATCGTCAGGCGGATAGTGGCAGCCATGCTGATGGATCGTGGGCCGCATGGGACTGATTACGGAGAGAGTGGTGTCGTCAGTAGCGGTGGCCATGCCGTCCGATCGTGTCGTCGATGGCAGACTGATGGTGACCGTTCGTCCAGATTTAATAGCCGTGGCTCTGAGAAAGCAGGCATCGATCGGTGGACTTCGGTATGTATCAATTTTAGAAGAGTTCGGCCGAGGGGAAGCTCAAAAGGAGTTCGGTCGGAGGAGTGCGGAGGGAGTTCGGCTGTCGTAGGCGTCTGGTTGGAAGAGCGCGAAGGAAGTTCGAAAGGAGCTCGACGGCTGAGGAGTCCGACCGACCGAAGGGGATGTCTGGCAGGAGTCCGGCTTGAGGAGTTCGGCTAAGGCCGGGCCATTGGGAGTCCGAAGGGGCTCGGCCACTGAGAAGTTCGACCGACTGAAGGAGTTCGGCTAAGGCCCGACCACCGAGAGTCCGAAGGGGCTCGACCACTGAGGAGTTCGGCCGGCTGAAGGAGTTCGGCTAAGGCCCGACCACCGAGAGTCCGAAGGGGCTCGACCACTGAGGAATTCGGCCGGCTGAAGGAGTTCGGCTAAGATCCGACCATTGGGAGTCCGAAGGAGCTCGATCGCTGAGGCTCTTCCGTGGCTATCGGTTGCGTTAAGCTGAGCGTCGAACTGAACTTCGGTAGGAGTGGAGTTTATCTCCAACAATAGCCCCCCACTCCCGAGTTCGAAATTCGAAGGAAGGGAGTGCAGAAAAGGCAACTGCTGAAGTCCTCTTCTGGGCTCCATGCTGGTTCAGGTCGAAGCTCGGAGGAGATCTCATCTCCGACCAAAATTGATGTCGAAGTCGAAGTCTGGGGGAGGTCTCATCTCCCACCAAGGTTGGAGTAAATCTCGCCTTTTACGGTCGAGGTCGGAGGTTGAGCTCCTTGGGGGCGAGCGGCCGAGGCTGACTCGGAGGAGATCTCCTCTCCTGCAGCCGAGGTCGACTCGGGAGAGTTCTCATCTCTTGCAGCCGAGGTCGACTCGGGGGAGTTCTCATTTCCTACAGTTGAGGTTGATGTGGTCGCTCGGAAGAGATCCCATCTCTGGCCGAGGTTGCCTCCGATCTTATCTCTGGCCGAGGTTGTCTCCGATCTATCTCTGACCGAGGTTGTCTCGATCGTTCGGGAGAGATCTCATCTCTGGCCGAGGTTGTCTCCGATGTTATCTCTGACCGAGGTTGTCTCGATCGCTCGAAAGAGATCTCATCTCTGACCGAGGTTGTCTCCGATCTTATCTCTGGCTGAGGTTGTCTCGATTGCTCGAAAGAGATCTCATCTCTGGCCAAGGTTGTCTCGATCGCTCGGAAGAGATCTTATCTTTAGTCGAGGTTGATGGAGATCCTGTCTTCTGTAGACTTCGAAGCTCGGACTTGGACTTTGCTCGTATTAGGACGAGATTCTCCTCCTATTTCTAACGGACTGTGGAGGCACATAAGGACCACTGTCAGGGCCTCTTCCTCCATCTCGTCTAAGGTGAACGAGATCTTCGACTTTGCTCGCGTTAGAATGAGGTTCTCCTCCTGTTTCTAACGGATTGTGGGGGCACATAAGGGCCGTTGTCTGGGCCTCTCCCTCCATCTCGTCTAAGATGAACGAGGCCTTCGACTTTGCTCGCGCTTAGGACGAGGTTCTCCTCCTGTTTCTAAACGGACTGTGGGAGCACATAAGGGCCGTTATCTGAGCCTCTCCCCCCATCTCGTCTAAGATGAACGAGGCCTTCGACTTTGCTCGCATTAGGACGAGGTTCTCCTTTTGTTCCTAACGAGCTGTGGGGGCACATAAGGGCTTTGTCAGGGCCTCTCCCCCCATCTCGTCTAGGTGAACGAGGCCTTCGACTTTGCTCGCGTTAGGACGAGGTTTCTCCCTTCTGTTCCTAACGGGCTGTGGGGGCACATAAGGATCGTTGTTAGATCTCTCCCCCCATCTCGTCTATGGTGAACGAGGCTTTCGACTTTGCTTGCATTAGGACGAGGTTCTCCTCCCGTTCCTAATGGACTGTGGGGGCACATAAGGGCCGTTGTCAGGGCCTCTCCCCCCATCTCGTCTAAGGTGAATGAGGCCTTCGACTTTACTCGCATTAGGATGAGATTCTCCTCCTATTCCTAACGGACTGTGGGGGCACATAAGGGCCGTTGTCAGGGCCTCTCCCCCATCTCGTCTAAGGTGAACGAGGCCTTCGACTGTGGACGAGGTTCTCCAAAGCTCGGGGGAGTTCTTATCTCCTGCCGAGGTTGGCTCGGTTGCTCGGGACAGATCTTATTTCTGGCCGAGGTTGTCGCGGTCGTTCAGGGGAGATCTTATCTCCTGCAGACTTTGGAGCTCGGACTGAAACTTTGCTCGCATCAGGACGAGGTTCTCCTCCTGTTCCTAACGGGCCACTTTCGCTCGTTTCTTTCCTATCATCACGTAATTCTTGCACCACAAAACAATAATGCTGAATGAAGGAGTTTTATTAAAGGATGTTTATTGGTAATACATCCTCAGATTTTCTGAGTTTCAAGGTCGGGGAAGCACTATTCCTCCGAGCTCCTTCAGACGATAAGTTCCGGGCCGGATGACCTCCACCACTTCATACGAACCTTCCCAATTTGGGGCGAGCTTTCCTTGGCTCTGAGGCTGAGAAACGGCGACCCGCCGAAGCACTAGATCCTCCACTCTAAATGTCTTACCTCTAACCCTGGAGTTGTAGTACTGGGTCACCTTCCCTCTGTAGGCTGCCATCCGGATGCGGACTTCCTCTCTTTTTTCTTCCAGCAAGTCGAGGTTAACTCTGAGGTCCTGGGGGTTGAGCTGCTCGTTGAAGCCCACGACTCGAGCAGACGGGAGCTGAAGTTCGATCGGGATAACTGTCTCTGTGTCGAAGGCCAAGGCGAAGGGTGTTTCCTCGGTCGGTATCCTTTGTGTAGTTCGATATGCCCAGAGGATATGGTAGAGTTCGTCCACCCAGGCCCCCTTTGCCCTATTGAGCCTTGTCTTGATGCTTTGCAGCAGGGTCCGGTTGGTCACCTCAGCCTTCCCGTTGGCCTGCGGGTGAGCCACCGATGTGAAGCGATGGGAGATATTTAGTCCTTCGCAGAACTCAGCGAATCTCGTCCCAGCGAACTGTCGTCCATTGTCGGTTATAAGGATTCGGGGCAGACCAAATCGGTAGACTAGTGACTTCCAGACGAAGTCCTACACCTTGGCCTCGATAATCTTCGCTAGTGGTTCGGCTTCGACCCACTTGGTAAAATAGTCGATCGCAATCAGGAGAAACTTTCGTTGTCTGAACGCCATTAGAAAGGGGCCGAGTATATCCATTCCCCACTGCGCAAATGGCCAAGGTGCGCTGAACGGAGCAAGCTCGGACGCCGGCCGCCTTTGCATGCTGCCGTTCTTCTGGCAGCGGTCGCACTTTTTCATATATTCCATGAAATCGTGAAACAAGATCGGTCAGTAGTACCCCTACCGAAGTAGTCTTCGCAACAGGAACCTAGCTCCTACGTGACTTCCGCAGAGTTCTTCGTGCACCTCCCACAGTGCGAGGTCGGTCTCTGAAGGTCGGAGACATCTCAGCAGCGGGAGGGAGTATGACCTCTTATACAACTTGCCTTCATATAAAACGTAGCGGAAGGCCTGATTTCTGAGCTTCCGAGCTTCTTTTAGATCGTGAGGAAGGACCCCCTCCTTGAGGTAGGCGACCAATGGGCTGATCCAGCTTGGCTCGAATTTCGTTTGCAGGACGACCTGAGATCCCTCTATGGTTGGGCACTTCAAAGTCTCCAAAAATACTTCTCTGGACAGTTCGGTCGGGACTGAAGTGGCCAACTTGGAGAGAAGATCGGCTCTTGCATTTTCCACCCTCAGAATATGTTGAATGCCGAAACCGTTGAAGGCCGGAGTCAAATCCCTCACTTTCTCAAGGTATCTCACCATGCTTTCCTCCCGCGCTTCGTAGCTGCCGCTAACTTGGCCGACTATCAGCTGGGAATCGCTGTAGACTTGAAGCCGATCTACTTTTAATTCCCTTGCTATCTTTAATCCGGTGATCAGCACTTCATATTCGGCCCCATTGTTGGTCGCGGAGAACTCGAAGCGTAGCGCGTACTCGGTGATGACCCTCGGAGCTGACCAGTACCAGTCCCGCACCGGCTCCAGCGGAGTTGGACGAGCTATCCACGTGCAGAGCCCAGGAGCCTTCAGAAAGGTCGGCGCTTTCCTTGAGGAGGTTCGGCTGCGATAGCTCGGCTTTGTCTAAGCTCGGTCTCGCTTTGGTGCCGGTGTCGCTCTGTTCAAGCTCAGCTTCGACTGGAATGGTGCATTCTAGCACAAAGTCCGCCAGTATCTAGGCCTTGATCGATAGCCTAGGCCGATAGTTGATGTCGAACTCTGTGAGCTCGATTGCCCATTTTGTGATTCTTCCGAAAACGTCCGCTCGATGAAGGACTGTCTTTATTGGTTGATCCGTGAGGACCGTTACGGTGTGCTCCTGAAAATAAGGTCGGAGCCTCCTGGCAGCAATTAGAAGAAAGTTAGTTTTTCTAACCTAGAGTACCTAATCTCCACATCCCTCAGAATCCGACTCACGTAGTAGACCGGCCGCTACATCTTTGCTTCTTCCTTGACCAGGACTGCCGCCAGGGCCACCGGAGAGACAGCTAGATATAGGAACAATTCTTCTCTGGGTTCGGGCTTTGCCAGCAGTGGGGGTGAGCCAAGGTAGTTTTTAAGCTTCTCGAATGCCTGTTGGCACTCCGCCGTCCAGCAAAAATTCTTTAGCTGCCTGAGAACTTGGAAGAAGGGCACGCATCGTTCGGCTGACCTTGAGACAAAGCGATTTAGGGATGCCACCTTTTCGGTCAGGCGCTGAACTTCCTTGATCGTCTTCGGAGCAATCATCTTCCGAATGGCTCGAATTTTCTCGAGGTTTGCTTCGATTCTGTGTCTCGACACCATGAATCCCAAAATTTTTTCGGAGGTCATGCTAAAAGCGCACTTGGTCGGGTTCAACTTCATCTTGTGCTTTCTGAGTGCACCGAAGGTCTCTTTAAGATCGACAAGGTGATCCGTTGAAGCTCGACTTTTGACGAGCATATCATCCACGTACACCTCCATATTGCGGCCGATCTGCTTCTTGAAGATCTTATTGACCAAGCGCTGGTACGTCGCCCCTGCATTTTTGAGTCCAAAGGGCATGACTCTGTAACAATAAAGACCACGGTCAGTAATGAAAGCGGTCTTCTCTTCATCCTCGGGCGCCATTCGTATCTGATTATAACCAGAAAAGGCGTCCATGAAGGTGAGGAGCTCATGGCCCGAGGTTGCGTCCACCGGTTGATCGAACCTGGGTAGAGGGTAGCTGTCTTTCGAGCAGGCTTTATTTAGCTTTTTGAAGTCAACGCACATCCTTCATTTGTTGTTCGCCTTTTTGACGAGGACCACGTTTGAGATCCAGGTCGGATAATTAACCTCCCAGATGAGCTCGGCTTTGAGGAGCTTATCCACTTCTTCGGCGATTGCTTTCTACCTCTCCGGGGCGTGGCAGTGCATCTTTTCTTTTATCGGCCGGTGCTTTGGATCGACGGCCAGCCGATGTTCCATCATCTCGACGTCAATCCCCGGTATGTCTGCTGGGGTCCAGGCGAAGACGTCCGCATTTCTCTTGAAGAAGGCAACGAGCTGTTCTCAAATCTCGTCTGCCAAGTTGGAGCCGATCTGCACCACGTGCTCCGAGTTTCCGTCATTTAAGGGCACAGAGACGAGGTCCTCCATAGGCTCGCCCTGCTCCTCAGTGAGGTCATCGCGGACATCCAGTCCATCAATAAGATAAGGGTTGGACCATTCTCCCTTGTGCAGGGCGATCGAGTAGCAGTGCCTTGCCAGAGCCTGGTCTTCCCTTACCTCTCCGATCCCGCGACTCGTCGGAAACTTCATCTTCAAATAATAGGTTGACACCACCGTCCGAAGTGCATTTAGACCAGGTCGGCCGAGAATCGCATTATAGGCGGACGGGATTCTCACGACTAGAAAATCGACTTGCACTTTGGCTAGTTTTGGGTGTTGCCCTGCCGTCACAGCTAAAGTTATTATGCCTTCGACTGGTACGGCGTTGCCAGTGAATCCTACCAACGAAAAATTCATAGGCCCCAAGCAGTCATCGGGTAGGAATTTTTAAGAAGGCATCGTAAAACAATACGTCGGTCGAGCTTCCATTATCCACCAAAACGTGGCGTACATCGTAGTCAGCGATGTTCAAAGAAATTACAACCGCGTCATTATGCGAAAATTGGATCCCCTGGCCGTCTGCCTTGGTAAAGATCACGGGTTCCACGGTCCTCTATCTCTTCACCGGTCCCTCGGATCCGCTGGCCTTTCCTTGTTGAAGTCCCCCCGAGATAGTGTTGATGATGCCGAGGGGCGGCTGATTTCTCCCACTTGGCGGTAACGCCCTCAGCCGATCTTCCCGCTCTTCAGGTCGTCTCCGTAGAAAACGGCCAAGTCTACCTCGCCTGACGAGCTCATCGATCTCGTCCTGGAGTTGAATGCACTCCTCGGTGTCGTGACCATGGTCACAATGGTAGAGGCAGAACTTGTTGGGATTGCGCTTGCCGGGATGGGAACGCATTTTCTTCGATCTCGGAAGTCGTTCCCTGATCTCCATCAGCACTTAGGCTTTCGGGTAGTTAAGGGGGGCGTAGTTGTGGAATCGTCGTCGGAGAGAACTTCGATGCTGGAGAGAACCTCGGTGTGCCCTTCCGTCGGGGCTTTCTTGCCTCCGAGCCCGAGGGAGAGTTCGGGCTCGCCTGCGACCAGAAGGGGTCCAGAAATGTGGCCGAGCTTCATTCCGCTTTCCTTCTTCAGCGGGTCTGCCTGGCCCGCCAATTCGCCGCTTGCCACTGGCTTCATCGTCCTTGGCCTCGAAGGCCTCCTCTGCCCGGGCATAACTTTCAGCCCGAGCTAGCATGTCAGCAAAATTCCTGGGATACTTCTTTTCCAGGGAGAACAGCAAGTTATTCTTCTGAAGGCCGCCTTTGAGGACGGCCATGGCGACTGACTGGTCTAGGTTCCGGATCTCCAATGCGGCAGTATTAAATCGAATAACATAAGCCCGGATGGGTTTTCCCTCCCTCTGCCTAATGGCCATTAAGGAATCCGAACCTCGTCGCGGACACCGGCTACTAATGAAGTGGACTGCGAACTGTTGGCTCATCTGGTCAAATGATAAGATGGTACTCGGCTTAAGCGCCGAGTACCAATTCCTGGCAGCTTCCTTAAGGGTAGAAGGAAAAGCCTGGCACAAGATGGCGTCTGGCGCACCGTGGAGCAACATCGTTGTCCGAAAGGCTTTCAGGTGGTCGATCGGATCAGTGGTCCCATCATAACCCTCGAGCTGCGGGAGCTTGAAGTTTGGCGGGATCGGTTCCTGCATAATTTTCTGCGAAAAAGGAGGGTCAGTACAAATGTCATTACTACGTGAGGAGGGAGTATGACGAAGTTCCTCGATTCGTCGGCTCATTTTTAAGAGCCTTTGATCCAAGAGATCTTCACGGTCTTTGATCTCCAAGGTTTTCTGGTAGAGTGGATGCGAAGCTTCCCTCTAGGTCGAGCCATGGTCCGAGCAGGGGCTCTCCCTCCTTTGCCTCCCCCTTTCGGGGATCAGAGGTCAGGTAGCCCAAATTGGCCGTTCCTGGATCGGACCACATGGCTCTGGAGAGCGCATCGGTTGAGCTGGTGCCTGGGCCTGTCGGTGCATGGCCTGCATCGCCTATACTGCCTCCGTGAGGCCGCGAACCTGCTGGACGAGCAGGTTGAACTGTTCCGCATCCATCGCAGCCACAGATGGAACCTGGGCCGTCAGGGCTGGAGCAGGAGCAAACGGGCCTGAATGAGATCGGGCCATGGAGGCCGCCGATCGTCGAGTCGAAGCTCTCCTGGGGGGTAATTTTTTCTCGAAAAAGAACTCTAGAGAGGAAGAAAAGAGATCTCTAGAGAGAGACCGTTGCCGAGCACTCCTTTAAGAAAGGGGGCCTCAGGAACACCTCAAGAACCGAGGCGAGGTCGGAGGTTCGAGCCCTTCCTCTAGCGCCAAATCTGTTGGTGCGGAAACTGATCGTCGTCGGAATCAGCTGGAGTAGAGGCCGACGAGGTCGCCACCGGAGACCTGCGAAATAAAGTTCCGACCGAAGCTGGTGGGGGGTGGCTCCGGTAGGATCCTCCAACGATCAAGTCAGCTCTAGTCAACCGATATGAAGTGCTCTGGAATGAGTTCGACAGAGTTTAAAGAAGAAGAGGAGAGCTTAGAGCCTTTTTTTTAGCATATCTGGAGGGTCCTTTTATAGGCGGAGCTTGATTGATGGTGACGGTCATATCGTCCGACCGCGGGCTGCTCGAGGCCGCATGGAGTCCGGTATGGAGAGGAAGGCGCCGTCAGATGGATAGTGGCAGCCATGCTGATGGGTCGTGGACCACATGGGACTGATTACGGAGAGAGTGGTGTCGCCAGTAGCGGTGGCCATGCCGTCCGATCGCATTGTCGGTGGTAGATTGATGGTGATCGTTCATCTAGAGTTAATAGCCGTGGCTCTGAGAAAGCAGACATCGATCGGTGGACTTTAGTATGTATCAATTCCAGAGGAGTTCGACCGAGGAAAAGCTCGGAAGAAGTTCAGCCGGAGGAGTGCGGAGGGAGTTCGGCTGTCGTAGGCGTCTGGCTGGAAGAGCGCAGAGGGAGTTCGGAAGGAGCTCGGCCGCTGAGGAGTCCGATTGGAGGAGTTCGGCTAAGGCCCGGCCATTAGGAGTCCGAAGGGGCTCGGCCACTGAGGAGTTCGGTCGGCTGAAGGAGTTCGGCTAAGGCCCGACTATCGGGAGTCCGAAGGGGCTCGGCCACTGAGGAGTTCGACCGACTGAAGGAGTTCGGCTAAGGCCTAGCCATCGGGAGTCTAAAGGAGCTCGGCCACTGAGGAGTTCGGCCGGCTGAAGGAATTTGGCTAAGGCCCAGCCACTGGGAGTCCGAAGGAGCTCGGCTGCTGAGGCTCTTCCGTGGCTACCGATTGCGTTAAGCTGAGCGTCGAACTAGGCTTCGGTAGGAGCGGGGCTTATCCCCAACAAGAACAAAATCAATTTTCACCATTTCATGATCAAAATGCCTCTTCTACGATATACTTCATTTTTATCTTTTCTTCTTCTCTCTCTCTTTTTTTTTGCCTATAATTCCTTTGTTCAGCC
The DNA here is from genome assembly GCA_006176705.1 of Cocos nucifera. Taxonomy (NCBI): domain Eukaryota; kingdom Viridiplantae; phylum Streptophyta; class Magnoliopsida; order Arecales; family Arecaceae; genus Cocos; species Cocos nucifera. Next base: position 972,098 of record QRFJ01000048.1, read on the forward strand.
AGTGGTACATTCTATTTCAAAAAGGTTCATCAGCTTTATGCTGAATATCTCACATTGACCAAGAAAAATCACATTTTACAAAATTTTCATGTTGAGTCAACACTTTGAACTAGATTAATTTTCCTTTCTTTTAGAGGGGGATTCTGGTAATTACACATAATCAATTGCAAGGGGTTAGCCAATGATGCCAGTTTTGCGACTAATCTTTAAAGACATCTCCATGAATTTCAAAGAAATTACAAAGCCTTCATTTCCAAGGTCAACAAAATACGACCTTCATTAGCATTAGAAACATATGAGACAGAAAAAATGAGTTGAACAACTTTTCCTCTGAATGCTCTAAAGATTGTCCTCTTAGATTGTTGCATGAAAATTAATGTCTAGGCAATGTTATGTTAAAGAAAAAGCAAGAAAAACAGTGATAGCAAAAGCTAACGAAAGCATAGAAGGAAAAGTTGCATGTTTGCATTATCAGCTTTTCCAGTGATACACTCTTGGTGTTAGAGACATGGTGATCACTAGACATGGAAAAGCAAGAGACAACTTTGACATTTAACTCTCTAGAAGTTCTGTTATTCTGACAAAAAGAGGAGACAAGAAAGCTTACAAAATATATCAAGTATATTCCAAAGGACTGTCCAACGTTCAAAAAACCAAAACATTCACTATCATTCTCTAACAATGACAAGAACCAAATTTCACCTCTCCCTCAAAAAAGTTCTCTAATTTAAATTAGTTAGGTAACTCTGATGAGACCCTACAAGATCACTGACATTGACAATATCTTGCTAATTTCTCAAAAACTATAAGACAAGACATACTTTTGAAACCTCTCATCCCCTTTAAATTAGCCCAATCACTTTTATCTTTCATCGAAGTTAGAGAACACACGTAATGATATGTGTTGTGGAATGGGACTGATGCGGCCTCAGCCCGTTTAGGGTCGGCCGCCGACCTACCTCAATGGATCGTCTGGGCGGAACGACACGACACTTCGCCCGCGGTTAGCTGTAAGTCGGCCTAAGCCGACCTACAATTTCGGTCAACCTATTGAACATCGCTCTTTAGTAGAATAATGTAGGCCTTTATACCTCATCCTCGTCGGATCCAGATTGATCGCCGAGCTACGTGAACAGGATGACCTATCATGGCCCGTCAATGGCCGACCTACAACCATTCTTGCTGAAACTGCATCCTCTCCGAATCGGAAAACTCGATTAAAGAGAGAATTTTTCGCAATCCCATCTCCCAAAAGAAGAAAAGAAATCTTCCGAATCAATCCAGGGCGACAAACTCGGAAAGCCGTTAGAATCCAAAACGGATACGACTCCAATTCCTCCCCTATAAATAAAGGGGCTCCGGGACCCTCCAAAGATGCCATTCAATTCGACGCTTTCTCTCCTCATTGTTCTCCAATCTCTTAACTTGAACGTCGAAGAGTCTTTACCGGAGAACACGCCGGTGGGGACTTTATTGCAGGTGAACGAGCGAAGCTCCAGCAAAGTTCATCCTCAGCCTCATATTCCTCGGTGGTCGAGCTCCTCCATCCTCGTCGGTCGACCTCAAGCCGGGAGATCCAGGAGCAACAGTTGGCGTTAGAGGAAGGGCCTCGACTGATTTCGAAGCCTAATTTTGAGGAAAGAAAGCACGTTACCGAATATCATGAGAACCCGAAGGAAAACATCAAACGCGTCCCAGCGTTCTAGTGGTCGGAGGACCTACAATGCTCAGCAGGTTAACATTTCTCCACCACCAATCCAGAAAAACCCACCAACGGTGCCGACGGTCTCACAGAAACAGTATGACGTGCTGCTTCATCAGGTGCAAGCACTATCAGCCATCGTAAGAGGAATACAACAGATCAACGAGCGCCGTCCAGTTGAAGAAAATTCAAGTCTAGTATGGATAGAGACGGAGGAACGACGCCCCCGAAGCCCAAGGACAGAGGCCAGTCGTCACAACCGACCTACCGATCCTTTCCGTCGAAGATCTGAACGCTCGCCCACACCAATTTTCAGAAGATACTCTACCCCGGGCCATAAGACTCCTCAACATCGAGCCACTCGTGAGGACGACATGAAGAAAAAGCTCAAAGAAATGCAACGACAGCTGGATGCGATGCGGGAGCCGAGACAACAAAGGAAGGATTTAGGGTTCAATATCGATCCCCGTTCACTCAAAAGATTATGGATGAACCCTTGCCACGTCGGTTCAAGATCCCTCAGACGGAGCTTTACGATGGAGCGGCTGATCCCGTAGACCATCTAGATAGCTTCCGAACTCTTATGCATCTGCAAGGGGCAACCGACGCAATACTATGTCGAGCTTTTTCTTCAACTTTGAGAAAGGCAGCTCGACATTGGTACTCGAATCTGAAATCCGGCTCCATAAATTCTTTCTACCAGTTGAGCCGTCTGTTCGTTTCTCACTTCGTAAGCAGTCATCGGCAACATCATAACTCTGACTTCCTCGTGAGCATCAAGCAACGGAAGAATGAGCCCCTTCGAGAGTATATCAATCGCTTCAATGCAGCCACCTTGGAGGTCTGAAATTTAGATCCGCCGATGGTCATGATGGCGTTCAAGGCCGACCTCCTCCAAAATGACCTTTTGTTCTCCCTCAACTTGGACTATCCGAAGGACTTCGTCGAAATGCTAGAACAAGCGGAGAAGTATGCCCAAGCCGAAGAGGCTTGGGACCAGCAAGGAAGTAGCCGAGATGGTAGGTCGGGTCCGCCCCAAAAGCAGGAGAAGAAAAAAGACCATAGACGGGTGCAGCACCGTCGGAAGGAGCCACGGTTTCATCAATCGCGTACTCCACCTCGGAGTAGCCGACTGTTGGTGCAGAAACTGGTCGTCGCCGGAGGTAGCCGGAGTGGGGGCCGCTGAGGTCGTCGCCGGGGACCTACAAAACGAAGTCCCGTCCGGAGCCGGTGGGGGGTGGCTCCGGCAGGACCCTCCGACGGTCAAGTCAGTTTTTGGCCAACAGGAATGGAGTGCTCGGAATGAGTTCCGGAGCTTGGAGAAGAAAAGGAGAGCTCAGAGAGCTTAGCCTTGGCGTATCTGGAGGGTCCTTTATAGGCGGAGCTTAGTTGATGGCGACAGCCATACCGTCGCATGGAGTTCGGTACGGAGAGGAAGGCATCGTCAGGTGGTCGGTGATGGCCATACTGGCAAGTCGTGGGCCGCATGGAGTTCGGTACGGAGAGGAGGGCGCCGTCAGGGAGTGGCGTTGCCAGAGGTGGTAGCCATGTCGTCTGATTTCGTCGCCCGTCGCAGACTGATGGCGACAATTCATCTCGTAGGAGAATCCGACAGGAGGGAAGGCTGGGGGAGTTCGGCTGGCTAAAGGGTCGGCCATCTGTAGAGTTCGGCCGAGGGACGATTGCCGAGGAGTTCGACCGCTGAGAGGCCCGAAGAAGCTCGGCTGAGGCCCGGTTGAAGGACTTCGGTTGCTAATTGGTTCGGCTAAGGCTCGTCCTCTGAGGAGTTCGGCCGCTGGAGGACTTCGTTGAAGCTCGGCCGCTTGGAGTCGGTCCGAAGAGTTCGGCGGTGGGGTCCGAAGGAGTTCGGCCGTGGGGAGTCCAAGGAGTTCGGCCGTGGAGAGTCCGAAGGAGTTTGGCCGCCCAAGAAGTTCGGTCTCGACGCTGGGAGTCCGGAAGAAGCTCGGCAGCTAACTAGTTCGGCCTGTTGGAAGAAGCTCGGCCGCTGGGAGTTCGGCTGAAGCCCGTCTGCCGAAGCTCTTCTGCGGCTACTGGTTGCATTAGGCTGGGTATCGAGCTGGACTTCGGCTAGAGCGGGATTTATCCCCAACACCGACCAACATCTCCAAAGCCGCAAGACCAATCTAGAACTCCACCTCAGAGATTCAATTACTACACCCCTCTCAATACATCCCGGGCTCAGATTTTGATGGAGATCGAGCAACGAGAAGATATACCTCGATCCAAAAAAATGATAACTCCTGCTCGAGTAAGAAATCCGAGAAAGTATTACCGATATCATCGTGACCACGGGCATGATACTAAGGAGTGCTGGCAGCTCAAAGAGAAAATAGCGGCACTAATCAGGTAGGGATGACTTTGGCACTATGTGGATGAACGGCGAATCCAGGTCGTGACCAACCTCGGCTAGATGAACCGTACGACGAACAATCGACTGCGGGAGAGATCAAAGTAATTGTTGGAGGAGACCTTGGTGGAAACATTTCGGATCAGGACCGACCAGGAGAAGGACCGAGGAAAAGGAAAGCATGCAATGAAATTACTTTCATAAATGAAGATCTGGAAGAGATAAGTCGGCCACATGATGATCCTGTAGTCGTTTCTCTGAATATTGCTAATTATGATGTATATCGGATTATTGTTGATAATGGAAGCTTGGTGGATGTTCTGTTTTATGATGCCTTTGTTCGGATGAACTTGAAACCTGAACTACTGACGAAGAGGAATATACCTCTAGTCGGATTTTCTGGCGCTACGGTTCCAGTGGAAGAGACTATCTCACTAACGATAAAAGTTGGACGAGCTCCGAGACAGACGGTTGTCGACATAACTTATTTCATCGTGAATAACCCCTCCGCCTACAATGTCATCTTAGGTCGTCCAGGCCTAAATACCCTCCAGGCCATAGTGTCGATCTATCACTTGAAGGTCAAATTCATGACTCCACATGGAATCGGCGAGCTCAGGAGAAACCAGTCGGTCGCAAGGGAATGTTACATGGCTACTTTGCGTGGAGTGGTGGCTGAAGAGCAACCCATGAATAAGTTAGACGTTCGGGATGAACAAACTGAACAAAAAGGCTCTCCGACAGAAGAACTGATCTCTATACCAATCAAGGACGATCCGAATAAGGTTGTAAAGATCGGCTCAAGCTTATGTGAAGAGGATCGATAGCACCTTATCACATTTCTACGAGACAATACCGACGTGTTTGCTTGGTCAGCTTCGGACATTCCCGGCATCAATCTGCAAGTCATGATACACCGACTCAATGTGGATCTGAATCATCATCCGATCGGGCAGAAAAAATGGAGCTTTGCCCTTGAACGCCAGAGGATGATACAAGAAGAAGTTGATAAGCTCTTGAAGGCCGATTTCGTCCGAGAAGTTTATTATCCGGAGTGGTTGGCTAACGTCATCCTCGTCAAGAAGGCCAGTGGAAAGTGGCGCACGTGTGTTGATTATGTGGATCTCAACGGAGCATGCTTGAAGGATAGCTATCCTTTGCCGCGCATAGACCAACTGGTGGATGCGACCTCGGGATATCAGCTCCTATCATTCATAGATGCTTTCTCGGAATACAACCAGATCCGAATGGCATCCGAGGACGAAGAAAATTTTTTTTTCATAACTGACCAAGGTCTTTTTTGTTACAGGATCATGCCGTTTGGCTTGAAAAATGCTGGAGCGACCTATCAAAGACTTGTGAACAAGCTTTTTAAGGAGCAAATTGGAAGAAATATGGAAGTGTATGTGGACGACATGCTCGTCAAAAGTAGGACTATCGAATATCATATCACCGACCTAGAAAAAGTCTTCTCTATACTGCGGCGCTTCCGGATGAAACTCAACCCGGACAAATGCGCCTTCGGTATCACTTCTGAAAAATTTCTTGGGTTCATAGTGTCACAATATATGATTGAGACCAATTCGGAGAAGATTCAAGCTCTTCAAGAGATGAAGCTTCCGAAGACGATCAAAGAAGTGCAGCAACTCACAGAAAGGATCGCAGCCTTAAATAGATTCCTATCAAGATCGGTGGAAAAGAGCCTTCCATTTTTTAAAGCTCTTAAGCAACCGAAAGACTTTCAATGGACAGATGAATGTGCCTTCGATGAGCTAAAAAAATACCTTAGCTCCCCCCTCTTTTAAGCAAGCCAGAGCCCGAGGAGGTATTGTACTTGTATTTAGCTGTTTCTTCTTTGGCAATTAGTTCTATTCTGGTCTGATAGAAAGCCAAGGTGCAGAAGCCAATCTATTACGTGAGCCGGATACTTCATGATACTGAGACCAGATATACGAGGCTAAAAAAAATCGTCTATACTCTTTTAATATCTACGAAAAAGTTACGCTCATATTTTCAAACACACACCATCGCAATCTTTACAGACCAACTCATTAGATCGGTGTTGCAGATAAACCCCGCTCCTGCCGAAGTCCAGTTCGATGCGTAGCCTAATGCGGCCGGTAGCCACAGAAGAACTTCAGTGGATGGATCTTAGTCGAACTCCTTCAGCCGGCCGAACTTCTTAGCGGCCGAGCTCTAGTCGGACTCCCACAAGAGTCCGAACTCCTTTAGAATCGGTATATGCCCGAGTCCACCAACCAACGCCTGCTTCCTCGAGCCACGGCTGTCGAACCTCGGCAGTATGGCCGCCATTACCAGTCTGGCGGCACGTTTTCCTCCGTAACAAATTTCATGCGGTTCGCGATCGGACGACATGGCCACCACTACTGGCGATACCATTCTCTCCGTAACCAGTCCTATGCGACCACAATCTGTCAGTATGGCTGTCACTATCCGCTTGACAATGCCTTCCTCTCCGTACCGAACTCCATGTGGCCCGCTACTAGATAGTATGGTCGTCGCCATCAATCGAGCTCCGCCTATAAAAAGGGACCCTCCAAATATGCTAACTCTAAGCTCTAAGCTCTTCTCTTCTTCTCTAAACTCTGCCGAACTCATCCCAGAGCACTCCATTTCTGTTGGCCAGAGCTGACTTGATCATCGGAGGATCCTGTCGGAGCCACCCCCCATCGGCTCCGAACGAAACTTTATTTTGCAGGTTTCCGACGGCGATCTCATCCTCCTCCGCTCCAGCTGGATCCGGCGACGACCAATTTCTGCACCAACAGGTTGGCGCTAGAAGGAGGGCCTAAACCTCCGAGGTTTCCTTATTCTTAAAGGAGTGCTCGACGATAATTTCTCTCTTCCCTCTTCGAAGATCTCTCTTCTTCCTCTCTAGAGTTCTTTCTCGAAGAGAAAATGTCCTCCAGGAGAGCTTCGATCCGACGATCAGCGGCCTCCGCGGCCCGATCCCATTTAGATCCGTCCACTTCCGCTCCAGCCCCGGTGGCCCAGATTTCATCTGTAGCTGCGGTGAATGTGGAGCAGTTCAACCTGCTCGTCCAGCAGGTTCGTGGCCTCACGGAGGCGGTACAGGCCATGCACCGGCAGGCCCCGACACCAGCTCAATCGATGCGAGACTCACCAAAGTCGTGTGGTCCGATCCAGGAACAGCCGACTTGGACTACCCGACCTTCGATCCTCGGAAGGGGGAGGCAAAGGAGGGAGAGCCCCTGCTCGGACCATGGCTCGACCCAGGGGGAAGCTTTGCACCCATTCTATCAGAAAATCTTGGAGATCAAAGACCGTGAAGATCTCTTAGATCGAATTCTCTCAAAAATGAGCCGGCGAATCGAAGAACTTCGTCACACTCCCTCCTCACATGGTAATGACATTTGTACTGACCCTCCTTTTTCGTAGAAAATTATGCAGGAATCGGTCCCGCCGAATTTCAAGCTCCCACAGTTCGAGAGTTACGATGGGACCACCGATCCGGTCGACCATCTGAAAGCCTTCCGGACAACGATTTTGCTCCACGGTGCGTCAAACGCTATCTTGTGCCGGGCTTTCCCCTCTACCCTTAAGGGGGCTGCCAGGAACTGGTACTCAGTGCTCAAGCCGAGTACCATCTTATCGTGTGACCAGATGAGCAATCAGTTTGCGGCTCACTTCATCAGCAGCCGATGTCCGCGCCGAGGTTCGGATTTCCTAATGAACGTCAAGCAGAAGCAGAAAGAATCCATCTGGGCTTACGTCATCCGATTTAACGCCGCGGCATTGGAGGTCCGAGACCTAGACCAGTCGGTTGCGATGGCCGCACTCAAGGGCGGCCTTCAGAAGAATGACTTGCTGTTCTCCTTGAAAAAAAAGTATCCCAGGGACTTCGCCGATCTGCTGGCTCGGGCTGAGGAATATGTTCGTATGGAAAAGCCTTCAAGTTGAAGGACGAAGAACCCTTAAGAAAGCGGCGGACAGACAAGTATAATAGACCCGCCGCCAATAGAGAGCCGAGCGAAGTTCGGCCGCGCTCACGGACTTCCTCCGAACGCAGGCGAGCCTGAACTCCTCGAGCTCGCCACCAAGGAAGCTCCGATAGAAGGGCGCGAAGAAGTCCTCTCGAAAGGTTCCGCGACTACGCCTCCCTCAACGCTCCTCGAACTCAAATTCTCATGGAAGTTAAGAACTAGCTGCCAAGACCAGAAAGATTACGATCTTCCCCAAACAAGCACGATTAAAGCAAGTACTGCCTCTACCATCGCGACCACACCACGACACTGAGGAATGCATTCAGCTCCGAGACGAAATTGAGGAGCTCGTCAGAAAGGGGCGGCTGGGTGAATTTCTTGGACGCCAACCTGAAGCAGGAGAAGATCGGTCAAGGGCGCTGCCATAATCAGAAATGACAAGGAGGTTGACCGCCTCACGGCGTCATCAACGTTACCCCTAGGAGGAGCTTGGTACATCGGCGATTCATCATCTCCCAGCGTCAAAGCCAAGATAAGCATGCTCCAAATTGAGGCTAGCATGAGATAGAGGAGGTCGTCCGGCCTAGAGCTTATCGCCTGAAGAAATGCGGAGGAACAACGCTACCACGACCATGAAACATAAAGAATTTAGAGATGTGCTACCAATAACTTTCTTTCAATAAAATTCTTCCGATTCAATAATATTGTTCCTTGGTGCAAAAACTACGTGATAACAGAGAAGAAGCAGTCAATAGTGACAGTGTTGGAAATAGGAGAACCTCGTCCTAACATGAGCTGATCAAGGTCCTCCAACCTCGGCCAGAGATAAGATCTCTTCCGAGTGACCGCGACAACCTCGGTCAGAGATAAGATCTCTTTCGAGCGACCGCAACAACCTCGACTAGAGATAAGATCTCTCTCGAGCGATCGAGCCAACCTCGATCAGAGATAAGATCTCTTCCGAACGACCGAGCCAACCTCGACCAGAGATAAGATCTCTCCCGAGCGACCGCGACAACCTTGACCAGAGATAAGATCTCTCCCGAGCGACCGAGCTAGCCTCGATCAGAGATAAGATTTCTCTCGAGCGACAACCTCAGCTAGAGATAAGATCTTTTCCGAGCGACCGAGCCAACCTCGATCAGAGATAAGATCTCTTCTGAGCGACCGCGACAACCTCGACTAGAGATAAGATCTCTCTCCGAGCGACCGAGCCAACCTCAGTCAAAGATAAGATCTCTCCCAAGCGACCGCGACAACCTCGGCTAGAGATAGGATCTCTCCCGAGCAACCGAGCCAACCTTGACCAGAGATAAGATCTCTCTCGAGCGACCGCAACAACCTCGGCTAGAGATAAGATCTCTTCGAGCGACCACGACAACCTCGGCTAGAGATAAGATCTCTCTCCCGAGCGACCGTGAGAGATAAGATCTCTCCCCGAGCGACCGAGCCAACCTCGGCCAGAGATAAGATCTCTCCTGAGCGACCGCGACAACCTTGGCTAGAGATAAGATCTCTTCGAGCGACCGTAAGAGATAAGATCTGTTCCGAGCGATCGAGCCAACCTCGGCTAGAGATAAGATCTCTTCCGAGCGTCCGAGCCAACCTCGACTAGAGATAAGATCTCTCCCGAGCGACCGAGCCAACCTCGGCTAGACCAGAGATAAGATCGGAGACAACCTCATCCTGAGATCAGATTTCTCCCGAGTGCTCGTATTAACCTCGGCTGTAGGAGATAAGATCTTCCCGAGGCAACCTTGGCTACTGAAGACAATATCGCCCCCGAGGAGCTCAACCTCCGACCTCGACCGTAGGAGACGAGATATACTTCAACCTCGGCTGGAGAAGAGATCTCCCTCGGGCTTCAACATTAACTTTGGCTGGAGATGAGATCTCCCCCCCCGAGCTTCGACCTGAACCAGCACAGAGCCCAGAAGAGGACTTCGGTAGTCACCTTTTCTGCACTCTCTTTTTTCGAGTTTCGAACTCGAGAGTGGGGGGGACTATTGTTGGGGATAAACCCCGCTCCTACTGAAGTCCAGTTCGATGTGCAGCCTAATGTGATCGGTAGCCACGGAAGAGCTTCAGCGGACGGATCTTAGCCGAACTTCTTCAGTCGGCCGAGCTCCTTCGGACTTCCAGCGGCCGGGCATTAGCCGAACTCCTTCAGCCGGCCGAACTCCTCAGCGGCCGAGCTCCATCGAACTCCCAGTGGTCAGGCCTTAGCCGAACTCTTTCAGCCGACCGAACTCCTCAACGGTCGAGCTTTTTCCAAACTCCCCAGCGACCGAGCCTTAGCCGCACTCCTCCAGTCTGATGCCTGCGAGAGTCGAACTCCCTCCACGCTCTTTCGGCCAGACGTTTGCAGGAGCCGAACTCCTTCTAAGCTCCCCCTTCGGCCAAACTCCTCGACGGTTGCACCCTAACCGAACTCCTCAGCGGTCGAGCTCCAGTCGAACTCCCACAAGAGTCCAAACTCCTTTGGAATTGGTATATGCCCGAGTCCACCAACCAACATCTGCTTCCTCGAGCCACGGCTGTCGGACCTCAGCGGTATGGCCGCCACTACCAGTCTGACGGCATCTTTTCCTCCATAACAAGCTCCATGCGGCCCGCGATCGGACGACATGGCCACCACTATTAGCGACATCATTCTCTCCGTAACCAGTCCCATGCGACCCACGACCTACCAGTATGGCTGTCACTATCCGTCTGACGATGTTTTCCTCTCCATACCGAACTCCATGCGGCCCACTACCAGATAGTATGGCCGTCGCCATCAATCGAGCTCCGCCTATAAAAAGGGACCCTCCAGATATGCTAACTGTAAGCTCTAAGCTCTCCTCTTCTTCTCTAAACTCTGTTGAACTCATTCCAGAGCACTCCATTTCTGTTGGCCAGAGCTGACTTGATCGTCGGAGGGTCCTGTCGGAGCCATCCTCCATCGGCTCCGGACGGAACTTTATTTTGCAGGTCTCCGACAGCGATCTCGTCCTCCTCCGCTCCAACTGGATCCGACGACGATCAGTTTCTGCTCCAACAATCGATATTATACCGACCCGATATCTCAGAGCGATTGACTAAATGGGTTATCGAGCTAGGTGAATTCGATATCAAATATTTGCCAAGACCGTCTATTAAAGCTCAGGTATTGGCGGACTTCGTCCTGGAATGTACAATTCTGGATGAGGAATCCAGTCACACTGAAGCCCTTTCAATTGATGAATGTTGGGCCTTATATGTTGATGGATCTTCGAATTCTGTGGGCTCTGGAGCCGAGTTGATCTTAACCAGGCCGGAGGGAGTAGTAGCGGAATATGTCCTGCGCTTCGACTTCTCGGCTTCCAACAATAAAGCCGAGTATGAGGCACTGGTAGCGGGACTCAGAATAGCAAAAGAAATGAAAGTTAGGCATATCAGAGTCCATAGTGATTTGCAGTTGGTGGTTGGTCAGGTTCAGGGAGAATATGAAGCTCAGGAGCCGAATATGGTTAAGTATCTACAGAAGGTCAGGGGCTTAGCCTCTAACTTTTTAGCAATGGATGTTCAGTAGATCCAAAGGGCGGAAAATGTGCGAGTTGATCTCCTTTCTAAGTTAGCAACCCATGGGATGGCTGATCTAAAAAGAAGCTCATATATGGAAGTCTTGGAGAAGCCGAGTATTGAGGAGGCCCCAGTAATGCAAGCTGATCCAGAATCGAGCTGGATAGATTCTATCCTCCATTACTTGCAAGATGGAATTTTGCCTGCGGATCGAGATGAGGCAAAAAGGTTGAGACGCCTCGCTCCATAATACATCGTCTATGAAGAAAAGTTGTATAAGAGGTCTTTCACCCTACCTCTGCTCAAATGCCTCCGTCCTTCGGAAGCCAACTATGCCCTGCGGGAAGTTCACGAAGGAATCTGTGGTAATCACCTGGGGGGCAAGGCTCTGTCTCATAAAATATTACAGCAAGGATATTTTTGGCCAACCATGCAAAGAGATGCGGCTGATCTAGTGAGCAAGTGTGATCAATGCCAAAGGACCTCAAACATTCAGTGCCGACCATCGACCCCATGGGCCCCAATCACGACCCCTTGGCCCTTTGCTCAATGGGGAATGGATATCCTCGGATCATTTCCCATCGCCGTGGCACAGAAGTTTCTGATTATCGCGATTGACTATTTTACTAAATGGGTGGAAGCAGAGGTAGTAGCTATGATTACCGAAGCCAGAGTATGGAATTTTGTCTGAAAGTCTATCATATGTCGATATGGTTTATCCCATACCATCATAATCGATAATGGACGATAATTCAATAACCCGAAGTTTATAGGGTTCTGTAATAACTACGAGATTTCTTACAGCTTGACGTCAATAGGTCATCCACAGACTAATGGTGAGGCCGAGGTGACAAACAAGACATTATTGTAGGGGTTGAAAGCTCGCACAAGCCAGGCAAAAGGGTTATGGGTCGAAGAGTTGTATAACGTCCTTTGGGTGTATCGTACGATGCAACGTATCCCAACTGAAGAGATATCTTTCAAGTTGGCCTTCGGTATGGAAGCTATGATACCCCTAGAGATTGGATTACCCACCCTCCAAGTAGAAGAGTTTGATGAAGATAGCAATTCATTCAGAATGAGAGCGAATCTGGATCTTCTGGAAGAAATCCGAGAACGAGTTCAAGTTCGAATGGCCGACTATCAACAGAAAATTGCTCGGTACTACAATTCTCGAGTAAAGAGCAAATCTTTTCTGACGGGACAATTAGTTCTTCGTCGAACTGAGATTTCTCGCCCATCCGAATGGTCAAAATTATCGTCGAACTGGGAAGATCCTTATCGCATGGCTGAAGTAGTTCGGCCTGGAACTTACCGTCTCTATCGACTGGATGGAACTCCAATCCCAAGGACCTAGAACGCCGACAATCTTCGGAGATATTATCCTTAGAATGTAATTTTTATCTTAAATTTTTTTTTAATAATGAATAATAACTTCTCGCAGGTTTTATTGTCGCCAGCACGCACTCCTCGACCACGGCCGAGAAATAGAACGCGTCTCCATCGGATTTCATCAACGCCCGCTCCTCGACCACGATCGAGGAGCGGAACGTGTCTCCATCGAATCGCGTCAGTGCGCGCTCCTCGGCCATACATCGGATCTCGTCAACGCGCGCTCCTCGACTATGGCCGAGGAATGGAATGCGTCTCCACCATATTTCGCCAATGCGCTCTCCTCGACCATGGTCGAGGAGCGGTATGCATGTCCAATACAAATTGCCAACGCTCAATCCTCAACCACGATCGAGAATCAGAGCGTGTCCCACGAGATTCGTCAAAATGCGCTCCTCGACTATGGCCGAGGATTGTAGCACGCTGGTATGAATCGTTCGTCACAATTTCTCAGTCACACCGCCTAAGATCTATGCTGATCTACATCTCGAAAAAAAAAAAATTTGACGAAGAACATACGAACTCAACAACTTAGCAAAAGAAGACTTTGTATTAAAGTTAAGTGTTTACAAGTGATGGTCGGTCCATACAAAGATACCTCGATAAAAATCAGGGGCAAACAAAAAAGGCCGATCCAAAAAAAAGAAAAAAAAAAAAAAAAGATCGGACATGCCCGACCAAAATGATACATTAAGCTCTGTCCAGAGCTCTAGATTCGCCGACTTCCTCTTGGTTCGGCATAGTGATAACGATTAGGGGTGGTATCGATGCTACATCCTCGGCGGCCGGGTCATCATGCATAGGGCTGAAGATATCTTCCCTTTGAATTTTCCGACCCTCAACTTTCTCGGCCTCCTCGTCGTTCGACTCCAAGAGATCCAAGTTCAGATCGTGGAAGATCCTCCGAACCTTCTCTTTCAGGTCTATACCTCCTTGCAGGTAGGAGAGCAATGTAAAATCTACCTTGATGTTGCGAAATTCTTCCAAGGCGCGGAAGGCCTCGACCGCCTCTACCCTGGCGGCCTCTGTCCATGCCTTTTCGGCCTCCCTCTCCCCCAGCATCCGAGCTTCAGCCTTAGCCAGCTCAGATTCCAGCTGCTTCACCCTCTCCCTGAGGGACCTGGTCTCATCCTCGGCCTTTAACCAAGATAACTGAGCATCATCCATCCTTCGGTTGGCTTGGGCGGCTTTCTCCTCAGCTTTCTTAGAGAGACGCTGAACCTCTCTGATTACTTCGGCAAAATGGTCCACATGATGGACGAGCTAAAAAAAAATAGAGAAAAAAAAAAAGAAAAAGAAGCTGAGCCGAGGAATAAACGGAAGACCTAAAACGAAGATCGATAAAAAAGCCGAAACGTTTCCGAAGAAGAGAATCGTAAGAGTCCTGGATGCGAAAGGCACCTCCAGCCTCCTCGAAGGTTTGGACGTCGGTCGGTAAGATGACCGACTTCAGCAAGGAACGGACGACACGGTAGTCGCCGATGCCCTTTCTTTTATCCTCGGTATCCGAGGGAACTTCCATCGGAAAAACACTCCCTGGAACATCAAGTTCGCGGTCGGACATCTGGATGGAGATCTTCAGCCCGCCAGAGCTTCTTTTGGAAGAAGATGCAGAAGGTCGAGGGACGGACTCCGCTGGAGCAGCAGATCGAATCGGCGTCACAGCCTTCGTCGGCGCCGACTTCTCCTTCCTCGGGGCGTTCGTCGCTCTCGAAGAACCTCCCACCATGGGCTGCGCCAGGACAGCCTCGGTCCGAGCACGTTTGGGGGCCACAGCCACGCTTGTCTTTCTCTTCTTCGCCATCCATCGAAGAGTTTCGAGGTCGGTCGGATTCATCGCTGGACAGAAAATATAAGACTCGGTCAATGATAATGACGAGGAAAGAAAAGACGATCCAAACAAAATCACACAAGAACACTTACTCCTTGGATTAGTTAGAATCAGTCCGACCTTAAATAAATTCTCCTTGGTAAGGAATTTGGACAGCGGGAGAGGAACGAGACTAAAGATCTGACTCAAGGCCTCCTCCTCGACGTCGAACAGTGTTGGAGGTTTGACGATTGACCTATGAGGTCGCCCCCATGATGTGCTGAAACCCCATGGTTGCTCGACCAAAATAAAAAAGAAGCGCTCCTTCCAGTTATACACTGAGAAAGGAGCACCTTGGAAAAGGCAGCATCCTCTCCGAGGAGAGGCGTACCACCACCCGACCTCCATCGGATGCTCCTTTAAAGTGAAGCAAGCTCGAAAAAGATGGGAGGTGGGCTCGATCCCAAGGAGGAGGCAGTGGATGAAGAAGCCTAAAATCAGTCGCCAGGAGTTCGGCGCTAAACAACAAAAACTAATCCTATACAGGTTCAGAAGCTCGACGATTAAAAAATGAAAAGACAATCTGAGGCTAGCCTTTAGCGATTCCTCGTAAATACCGACCCGTCCAAGCTGAGGAAGAGCTATACGCTCCCCGGGACCGACGACCTCTAGCTTAAAATCGCCGGGGATATGGTATTTCATCCTGATGACTTTCAGGTCCTTCGAGGAGATGACAGAATTTATTCTAAAAGGACCATAATCCGAAATCTCACGTTCTTCGGATTTGCCCAGAGAACCCATTACCCCAGAACCGCGATCCTCACCAGAAGGGCTATTCGAGTCTTAAGAAGATTGGGACAAACTAGATTGACTCATGAGTGCGGAGGAGACTAACCTAAGGGGCGAGGAGGTCGAGCAACAAGGGGAGTTAAGGCGGGGTCGACGGTAGCTCGACTGAGTCCGAGCTATTCCTCGTGCAAAGTACCAGAGTTCATCCTTTAAACAACAGTAGCAGTCAAAAAGAGTAACGCTGACCCTATTTATAAGAGGCATGGATAGCTCCGATCTACTTCCGTTTCATCTACCCTTCTAGATCTTCGTCAGATGTCAGATACCAATTGACCAGGACGGGCAGACCCAGATCAAAGCAACGAACGGTTAGATTTCGTGGCCGTTAAACTTCTCCCAATCTTATCATGCTACCGATCTCTAACGCTGCAATGCGGACACGATTTGAAGATCGGCCTTGGCTGCGATAGGGTACTTACATCGGCCGCTCAGAGGTAGATCGACCTCGTAAGTGGGGGGCAAACTATTGTGGAATGGGACTGATGCGGCCTCGATCCGTTTAGGGTCAGCCGCCGACCTACCCCAATGGATCATCTGGGTGAAACGACGCGATACTTCGCCCGCGGTTAGCTGTAGGTCGGCCTAAGCCGACCTACAATTTCGGCCGACCTATTGAACATCGCTCCCTAGCAGAATAATGTAGGCCTTTATATCTCATCCTCGTCGGATCCAGATTGGTCGCCGAGCTACATGAATAAGATGACCCATCATAGCTCGTCAATAACCGACCTACAACCGTTCTTGCTGAAACTGCATCCTCTCCGAATCGAAAAATTCGAATAAAGGGAGAATCTTTCGCAATCCCATCTCCCAAAAGAAGGAAAGAAATCTTCTGAATCAATCTAGGGCGATAAACTCGGAAAGCCGTTAAAGTTCGAAATGGATACAACTCCAATTTCTTTCCTATAAATAAAGGAGCTTCGGAATCCTCCAGGTATGCCATTCAATTCGACACTTTCTCTCCTCATTGTTCTCCAATCTCCTAATTTGAGCGTCGGAGGGTTTTTACCGGAGAACACTCTGATGGGGACTTTATTGGAGGTGAATGGGCGAAGCTCCAGCAAAGTTCATCCTCAGCCTCATATTCCTTGGTGGTCGAGCTCCTCCATCCTTGTCGACCGACCTCAAGCCGGGAGATCCAGGAGCAACAATATGAATAATAAGAATCACACACAAGTCAATAATATTTTATATGATCATTTCCTCGTCAGGTCTGAAATCATACACTCACCCATATTTTCAATAATAAAGCCAATGAAAGCAAGCAAGCAAGAACAAACACGTAGATGGACAAAAACAGAAGCAATCCACCACTTACCAATATTAAATACCACCAGTTCTCCTTCACATTTGGCTTCGCGACGCCCCCCTCAGCCTCCACAGTCACAACAGCATACACCTAAACAGAAATCATAAATACTCCAATCATTCCACAGCCAACCGGACACATCAATCACCCACAAAAACCGAACACCGACCGGCTTACGATTGTCGGGCTTGAAAATTAGCCTCTCGGTATTGAGCAATCTTCGAGTCTTGCCCAGCCAAAGCTCCGGCGCACCCGTCTCCAGTTGAATAGAAAATCTAGAAGGTATCTATCACCACCAGTTTTACCACAACATCAATATGCTTCAAGACACTGAAAAATGAGAACCAAGAAGCCGTTGGGGCAAAGGATCATACAGAAGCCGGGTAAGATATGTTGACTTCATACCAAGCGGATTTTTTTAGGCCCTGCAGCTCATAAATGCGCTGGCCCATGTTTAGAGGCAGAGATTCCACATGGATCTGGTCTCCGACGGTCAATGCCTTTACGTCTGCACTGAATTCGTCAAGGAATGGAGTCAGTGAGAGATAAATAGATAAGTGGTGGGTTCTGGTTAAGCATCAATGCGGTGGTGAGAAGCGGAGCCGAGACAGCGACGGAAAGAGGTGAAGAAGAAGAGGCAGTGGAGGACGAGGAGAGGGGACCATGGTGGATAAGCCATCGAGAGAGGCGCAGAGAGAGAGAGAGCAGACATTGTGCTCATATGAGAAATTATTGCCTACGGTGCGTGCAGCACGGGGCCATGCACGCTGCCAATCACGGCCATCGGTTTCTACGGAATTCATTCATCAACACGACTCTCGATGCATTATCATACGGTCCCACTGTGCACGCGGCGGCGGAGGCAATTATTTTTTTCGTAAAAGAAGCTTATATGGTCCAGCATTTCTACGAAAGCAAACATAAAACTCCGCAGACGAGCAAACTTGCAAATATATATATATAATAAAAAAAAAAAAAAAATTATCCATTGCGGATGGTACTCTTCTTGGAATGGCATGGAGGGGAAGTCTATTTGACATTTCTACGGATTGTTGCTCATGCACGGAGTTGAAAGAAAAAAAAAAAAAAAATTATGTGCCATGCTCCTGCATTAACCAATCACTATAGATAATACAAGTACAACTAGTACAAAATTTTTCTAAAGTAAAAATTCAAACAAGCATATCCAAGATCACTAGTAGAAGACATGCAAAAATGAGAAACAAGAATATAAGACAGCAGCTAAGCTTATAGAATTGGTTAAATATGTACATAAATATAACACAGGATCTTAAATATTGGTGCAAACAAAGAATCATAAGTTTCATGCTGGAAAGTATATAAACTATAAAAGCATGTAGAAGCATATGCCAAGAAATATCGATACAGAACCAAATTAGCTAATTAGAAAGCCAAGTAAAAGTATCATCCTATGAAGACAGAAGAGAAGAACTCTACTGCAATAGCCATTGGTCAACTGAAGGATTTTGGATAGCATTCAAATACAACAAAGCCTCCAGAACAGCATTAAAATATATAGGATACCTCATACCATAATTAATCAATATTGGACTGACGTGGATGCTGCTTCCCCAAAGAGTTTGAGTAGACATACACCTCACTTTTGAGGAGGAAATGTGACTGATATATTCTGCTGCAAACTGATCATAAGTAGAGCATGCAAATCAAGTTGTGAGGGGGTTAATAAAAGAGATCATTAAGCCACATCCATATGCTTGTCATTGCAATAGAAGAGATAAAGATCACTAATAAATAATAGCCAACCAACATTATATTGAAAAGGATGTTGAGTGCAACAAAGACAAGATTGTGCTTTGATAATGAATCTTTTCTCTGGCACAATCCATAATATATAGGTTAGTGCCAATTGAAACATTTATAGTGAGGCAGCCAACAAGTCCAAGATAAGGCCTTCGAGCATGAGAGTTATGCAAAGAAGATAGGAAACTATATAATTGACCGTATAACAATGGTTGATATGGTGTGGTAAATACTTGACTTAAGATCTAGCCATGCCTTAGAAAAGTAATTTGTTAAACATCAGCAAGCAATCAGAATGTTGGCTAACTGAGGGTATAGCCTGTCATCTCTACCGAACAAAAAGTCTCCCTATAAGGCATAATTAGCAGCCCAATCAGCTACTTGGTTGCACTTTCTACAAATGTGCCGAACTTAAAAATTAAGACAAGAATAGATCCACATTTTGATATCCTTAAGCCAAGGGGAGAGCCGAGTCCTGGCTTCAAATAAATTAGTTAACCAAGAAATCATGGTAGCTGAATCACCTTGTAACAAGATACTGCTATTTATAGTTAAGAAAGTAATAGTTAGGAGGGTAAGCCATGCACCAATAAATTCTGCATGTGGGATAGCATAATACGATAAGCACTTGCCATCGGCAAACAATAGGTCACCATCATGGTTGCGAATAATGAACCCTATCGTGGCAGAGTTGGATTTGACTATTCCATTAAAATTCAAACATAACACTGCAAAGGGAGGAGGTACCCAGAAAATAAGTTTTAGTGATAAGGAGGGCTGACTCAGTAGGGAAGTATCCTAGTTTCTTGACTGAGTGCTATGGTGGACAATAAAACTTGATGGAATGTGAGTGAAGTTATCTTGATGAAAGCATATACATTGTTTGAGCAGATTATTGAGAGATCTCTTTGGTCATATTTAAATAGGTGCATATTTTGGGAATCCCAAATTTGAGCTACCATATAGGCAGTGGCTTTAGCCTCTTTAGTAGCCTTAGAATCAGCTAAGAAATTTTATAAATTAGGCAAAGAGTAAGGTTAGAATCTCATTATGTTATCAGCAAGTAAGTTCCAGCACGTATCAATAACGGTATAAATAATAATAACATGCTAACAATTCTCAATATAAGCAGGATAGAGGTCACACATAAGGGATAATTGATGAATAATATCTCAAAAATTTAGGAATTTCTTGGAAGGAAGCCTTAACCATTGTAATTTCCAACAAAAAAATTTAATTCTCGTAAGCACAGATAATTTCCATATCCAAGAGAAGTTGGTTGAACCTATAGAAGAAGTGGGAGTCTGGTAGATGTGAAGGAGATCCTTCATTGAAACTGGAGAAGAGCGAGTGAAACACCAACCAAGTTGATAAAACTATTGACCTTGCGTAAGAGGCGAAGTAGATATTAAGGTCATCATTTCAATAGTGAAGAATTTAGATAAAATATTATAATTCTATTGGTTCCTGGGAGCAATGAAATTAGTAACTTTATATTGAGCAAGATTATATGAAGTCACCACATAAGAAGGCTATGTTGGTGATCCAAAGGTTAGACTAAACATTAATTATTTCTCGTGACCGCGCCGGGCATGTATCTCATAAATATGTTGCAAGAGGATACTTCAAATATATATATAGGAGCTGACTTGGGCAAGATCGATCGGATTTGGGCTTTGATCCGATCAAGTTAAAACTATAATAATGAAGATTCTACATCGATGATCCAAATCATTGGATGTAATCTACTATCTTAAAATTACTTGCATACCAAAATTCATATGATTTGAAGTCGTCAAAAAATATATCTAATTCAATTTTATTTAGACTGTCCAATTTTTGATTATTTGATACATATATTAAATATCTTCAAATCATATAATTTTTTGTGTATAAACAGTTTTGATGTAGTAGATCATATTTAACTACTTTGATCATTGATATAGGATTCCTATTATAAAGTTTTGATCTGATTGAATCCGAATTCAAATCTCATTAACTTTATTTTAGTCTAACTATATATATATAGACTGGGCTCCGATCGATCGGATCCTAATCTATGAGCATGAAGGTGCCTTTACGGAGCGTGAAGATGCCTTTAGAAAGGGTTCAACATGCAGATGCCCCCGTATCTTCGAATCTCTCTCCTCTCTCCTCTACTGGCTAAAAATAATAAATATTAAATTTTGAAATAAATATAAATCATCCTAAGATAAATATAAATAATAAATAATAAATACAAAAATTTCTATTTATTGTATGCTGTTTGTGTTTATTCAATAGAGTTTGTATTTATTTTGGATAGTTTGTGTTTATTTGAGTTGAAGGCGTCTTCATCAGAGCTGAAGGCATCTTCATGCTAGGCCGAATAAATACAAACTATCTAAAATAAATATAAATTTTATAGAATAAATATAAATAATATATAATAAATAAAAATTTTATATTTATTATTTGATATTTATATTTATCTTAGAATAATTTATATTTATTTTAATAAAAATTAATATTTATTATTTTTAGTTGGATAAAAATTTGAAAGGATGAAAGACGTCGTATCAACATGACATATTTTTTTATTATCTTTTTATTTTTTTTAACATTTCAGATTAGTTAATGATGAGAAAATTTTTTTATTTATTTTTTATAAAAACTTTTGAAAATGCTCATCGATCTTTGAAAATTTTATGAGATATAAATTAAGATTGGGTCAACTAAAGCTTTTATATATATATATATAAAGAACCATGGTGTGATCGTAAAGCATTGCCTATCATGATTTAGGAGTTGACCTAAAGGTACGAACATAAAGCACAGAATATCATGGAACAAGAATGGCCATAAGATATTAGGTCGGCAGTATACGTAACATCCCGTTTAAAGTCTTTTATATTCAATAATGATATTTAGTTGTTTGTGTTATTAGATATTGATTAGAATATCATGAATGAAAGTGGATCTCAAGATTTGCAAACTTTATTAAAGCAGTTGTAGAGGATTGGCTACCAGAAAAGCAACCATGAAGGGATATTTTAAGGATATATGTCAAAATGTTAAAGCTTTTTATGTTGGATGAATATATTGACTAAAATTTATAGCTTTTGATATTCTATTGTGCATTAATATAATCAGTTTGAGAAAGATAAAGAATTATCTATGATTGAGTCATGTATTTACTTCCCAAGATTGATAGTCTCAGTTTATGATATTTAAGATTAGGTATAAACTAAAAGTTTTATTAAAGAGCATTGTATTTATTATTTGTATTGTTTCTAATGAAGCGTGTGAAGAATATTTTAAAGATATCTCAAATATATACTTGTAAACATAAAATACAAGTAGCAGTTATCACAAACATGGTTTTATAACAGTATTGATTTACACTAAGGTATCATGAAACTTGTCACTTATTATTATTTTAATCTAGTATTATCTTATTTATTTTTTAAAAGCTTGTTAGATATATTAGAGTAATGACTTGCCATTAAGATGAATTTTATTTTCATAATCAATGTGTTCTCATGGTTTAGCACTGTTACCTATATTGCAGATAACATGCTCAAAGAAAAAAGTTATATAATTGAATTATTATGTAGATTAAGCTTTATGAATATCCAAGCACATAAAGATTCAAGGGTTATATATCTGGTTCACCATTGGGTGGTTCATCTATCATTTGTATACATGTATAATTGAGATAATCTCATCCATGATTTTATTTATTATTCTATAAAAGTAAAGCTAACATCATTAAATCAACAAATTTATTATTTTTTAAACACTAATGCTAAGATCACTAAATCAATAAAACAAGAAATAACTCAAAACATGTATGATTTTTTCAGAAAAAAAAAGTTTTTTTTTTAATCCAAAAGATACATAACACAATATCATTAACAACTACCATGAGTTATCTATTTAGGAATGCAATGTTTTTAAATAAGGATATCTCTCCTGTGATGGATCAAGATCTCAATAGATCTAAAGATACATGGATTAAAAAAGAAAGACAAAAAATATCTAAGTTCATTAAAATATTTTGATTTATATCAGTTAAATAATATTAGCTAAATAATCAATTAGATTGCATCAATAAATACTAAAAAAATATTTTGATCAAGATGAAAATCTTGCTACAAAGTTAGTTGTTACAAAAACGATAACAGCGGGGTATATACGACTTCTCGTCGTTGCAAACTTGGTGGGTGCCATCAGCCACGGTGGCCGCAAAAGGTTGACAGCCTTTGAAAAAGTTCAAATAGGCTCGATCCGTTCGTGGCCACCTTGACCCACCACCGCCCCACCGCCATAACTGGGCCGCGCACAGACACGTGGAGACAATCCCATAAACTGCCGAGAAGGACGTCAATCCACATCAGCTTCTCGCATCGACACACCGCACCCAAAAACCCCCCACGTGGTATCTCCTGATCTCCTGCATGCCATTTGTTCCTATGCCACTTAGTCAACTAATTATCCAGTCAAAATAACCGGTCCTTAATTCCCGTTTCTCTCAATTTTCCTACCCATCACCTAACTCGCATTCTCGGTGATGTCTAACTCCTCTCCCATGCACCGTGACCGGCCTTCGAATGCGCCACTCGCGTCTCTCTCTTTGTTTTTGTTTTTTTTTTTTGGCGTAAAGGCACTCGCGTCTCCTTCCATTACATGCCCAACGTGTACGTGACACATTCGGACCTATTTTAATATCAACTTTTATAATTAAATAATAATACAGTGGCCACGTGTCATATGTTGCGGAGGCTTGATAGGAAAATACTGTTCGGTGGTGGTCAGCTGATAGTGTGATCCAACGGTCGGTGTCGTCCCTGTTCATCTCTTCTTCGTGTTCGTCTACCAGGTGCCCTGGAAGGCTCCCCTTCCTTGCTTCCTTCTTCGCCGAACGTATTCACTTAAAAATAATTATTATAAATAAATAAGAAATAAACTTTTAAACGGCTGGGTTTCTTTTCCCCCGCTCCCTGCTGCTTCGTTCTTTGGAAATAAATCGAGAATTAGGGTTGGAGTTTGGAGATCTATCGTCTCGTCTCCCTTCGATTATCGCATGCGCTGGATTCGATCGGAATCTGGTCAGGATCAGGGTTTGGGATCGGCTGGGGGTTCTGATTTCTTTCCCTCTGATCCCCGATTGTTTGATCCGAGGGGAAGGAGCGGGAGCGAGGACGATGAGGAGATCGAAGGTGGACGTGGTGCTCTCCCTCAGCCGGCAGCGATCGCTCCAAGCCCTCCTCGCCCTGGCGCTTATCTATGTTGCTCTCGTCTTCTTGTTTGAGTTCCCATTCCTCACCCGCCGGATCGCTGCCTCCGGCGAGGGCGGCGTCATCGGCGTTGGGGACGCTATGACGCGTGTTCTCCACCTCGACAGCGAGGAGGCGAAGTTCTCACCCACAAGACCGTCCAAGGGCCCCTTCCGACTCCCCAAGTCCTCCTCCGTTTGGCACCCGCCCCACAATCTCCAGCGGCGCCGCCGGTCTCTCATCGTCTCAGGCCTCAACTTCGTGGAACACAACGCCACCGGCCGCGGACCTATCTCGGAGCTGTACAAGTCCGCGAGGGACGCATGGGAGCTCGGGGCGAAGCTGTTGATTGAGCTGAAGTCGGCGCCTTTGTTAGCGCCGCCGGCTTCACCGGAGGAGAATCGGACGGAAGAGAGCTGCCCGCACTCGATCATACTGACGGGGGCCGAGTTCCGGGAGAGGGGGAGCGTGATGCTGCTCCCATGTGGGCTGACGCTGGGGTCCCAAATCACTCTGGTGGCGAAGCCGCATCCGGCCCACCCGGATTACGACCCCAAGATAACGACGCTGAAGGAAGAAGATCAAGCGATCCTGGTGTCGCAGTTCATGATGGAGCTGCAGGGGCTGAAAACGGTCGACGGTGAGGAACCGCCGAGGATCCTCCACTTCAACCCCCGGTTGAAGGGGGACTGGAGCGGGAAGCCGGTGATAGAGCAGAACACTTGCTACCGCATGCAGTGGGGTGCGTCTCAGCGGTGCGAGGGGTGGAAGTCCATGGCTGATGAGGAGACTGGTACGTTAGCGAACTCTCATTTTTGGCTACTTTTAGAGTCCAATTGTTGAATGCTACGTCATTTCACACGCTGAAGAATCTAATTTCTAGAAACAAATCCAAATCTTTATTAAATCTAAACTTTAATATTTGCTTTTGGAAGAAGAAAGTGATCGTTTTTCTTTCTTCAATCAGAGTGGCAATTTTAAGCTTCAAATTTTTTTAAGGTGGCTTAGAATTTTTCCCTAGCGAGTTTCTGAAATGCCCTCTTCTATTTCCACCTTTATATGTATTTTTGAGTTCAACGCGGGGACTGTCATTGCAAAGAATATCAAGTTTCATTATCTTGTTGACTGATTTGCAAAGAAAAATCTACTTGAGTGAAACCTTGATTTTGGTTTCTCGAAAAAAAACAAATCCCTTTCTCCTGGAGAATCGGGAGTTTTAATTCAGCAACTATCGTGAGATATCGTATGCATTTCTTATAGAAACATTGGAAACATCTAAGCTGCTGTCTTTACAGTTGATGGGTTGGTGAAGTGTGAAAAGTGGATCCACGATGATGATGACCGGTCAGAGGAGTCAAAGGCAACATGGTGGTTAAACCGTTTGATTGGTCGGACAAAGAAGGTTTCCATGGATTGGCCGTACCCATTTGTAGAAGATAAGTTGTTTGTTCTTACTCTTAGTGCTGGTTTAGAAGGTTATCATGTCAATGTCGATGGGAGGCATGTAACTTCTTTCCCTTATCGCACTGTAAGTTGTGCTTTCAAAATCCACTGCGTTTGATGTTACATTGCTTTGACAAGGTGCAGTAGATGTTATTTTGTGTTCTATGCTACCGGACACAGGGGTTCGTTCTTGAAGATGCAACTGGCCTGTCATTGAATGGCGACCTTGCCATTGAATCCATATTTGCTGGTTCTTTGCCGACATTGCATCCTACTTATGCTCCGCCAAGGCATTTGGAGTGGTTAACTGAATGGCGGGCCCTTCCACTTCCCGAGGGACCTGTTGAACTGTTTATTGGCATCCTTTCAGCAGGCAACCATTTTGCAGAGCGTATGGCTGTGAGGAAGTCATGGACGTCTGCCATTAGAAAATCATCAAACATGGTTGCTCGATTTTTTGTTGCTCTGGTAAATTAATAACCTGTCAGTTATGCAATATTTCTCACTAATCTGTTTCTGTTTTATAAACACAAATTAGTTGGAACTTTTTCTGACAGAATGGAAGAAGGGAAGTGAATATGGAGTTGAAGAAAGAGGCACAGTTCTTTGGTGACATTGTTATAGTGCCTTATATGGATAGCTATGATCTTGTTGTTTTGAAGACTGTTGCCATATGCGATTATGGGGTATGTATTGTATATTGAAACTTTGTTTCTTAAATGAATGCTCAATTAGGTTCTTAGCTATGATGACTTTTCCAACCCGCTTTTTTTTTTTTTTTTTTTTTTTGCTCATGCAGGTTCGTGCAGTTTCTGCAAAGTACATAATGAAGTGTGATGATGACACCTTTGTTAGAGTTGATGCGGTAATGAGTGAAGTCAAGAAAATCCCAAGTGGCAGAAGCCTGTACATGGGGAATATAAATTACCACCACAAGCCTTTGCGACAAGGGAAGTGGGCTGTGACATATGAGGTATACGTCCCCTACTACTATTATAAATACTTTGATCAGTCTACTTAAGAATCCCTTAGATATCCTGGTAAGTTTATATAAAGGTTCTGCATAACTGCTAATGAATAAGCAGATATGATCTCACTCTTGTTTTTCCTGTATCTGGTAATTACTTGTGCCTTTGCTTGGTCTCAGTTATAGGTTTTTCAGCACTTTTCATACAAAACTATGCTGATTGAAATCTGCTTTTTAAGTTAAAAGTTCTCTGTTTTGGCATATTATTGGATGTGGGATTTGTGAGTAGCCAATAGATCATACATATTTCTTTCCATTATATGGTTCCTACAATGCTTCGATGTTGGTATAAGTATCTCTGTGCTGTCATGTACCTCTCTTGCTGAAAATGAACCTTTTAAATTGAAATTCATGAATATGCTTTTTGATTTTTGAACTTATCCAAGTATGCCCAGAAAACTCATTGACTTTGTACGTGGTGGATTAACATTGTTGATTCTTAACTAAAAATTTGTTATATTACTTTAAAAAAAAAATACAAGCTGTCTGGTTTTAAGCATCCACTTCACTGAAAAGATGTTAACCTGTCAATACTTGACTACCAGTTGATAATAGCAATAGGATTGCTAATTTATTCCATCAGGTGGTCATGATGCACAACTTCATTTAACAAAGTGTGCTTGCAACTTTGATTTGGTTTTTGTGTCTTCTCATGCATACTGTCATATGAAGTTGTAAAATGTAGTTGCTAATTATTATGTTAGGGTGGAGGTTTGCTTGTGTTTGCCACCATGATAGGACATGAAACAACAAAAAATCCACAAAAACAAATATGTCAAGTTATCAACATGGGGAAGGGAATATTTGTATATGTTATTTCTAGCATACAAGCATGCATGTTTGCTAATAATTGTGTTATGATGGAGATGGACCTTAGCATCACCATCATGTTGTGTGCATAAACAATGCAAAACCCTGAAAACTGACAAGTTGAGATGGGCAATGGTGTAATTCTATATGCTACTGCATCTGTATGAGCAAACTTTGATGTGGGAAGTATGTTAACTGCTCATGTACGAGAGATTTGCAACATGAATAGGTAAGTTAGGAGGCTTATTTGGGTGCACAGCAAGATAAATGGCAACATTGCCAACATCATTAAGATGCTTGATATGGATCCTGGCCATACCACTCTGAGAAATATTTCTAGTTTCTGGCTATTGTGTTGGAATATTTGTACGGCTGTACTTATGTATTTCATGACTTGTTATCACTTTTGACTTAAATCGTTGCTTCATCACCTTTTATAATATGGATATGGGTGTTTACCACCTGTTTCAAACACTGTTAAATCTAAGATGCTGCTAATTGGGTTATTTTAACAATAAGGTCCGACACAATGTTTGAATCTGTGATTTAAGATTTTGGTGATATTTAGGTGATTTGTCCTTCATCTATAACCATAACCATCAATCTTTTACTTCTATTTGAGGTTAACTTTATGGATCCTCATTCTATAGCTTATAAAAATAGAGCAAGTTACTTTGTTCTAGGAACATGCTTATTGTGCGTCCATAGGTTGACAAAGTTATGGGCTAGTAGGAGGCTTCAATGATTCACTAATAGTCATAGATATAGAAAATGAAACCAAGAAATCAAATCTCAAGGATCGTATGGAACTGATGGTTGGTTTGTATGGTAGAATCGTTGATGTAGCTAAGCATGCCTTGATTCACCTTGATATGGCATGATCTGGCATGATGTGGACTTGGTTTGCCTAACAAGTTTTTCTGCCCCTATTGTACTGGCTCATGGATGGTACATGGTATGCAAGATTATGACCTGTGGATAGAACTGGATTCAAGAAATGTCTCCAGATGGATGTAGACAATTAGGCTCTTTTGACCATCAATATGCTTGAACCAGGCTTGAACCAGGGATTGAAAAGAGCGAAGTGAAGTTTTATGCTGCCCACATAGCATATGGGTTGTGACGTTCATCCATGTAGTCTCTAGAACTTGTGTTCTATCTTTAACTTTCCATTATTTTTTATTTCAAAATCTAAAAAAATATTGCAATCATATTTATTTATGTCAGCACATGAACTGTCTATGTGTACAATATAAGCTTGCATTCCTTTTTCTAACCAGATCATTATGCTATAACTATGAATCAGATGGAGGCTCTAAAGGCTGTCAATGCTTCTGAATCAGAAGAAAAGTCAAGTCTATTAAAATGCGACCCCTACATAGCATACATTTATGAAGTATCATTCATGGTTATATCTAGAACTTGGTTTATGTTTACCATTACTTGTTCTTTTATTTTGAAAATAAAAAATTATAATTATATTTACAGCACATGCATTTTTCTCCATTTTTGATGTAAAGTTACATCATTTTATTTTATTTTATTTTATTTTATTTTTTCTCTTAGACCATGATGCTTAGCTTTTAAATCCATGTTTCTAGTGTCCAGCTAATGGAGATGCATCTGATAAACTGTAATGCATGTTTTTCAAATAGCTTTGATTAAATTATTCATTCACATCCATTTGTAACTGAACTATATTAATCTCTTTATCTCATACCAAGATTTTTCTCGCATATTTGCAGCCTTTTGCGGTAACATCTTCTTCAGAGGTCATTAGCTAAGCAGTTTTCCATGCATTTGTTGTTGATTTATTTAGCAACACGCTGCAGTTCGTTCTAAAACTGATTTGATATGGCTTGAAGAATTACTCTTTGTGTGTGATTTTTTATTAATTTTTATGTTGTTTCTTAGAAGCAGACATGCAAAGAAGGCATTTGACCAGCTTTTGGTTGTCTAACTGACCTAATTGTATTTGTGCAACTTCTCGGTGTTCTTTTATATAACTTTGTCATTGATGCTTCTAGATAAATGCAATTGTCATCACCTGCTGAATGACTTCGGTGTCTCCCTTTTCAGGAATGGCCTGAAGAAGATTATCCACCATATGCAAATGGTCCAGGCTACGTTGTGTCTTCTGATATTTCAAGCTTTATCGTATCAGAATTTGAGAAACAAAAATTAAGGGTAAGCTTTTTTTTTTTTTTTTTAAAAAAAATATATTTTAAAATCTTCTTATGCTTTGAACATTCTGGAACAGTTAATATATTGAAACAGGCTTAGGATGATGTTTTTCATCTTTGAAATGATTTTTGTGATGCCCATCTGAAATCAAAAGACAATGTCTCCCTTGTCTTTTTGGATTTATTTACTATTTGATCTGTTAAACATGCATTCTTGCTTAGGAATGTGGGTTTGTGCACTCACTGCACCACCCTTTTTTTTTTTTTTTTATAGGTTTTAAAACTCTGGTTTCAATAATTGGTTTACTTGGTATGCCTTTGAAAAGAAACAAAAGAAAATGGAATTGTGTCTATGAAGAGCAAAAATTCTTCCTACAGCAATGTTTTGGTTTCTTTTATCATGCATAAACTGACACCAAATTTAGTTCTCCCGAAATCTGCAAGAAAGTTTTTGCAAATGTTACTATTATATACAGTGGTGATGAGGTTTTTAACAAGAGTCTGCATATGATGCAGTTGTTTAAAATGGAAGATGTGAGCATGGGCATGTGGGTTGAGAAGTTCAACATGACAGGACCTGTGGAATATGTCCATGACCTTAAGTTTTGTCAGTTTGGCTGCATAGATAATTACTACACAGCACACTACCAGTCCCCGAGGCAGATGATTTGCATGTGGGACAAGTTGCAGACAGGGAAACCTCAGTGCTGCAACATGAGATGATACGATTGGAGATAGCAGAATAGAGGCAAAGATTGCAGTTTTAGCAGTAATACATTTGATGGATGACACTGGTAAACATGGGGCTAGGTCAAGGATGCCCTTCCAAATTCATCTATTATTTCTTCTTTTTTTAATTCATTTGGGTGGAGAATGGTTGGTGGGTGATCGAAGAGCTGCTCAGCTGCTTCTATGTACATGCAAATCGCAAATAATACAGCTCTTGTTACTTCTGATGCCTCTGGTGGTTGCAAGTTGCTATGACTATGGACAACCCATCATGTTGTATCTCAAATTTTGCAATGTAATTTCTCAACAACAAGGCTAATATGCCATACCGTGTAACCACTCCTTGTTTTGGTCCTCAATTCAGTATGTTAGATAGGATACAGAACTGTTGAAATTTAGGGTAAAGTCCACATTTTCTTGTAACAGAGTTAAGGTGGTTCCTCCCTTTGTATTTGGGAACATCCAGGTCAACTCATATCATCTATAACCAGCCACTTACGGGACCATTTAGATGCATTAGGATTGTTCTAAATGGTCTCCTAAGTGTCCATGGCAAATCAGAACACATTTATCTGGATTCCTTTTACAGGTGAAGACCTTATTGCAAATATTTCAGAGTTAAGAGTCCTGTGACCATTCTCCATGGTCTTGAAAAAGACTAGTTTCTTGTCCAGGACATGGCAGGCAGGTGAGCTTGGTCTTATGCGGTCAGCTGTGAGCTTGTGACCAGGATTGGAAGATTTTTGGTATTTCGTTGAGTTGAATGCTGTGTTTGTATTCCTGTAAGATAGATGTTTTTCTTGCTTTTATGCTCTGTCTAAAGAGTTTATGACTTATCTGAAAATTATTTTTTTTTTTTAAGAAAAAAATACTGAAGATCTACTGCCAGATCACCGCTCTGTTCGCCGGTCTGATATGGAAATCGGTGACTGGCTGTGCTTTAGGTGGGTACCGCACCAATTTCTGGCCATTACATCAGTGATCTGATGGATGATCGGCAGCAGAGTATTTTAAAATCTTTTTGTATGGTTGATGGCCAGACGTTGTGGGCCTCCGAATCTCCAATTTGATATGCAAGAACCTCCTTATTTGCTCAGGTTCTCCTTTCCAGTTGTCTGATTTTAAGCACTACTTAATATTGAATTTAAGTCTATTTTCATATATATTGTTGTTCTACAAGCTATTCAACTCCTGGTTGAATTTAAGTTTAAGCTGCTGTGAAAGTCAAGATCTGTTAGTTTGTAACCAGTGACTAAGAGTTGTGATCGTTCAAACCAAGATGTAGAACGCTCTAATACTAGCCTTTGGCCCCACACGACCTACATTTGCCCTGTGATGACATCTAAGTCATTTTTGCTGTGATCGACAATTTTGTCGCCCTTTGCATGTATTTTTAGCTTGTTTTCTTCTTTTCCTTGTCTTTTAATGTTCCTTTTCTTCATTCGTTGTTTCTGAACTTAGATCTTCTTGTCATTTTTGTATGAAAATTCCATGTATTTTGCTCTCAAATTCTCAATCTTCTTGGAAGCCTGTATCTTGCTGTTTCTACAGTTTCTAGATCCAATTAGTCAAAATAAAAGGGTTGCATTCAAGTTCAATCAAGAATTCATGCATGGTATAAGGAATACAGGATATGATCATAACCATATAAATTATTGCAGGTCCAGGGGAAGTTGCGCACACAAAATTTGTCTGTTCTTTTCAGGTCTTTGATACCTTTGCCGATCTAGGATCAGGCATGGAAGCGGCTTGGATGACTTTGGGAAATGTTGTTTTGCATGGTTAAATTGAACTATCAAACAATCTAGTCTAATGATTATGAAGGCATCATTTTTACTAATATTATCAATGGTATTTTGGAAATTTGTTCACCAATCACAAAGCTAATCTTGCATCTTTCAATAGGCAAATGTAAAATGGTTCTACGTTTTTCAAAGAAAACTAAAACTACTTACCCTCTCAACGAGTTTAAAAAAATTCATAGTCTAGGAGGCAATGATGGTGAACTGATAGATTTCAATGGATTGTGGTATTCTTCAAAGGAGCCTCGGTGGATTCTATGCAATGCAAGGACCTCCAGGAGCAAGATAAGTTACTAGTTATCTTAAATAGCTTCTAATGTTCATTGGTCATCTTTACCTTTCTTATTTTTAAGGAATCCTTATGCTTAGTTAGAGTCATGAGATATAGAATGGATTTGATTGGAAGGATAGATGGTATTCATTCATTATTTGATTTAAAAAATTTTAAGAATGATGGATAAAAAAGATGAGTTGCTCATCCATCATGATCCACTAGTTTGCATTCTTTCAAATTAAAATGATGCAAGAAAGGATAGATAGAACATCTAAAGATGGATTTTTATGTTAATAGAACTATTCATGATTAATTTTTTTGATGGAAAATAAAAATTTAAATTTTATTTTTTTATTAAAAATATTATATAAATATCATTATTTTTTTTATTTTTTTTATATTAAATAAAGAATGAAATCATTCCTATCCATGGTTCATAAAGATTTGATAAAAAATTTATTTATTTATTTATTTTTTTATCCATCCTTTTTTTCTCTGTTCGGTCCTGCATGATGCTAGGCTATTTATTATGCCAGAAAACTTGATAATTGTAGGTGAAATGACAAGTTTTTTAATCCCTTTTTGATATGATTCAGGCTGCGACATGCCCATTGGCTGAGCAAGTGAAGCGAAGCTGGCTCGCGCCCACATAGCTAGGTTTCAGCTTTGAGGCCAGATGTCTGACAGTACGGAACCTGTACTGTTCCAGTTTATCCGATAACCTTCCTTCAACAAAATAAAAAACGAGCTGTCTTGGTGTCTAAGAAAACTATTTGGGACCATCTGTTACCAACCCATAATACCTTGGCCAGGTTGGAAGGCGGTGACAACAAGGCCTTGAGCTCTGAGGGTGGAAACAACTCTTGTTCGGGCCTTTATTGCTTTAGACCCGGTCTCTGCTCCTCGGTTCGTTCAAAATATTGCAAGAAAAGAAGCAAAAAAGAGAAAGAAACAAAAGAAAAAGCATGGTAGAAGCCATACCCACTTTGGCCCTTCTCTTTTTGCTTTGCATTGTTCCGTTGCTTGTTTTATAAGATGATTACTACGAGACTACCAGTGTCCCCACGCTTGTTTTAAGCGAGTTTGAACGGACCTTAGACCGTCAGTCCTCCCACCTAGCGATCCAAAACAGTACTCTTTCTCAAAGAGATCGAGAGAGAGAGAGATGAAAGCAAAAGATAAAGCGAGATTATAACAAATCAAAAGGCTCTTTAGTAGGTGGGATTGCTTTACTTAGAGGGCGCCAGTCACAAAAGAAGCCGAAAACCACGGCAAGGATAGCCCAATTGATTACATTTGTCATAGGCCTAGTGAGTGTGGCTGGCTACTAGAACATTTCTCGGTCTTTGTTCCATCTACTTCTTCCATAGCAAACCAATCCGTTTGTTTGGATGCTACTACATATCCTTCACCAGCCCCTTCCACCTTCCCTCTCTCTCTCACTCTCAAAATAAAGGATGGTGACTACTAAAGTGACTGAAAAAAGCTCTTCCCATCTTTGTCAAGAATCTTGAATGTGTATTTTGTGTGAGGGAAGCTTAGACTCTTAGAGACCCCCCCCACCACCAACACCACCTCATAAAGTAGAGCACTTTGGCAAAGCAAGGATTTTTATGGCTAATGCCTTAGGAGTGTTTAAAGATAGCCCAACTCATATATAGTTACATGCATCCAAGATGAGACCCACACCCCACTAATCCATCTTCTGAGCAAACGAAGCTTCGATGCCTCGGTGCACTACTATGCTCTGCCCGGCGGCCGCCCCGACTTCCCCGCCCTCCTGGGAAACACATCCATAGAATGGTGGTTAGACATGGAGCAACAACGACAGGGTGCAACGTAGTCTCACAAAAAATTCTCAAGTTCAGGTGATCCCACCATCAAACCATCAGACTTTTTGATTAAGTTATAATTAGTAAGTGAGATCTTATGCACTCTGTTCATGGGACCCAAGTAGATTTTGTTATGATGTGTGCCGTTTCGCATGCATGAGTTTGATTCTGTTGTGATGTGTGGCGTTCATAAGTGGCTTGCATATTACTTCACAATATCCATGGTTTGTGAGGATGAGCATGATTAAGGAATGTGGGTATGATGAATAAAGTGCAGAGAGACCACCTTTTCTTTTCTCTTCTTTTTATTTTGAACTCACGGGCCTAAAACAAAGCTAGGGACCCTGAAACTTATGACTGGGCCCATGAAGCCTCCAAAGTAGGTCCTTGACAACTAGAATGGCACTCGTGCTCGGGCTCCTTGGAGAAACACAAACGACAAAAAAGAAGATATAGCAAATCATTTTAAATAATGATTCATGAGATGAGATCCACGATATTATCTAGTGGAAGCTTCTATATATATACAAGAAGAACAGAATGTTCCTCTAGCCACATTTAATTAGTTGGCTCTTAAGCTAACATTTCCATTCCATAGAGGCATCAAGCTTTGATGCCCAAGTGAAACAAGTAGACAAGATGATAGCATTCATTCTAGGCATAGCTATCAAGCGCTTGCATGGTCAAAGAAAAGGTTTCAAGCACTGTAATTCCAAAACATTTAATTGTACTACTCCAAGACAGCATTCAAAGACCAAAAGCAGCAATGACAAATCCATAGACTCTCATGGAAGCTGAATACTTTCTTTTGCTTAATAAATAAATATAAAGTGTTTGTAAATAGATTCATACATAGAGAATGGAAATTATGAAAATTAAAATATGATAAGAAAATGGTTGCAGCTAGAAAGAAAAAAATAAAATACGAGGAACCAGAACTTCAGATATAGATATAAGTACCTGTTGTGAATGGGATCTGGCCCATTCGGCACCCTTCGCTTGCTGCCGAAGAAAGGGTCAGAATTCATTTGATCAATGGGCCTATCTGTTGGTGAGCTCTCCAAACTCACCAAACTCCCCACAGGGGCAGCAGCCAATGGTGGCGTAGCTTTGGTTCTTCCTCCACTTTCTATAGCAACAGACACCAAAATCACCATACAAAATAAGCATGCCATCCCACTAACCAAGGCCCTCAGGGACCTAGCAGACTCGACCATCCCTTAAGTCTTTCTTCTGGCTTTTCCTTCTTCTTCTTTCTCCCTCCCTCTCTTCTCCCACCAGCCCTCTTTATCTCCGTCTCAGAGTCTGTCCACCCTCCTTTTCTTCTCAAAGCAAGAGGTGGCTTCTATACTAGAAGAAGGATATAGGATAAAAAGGGGCATTGGTATATAACGAGATGAAGAAAGGGATGAGGAGGAGGAGGAAGGGCAAAGCGAAGGAGAAGAGGGAAGGGGAGGGAAGGTGGGGTCTGAGGCAAAGACTGGTAATGTGGGGGTGGTAGTTTTCGAGTATTTTTATATGTGGCCGTGTTGTTGGATGGGTGGTATATTTCCTTCTTTTCTTTTTCATTTGAATCTCTCTTTATCTTTGGAGTTGGAAGCGATTCTGCTGCGCTTTTGTAGGACCTCGAAGGGGAGGAGGGGCAAAAGCAAGCCGGCTCCGAACGTGAAATGTTCATTTGGGGCTCCCTCGCTTTGGAACCGGCCGGGCCCACGGCCTTAGGCCTTCTCCCTTTCTTCGCCTTGCTGGCTCTGGGAGTTTGGGATTTTGATGCACGGTTGCCTCGCCCGATAAGGGGCATCGCTTTCTCCTCGCTAAACGCCACAAGGAAACCTGGTTTTCGTGTGACGGGCTCATTAGTTTAGTACTTTGAGACGATCTTAGGCCTACTTTTATCCTTAAAAAAAGGGAGTTTTGCATGCAAATTCCCTGTACTTGACTTTTTTAAGCATAAACTTGGGGCAGGCTGTCCTATGGGCTCCCAAAAAGAAGTTCCATTTTAGGCACCGGATCTACCATCGTTATGTTAATCACGTGGACCATCTAATCAGCTCATGCATAAGGTTGCACGTGCGACGCCATTAATGGAGGATGTTGCTTTCTTTACATAGATATTTATGTGGTCAAGAAATATATATACTACCATCCACCTTGCCCTCAAACGGATTCTACATATGATTGCTATCAAACTGAGACAACAAGATCTCATTTTATACATGGGAAGAGGCAAAGGTTAGCATGAAAAATATGGATAGATTTTAGTAATTTAAATAAAAAAATATAATACAAAAAGGCATGGATAAAAGATTTCAGGGCCATATATATATATATATATATATATATATATATATATATATATATATATATATATATATATATATATATATATATATATATATATATATATATTGTTAAGGATAAATTCGTTCCTACCAAAGTTCGGTTGGATGCTTGATCTCGAAAGGATCTCGTCCGGCAGTAGCCTTCATGCTTAAATCTCGGATGTCCTCCAACAGTCGGACTTCTTCCGAACTTCTCCTTCAGTCAGACTCCTCCAACGGTCGAACTTCTTTCAGACTTCTCCTTCAGCCGGACTTCTTCAGCAGTTGAATTTCTTCCGAACTTCTCCTTCAGCCAGACTCCTCCCCCAGTCGGATTCCTCCAATAGTCAAATTTCTACCGAACTTTTCTTCAATCGGACTCCTCCAACAGTCGAACTTCTTCTGAATTTCTTCTTCAGCCAGACTCCTCCAACAGTCGGACTCCTTTCAAACTTCTCCTTCAGTCAGACTCCTCCTCCAGCCGAACTCCTCCAATAGTCAAACTCCTACCGAATTTTTTCTTCAGCCGGACTCCTCCAACAGTCAAACTTCTTCCGAATTTCTCCTTCAGTTAAACTCCTCCAACAGTCGGACTTCTCCTAAACTTTTTCTTCAGTTAGACTCCTCCAACAGTTGAATTCCTTCTGGGCTTCTCCTTCAGTCGGACTCCTCCAATGATCGAACTTCTTTCAGACTTCTCCTTCATTCGAACTCCTCCAGCAGTTGAACTTCTTCCGAACTTCTCCTTCAGCCAGACTCCTCCCTCTATTGAACTCCTCTAACAATCGAATTTCTACCGAACTTTTTCTTCAGTCGGATTCCTCCAACAGTCGAATTTCTTTCGGATTTCTCCTTCATACGGACTCCTTCAAACAGCTAAACTTCCTCCGAACTCTATCCAGCAGTCCCAGAGGATCTTGGCACTCATCCTCGATATAGCCAAAAGAACTGTCAATCTCTCCTATTCGAGCTTCGGCCATTGGATCCCGATGGGCTCGCACATCGCAACAACAGATATTATTCTCCGTAACAAACTCCACGTGGCCCTGAACGGCCTACTATCGGATGGTTACGACTGTCACTATCAGTTTGTTACAAGCTCCATCCATATAAGAGATTCTTCAGATATGCTTTCTCGCTAAAGCTCTCTTTCTCTTCCTAAAAACTATGCTAGAATTTCTCTATGTATTCCATTTCTGTTGGCCAAAATTGCTGACTTGATCATCAGAGGGTCTTGCTGGAGCCACCACTCCAGACTCCGGATGAGACTTATTTTACAGATTCCGACGGTGACCTCATCCTCTCTAAATTCAGCTTTGACTCTGACGATAGTCAGATTTTGCGTCAATAGGATTGGCGCTAGAGGAAGGGCCTTAAGTTATTGAGGTTCCTTTATTCTTGAAGGAATACGTGGTGGAGATCCCTCTTCATCCTAGCCAGAGTCCTACTTTTCCTCTCGATCTCTCGAGGATGCCCCTCAGAAAGGCTTCAATTCGACGGTCAACCACCTCCACAGCCAGATCTCATCCAGATCTTTCCATTCCTATTTGATCTCCTGCATCTCAAGCCCCACCGCATGCGACGGTGGATACGATGCAGTTCGACCTGCTGGTTCAACAGGTCCGCGGCCTCACTAAAGTAGTGCAGGTCATGCGGCAGCAATAACCATCTTCGGTGCTATCTCGATTAGAGCAGATTTTTTGGAAGCTAGAGAATCCGGTCTGGGGGTGCTTGACCCTCAAAAAAGGAAAGCAGAGGGTAGAGAGCCCTTGCTCGGAACTTGACTAGACCCCGGGGGGAGCTTTGCTCATATTCCATCAGAAAATCCTGAAGATCAACGATCGTGAAGATCTCCTGGATCAAAAGCTTCAGAAAATGAGCCGACGAATCGAAAAACTCCATCACGCTCTCTTTTCCTATAGTAATGATATTTGTACTGATCCTTCTTTTTCTCAGAAAATTATGCAGGAATCGATCCCGCCGAACTTCAAGCTCTATCAGTTTGAGAGTTACGACGGAACCATCAATCTGATCGATCATCTGAAGGCTTTCTAGATAATGATGCTGCTCCACGGTACGTCAGATATCATTTTATACCAAACTTTTCCATCCACCCTTAAAGGAGCCATCAGAAATTGGTACTCAGCCCTTAAGTCGGGTACTATCTTTTTCTTCAATCAAATGAGCCATCAATTTGCGGCTCATTTCGTTAGCAGTCGACGTTTCCATCGAGGTTCGAATTTTCTAACGAATATCAAGTAGAAGAAGGAAGAATCTATCTGGACTTATATTATCTGATTTAATGCTGCTACATTGAAGGTCTGAAATTTGGACTAGTATGTTGCAATGGCCTCACTCAAGGGCGATCTTTAGAAGAATAATTTGCTATTCTTCTTGGAGAAGTACTTCAGAAACTTTGTCGATATGCTGGCTCGGGCTAAAGGTTATGCTCAAGTTGAAGAGGCCTTTAAGGCAAGGGATAATGAAGCCGCCCAAGAGCGGCAAGCAGGCGAACCGAATGTGCCCACCGTTGAAGAAAAATTGAGCAGAGCTCGACCACGCTCCCAAACTCCTCTAGAGCGTAAGTGGGCTCGAACTCCTATCCGAGCCCAGAGGTGAAGAAGTCCGGATATAAGGACACGATGGAGCTCTTCCTTCAGAAGCTTTTACAACTACGCCCCTTTCAATGTTCCAAAAATTTAAGTACTGATGGAGATCAGGGAGAAACTGTCGAGATCGAAAAGGGTGTGCACTTATCCTAGCAAGCGCAATCCTAGCAAGTTCTGCCTCTACCATCATGATCATGGTCACGATATAGAAGAGTACATCCAGCTCCAAGACGAGATCGAGGAGCTCATCGGTATGGTAGGCTTGGTCGGTTCCTATGACATCGATCGAAAGAATAAAAGGATCGATCGAGAGCACCTCCACTGCCAAAACCACTGAGGGGCGAGGAGCAGCGAGAAGATCGGCCCTCGATTGGCATCATTAACACCATCTCCGAGGGATTTCGACGTTGGAAGGCTAGCGGATCGATAGAGTCTGAGAAGAGATGGAGGACTGAGAAGCCCATCACTTTCACCAATGAGGACGCCCGAGGAATCCAGTTCCCGCATAATGATGCGGTCGTAATCTCTTTAAACATTACTGATTATGATGTACGCCGCATTTTGGTAGATAATGAAAATTCGGTTGACGTTCTATATTATGATGCTTTCTTTAAAATATTCATACTCGATAATCGTCTGGGATCTATGAGCTCTCCATTAGTCGGCTTCGCAGGCGACACCATGTCAGTGGAAGAAATGATAACTCTAGCCGTGACTGTAGGGCAATATCCAAAGCAGGCCAAGATGTGGGTCGACTTTTTGGTGGTGAAAGCTTCCTCTGCTTACAATGCAATCCTCGACCAACCTGATCTGAATGCACTATAAGCCGTGGTGTCGACCTATTATCTGAAGATAAAATTCTCAACAAACAACGAAATAGGTAAAATCAGAGGCGATCAAGCATTAGTTCGACACTGCTACTCTATTGCCTTACAAAACGATACTCGACTTGACCCCTGTCCAGTTGATGGGCTTGATGTCCGTGATGATCTTACCGAAGAACGAGATGAGCCCATAAAAGATCTTATGACCGTTCCCTTGAATGATGGGAATGCGGAGCATACGGTGTAAATTAGCTCCAAGCTAGAAGATGAAGTTCGGAAGCAGCTCATCGCCTTTTTGCGTAGAAATATCGACGTCTTCGCCTGGGTTCGAATGAATATGCCTTAGATTGACGTCGAGGTTATAGAACAC
The DNA here is from genome assembly GCA_006176705.1 of Cocos nucifera. Taxonomy (NCBI): domain Eukaryota; kingdom Viridiplantae; phylum Streptophyta; class Magnoliopsida; order Arecales; family Arecaceae; genus Cocos; species Cocos nucifera. The sequence continues at coordinate 1,012,300 of QRFJ01000048.1, forward strand.
CGACTAATCGTTGATCCCAAGCATCGATCGATGAAAGAAAGAGTTTGGGGCCATGCATCAGAAAGACAGAAGGCAATAGTAGAAGAAGTCGATAAGCTTCTCAACGTCAGATTTATTCGAGAAGTCAACTATCTAACTTGGGTCTCTAACATGATTCTGATCAAGAAGACCAACAACAAGTGGAGAATGTGTATTGACTTTAGGAAGTTGAACAAGACCTATCTAAAAGATAGCAATCCTTTGCCCAGAATCGACCAACTGATGGACGTGATTTCAGACTACGAGCTCCTCATCTTTATGGATGCCTTCTCTGGCTACAACCAAATTCGGATGACATCGGAGAATGAGGAGAAGACTACTTTTATTACTAATCGTGGTCTTTACTGTTATAGGGTCATATCCTTCGGACTTAAGAATGTAGGCGCGACTTATCAGTGCTTGGTCAATAAAATCTTTAAGGAGCAGATCGATTATAATATAGAGGTTTACGTCGATGACATGCTGGTCAAAAACTGAATGTCTATCAATCATTTTGCCGACCTTGAAGAGGCTTTCGATGCGCTCAGAAAATACAAGATGAAGCTGAACCCAATCAAGTGTGCCTTTTGAGTAGCCTCAAAAAAGTTTTTAAGATTCATAGTCTCGAGATGAGGGATTAAGACCAACCCAAAGAAGATTCGAGCTATCTAGGAGATGACCACTCCGAAGTCCATCAAAAAAGTTCAGCGCCTAATCAGGAAGGTAGCATCTTTGAATCATTTTGTTTCGAGGTTGGCCGAGCGCTGCATGTCCTTCTTCCAAATCCTCAGAAAATCAAAAGATTTTTACTGGACTCAGGAATGCCAATAGGCATTCGACGAGCTCAAGAATTATCTCGGCTCGCCTCCCCTACTAGCCAAGCTCGAATCTAGAGAGGAGCTGTTTTTCTATCTTGTGGTCTTTCCTACGGTGCTAACGGCAATCCTGATCAAAGAAGAGGCGAAAGTGCAATGATCAGTCTACTACATAAGTCGGATCCTAAGGGATGCTGAGATCAGATATACAAAGTTAAAAAAATTGACTTATGCTCTTCTGATTGTAGCAAAGAGACTTCGGCCTTACTTTCAGGGACATGCTATAACGCTCCTCACTAACCAGCCGATCAGAGCGATGCTTCATCAAATGGATGCTTCTGAAAGAAATGCAAAATGGGCTATTAAATTAATAGAGTTTGACATTAACTATCGACCTCGGCCAGCAATCAAGGCTCTGGCACTGATCAACTTTATAGTTGAGTGTACCATCCCAAATGATGTCGAGCTTCAAAATGAAACCAACATTCCATGGTTGCACCCGAGCTCCTCTGAAGAAAGAACGGACCTTTCTGAAGATTTTTGGGCCCTGTATATTGATGGCTCCTCCAACGATTTCGAAGCAGGTGCTGGGCTAATCCTGATAAATCCGAAAGGAATCATCATGGAGTATGTGCTACATTTTGAATTTTCGGTGACAAACAATGGAATAAAATATGAGATCCTAATAGCTAGGCTCAGGATAGCCAAAGAATCGAGAGCTGATTGACTTCAGGTTTGCAGTGACTCCCAACTGATCGTGGGGTAGGTCAACGATAGTTATGAAGCCCGAAAATAGAGCATGGTAAAATATCTTGAGGTGAAGAGCTTGACTCCAACCTTCGGCAGCTTCGACATTCGATAAATCTCGAGAGTGGAAAATGCTAGGACTGACCTTCTTTCCAAGCTAGCCATCCTAGCTCCTAACGAGCTTCCAAAAGAAGCTTATTATGAGACATTGAAATGCCCATGCATAGAAGAACCGCAGCCCATCATGCAGGTTGACCAGGAGCCCTGCTGGATTGACCCGCTGACCGCTTATCTTAAGGATGGGGTTCTTTCTCGTGATCCAAAAGAGGCTCGAAAGTTGAAAAATCAAGCCTCTCGATATGTTCTTATGAGAATAAGCTATATAAAAGATCGTATTTTCTGCCATTATTGAGGTGCCTCCAACCCTCTGAGATCGATTTCGTACTATAGAAAGTGCACGAGGGAATTTGCGGGAGCCATCTGGATGTTAGATCTCAATCTCATAAGCTACTTCGATAAGGATATTACTGACCGACTATGCATAGTGATTATGTTAATTACGTCAGGAGATGTGACCGCTGCTAAAGAAATGCGAATGTCCAAAAGCAACCAGCCGTCGAGCTTATCCCGTTGAGTACTCCTTGGCCGTTTGCATAGTGGAGAATGGATATTCTTGGACCCTTTCCAATGGCATCTGGGCAATGAAAGTTTCTCCTAGCTACCATCAACTATTTTACTAAATGGATCGAGGCCGAACTACTGGCAAAGATGATCGAAGTCAAGGTACAGAACTTCATCTAGAAGTCGATCATCTGTAGATTTAGACTATCCCGAACTATCATAACAAACAATGGCCGATAATTCGTCGGAGCGAGGTTCACCACATTCTACGAAGATCTAAATATCTCTCATTACTTTATGTCGGTAGCTCACCCGTAGGCAAATGAAAAAACTGAAATGACCAATCGGATTCTATTGCAAGGCATCAAGATAAGACTCGAAAGAGCAAGAAAGGCCTGGACGGACAAACTTTATCATGTTCTATGGGCATACCGCACTACCTAAAGACTGCTGACTGAAGAAACACTGTTCGTCTTAGCTTTTGGAACAGAGGCAGTCATCCCAATCGAGCTTAAGCTTCCATTAGCATGGGTAGTGACTTTCAACGAGCAGCATAATCCGCAAGATCTCAGAGCCAATCTCGACCTACTAAAAGAAAAAAGATAGGAAGCCCAAGTTTGGATGGCAGCTTATAAACAAAGGGTAATCCGATACTATAACTTTAGAGTTAGAGATAAAATATTCAGAGTGGAGGACTTAGTGCTTCAACAAGCCACCATCTCTCAGCATCAGAACCAGGGGAAGCTTGCCTCAAATTGGGACAGACCCTACGAGGTCACGAAAGTTGTCTGACCCGGGATATACTACTTGAAGGAACTCGAAGGGGAAGACGTACCTCGATCATGAAATTCAAAAAATCTATGAATGTATTATCGATAATTTGATTGTAATGAAACCCCCCTACTTCAACACCCTAATCATTGTTGTAGATCAGTAATAAAGGGGGACTACCCTCCGAACTTAATCTCATGATAAATATGGCCATATTAGGAACAAGAGGAGAACCTCATTCTAACGTGAGCAAAGTCGAAGGCCTCATTCATTTTAGATGAGATGAGGGAAAAGACCCTGACAATGGTCTTAATATATCCCTACAGTCCATTAGGAACAGAAGAAGAATCTCATCCTAATGTGAGCAAAGTCGAAGGCCTCATTCATTTTAGACAAGATGAGGAAAGAGGCCCTTACAACGGTCCTAATATGCTCCTACAGTCCATTAGGATCAGAAGAAGAACCTTATCCTAACGTGAGCAAAGTCAAAGACCTCGTTCATTTTAGATGAGATAAGGGGAGAGGCCCTAACAACAGCCTTAATGTACCCCTACAGTCCGTTAGGAATAGGAGGAGAACCTCATCCTAAAGTGAGCAAAGTCGAAGACCTCATTTATTTTAGACGAGATGAGGGAAGAGATCATGACAACGGTCCTAATATGCTCCTACAGCCCATTAGGATCAGGAGGAGAATCTCATCCTAACTTGAGCAAAATCGAAGGCCTCGTTCGCTTTAGATGGGATGAGTGGAGAGGCCCTGACACTAGTCCTAATACGCTCCTACGGCCTCGTTAAGAATGGGAGGAGAACCTCATCCTAACAAGAGTAAAAAAGAGAGAGAGAGAAGGGTCGAAGACGAGCATTACATTCATATGAGGCAACGACGGACAAGGTATTATTTTATTACAAGTTAAATTTATTATAAGTAGGATGAAGGTTGGCCAAATCGACTATATATTATAAGAAAGTCAACGCAACAGGGATCGGCAAGATCGATTACAAAAAGAAATATATAAAAGGAGGCAAAGCCTTAAGATGGATCGGACTCCTCAAGCTTTGGATCGTCAACGTCGGCCATCACCAAGGCCTGCTTCAACCTAACGATTTTCTCTTCAAGTTCTTTTTTTTTATATAAATTATCTATGTACACTCTATTGATATGTCCGAACTGGCCCTTAAGCTTCCACCGCTGCCTCTTTAGGACCTCAAACTCAGCCTCCGCATCTTGGATGGCTTGATGCTCACAGATCAGTTGGAGCTTCAATCGCTGAACTTCGATTTTCTCCATCCTGATAGCCTCTGAAAGCTCACCAATGATCTTCTTCAATGAGGCAATCTCCTCCGACTCTTCACTAGAGACAGCCCGCCGACCATCAGCCAGTTGTTGCTGGAGATGGCTCACCTCTCTGTTAGCTATCCAGAGCTCATGCTCGAGCTTGGTTACTTCCTTCGACCAAGTTAGCTTATACTCATTATGCCAAGCTTCGGTGTTTTGGCGCTGCTTCTGAAGTTCAAAGAACCTCTTGGACCAATCCCAATCGTATTGGGCCCTATCGGTAGACCATGATGAAGTTTCCTCCAGCAGTTGAATTTTTTTCTTTACCACCGTAAAGTCGATCTCAAGGAAGCTGATCTTTGTCGTTAACTTCCAAGACTTGTTGCCGGCGCTTTTTCTTAGTTCGATCATTTCTTTCTCGAAGTTGCCCTTCCAAATGCTGAAATTGGTAGAGTCCTTCCTGTGTAGGTTCCTAAGGTGGGTAACTTCAACAGTCACCTCTGAAGCATTCTTCCTCGATTCTTAGAGATCATCCTCGATTTTTCTCAACTTTTTCTTCAAGCGATGAATCTCCTTCTTCAAGCTCCTAATCAGTGGTTTAATCGGAACCCGATTGGGCAAAGGATCGGCATCAACTAAAAGAGGGGAGTCATGACCTAGGTCGTCAAGAGCGTTCTGAACCATGCAAACGACAACACAAAATGTAAGGCTAGAAAAAAATTTATCTTTCATTTACTTGGATATTTTTAAATACATCAGTATAAAAAAAAGAAAAGAAAAAGAAAGCTACACGGTCTTCGAAAATCTAGACCTCGAGCAGCTCGGCCACAGGAGAGGTTGGAGCGTCTTCATTCGGGTCTGGTCCGTGGGCAGGCTCGGGCGCTGCAGCGACGGATTTGGGAGCTTTCGGGATAGCTTCCGTGGCTAAAGAAGAAGGGACGTTGGCCGGGACAACTCCGCCTCGAGGGATGAAGGATCGGCTCTATCGTTAGGCTCTTCCATCAAGAGGTCCAAATCTACCTTGAAAAAAATTCTCAGCGATCCTTTCCAGGCAGATTTGGAACCCCTTGATGAAGGCCTTCTTAGCAAAAGCTATTTTAATGTCCTCCATGTCCCTAGAGGACTTGAAGCTTTCGATTTCTCGGTCCACTGTCGTGCCGATCCCTTCTTGCGCCTTCCTCTTTTTCTCCTACTCCTAAGCTAAGGCAGTCATCAAGTTCATTGTCTTCTCATGCTTCGCTCTCAACTCTTTCCGAAGGCGCTCGACCTCGATGGATTGGATTTTCGAAGCCACCCTCATACTCTCGACTTTGACTCGGACCTTCTCAGCCTCTGCACGAGCTTCCTCAAGGATCTTCGAGGCTTCGGCCCGCCTCTGATCGGCCACCTCAAAGTGGGCGAAGAGATAATGCCCGAGCTACGATAGAAAATCAAGTTAAAATTAGGAAGCCCTGACTTCAGAAATGGAAAAGACCCCAGACCAAGACTATGGAAGAGAAGACTACCTTAAGGTAGGCGGTGAAGGACTCATCGAATCTTTCGATGTCGCCCCTTCACAGCATCTTCGCCGTAATGTGGGAAAAAATACTCCACTTCATGAGTGATTGGACGACCTCCTGATCGTCTAGAGAAGCTTGTTCTTGGTTGGGACCTCCACTTTCGGAGCTCTTGATCCTCCTTCTGACCTTCTTGTCGACAACCCTCTTCTTCTTTTTTCTCATAGCTTCCTCCAACTGGAGGGTAGCAGATGGAGCGACCTCTTCGGAAGGGTTCAGGCTCGGTACGGTGGTAGCAGGCTCGGGGCGGCATGGCCTGGATCGGCATGACATGGGTGGACTCACCAATGCGGGCCTTCTTTAGAAGATCCCTAGCGGGGTCGCCTTTCATTTTGAGGGATTTAAGTCCCTTGGTCAGACGGTCTCGCTCTTTAGGAGTCATCTATGTAAAGGATAAAAATCGAAGTCAGAAAAGATCAAAAAAAAGTCGAGGTCTGGATAAAGAACACTCCATAATCGACTAAAAAAAATAAGACTACCTACCGGATTTAGGAAACTGAGGCCGAGGTTAAACAGGATCTGCTCATCTAAAAGGTCGGAGATTGGCGGAACATTAAAGCCCTTCAATATATCGATCGAACTCCAATCCTTGCTTTCCAGTCCCGGGGCTTGGCAGACCAAGTTTCTTATCTCCCCCCACGGAGGAAGTCCTAACCTCAATGATTGGTTTGAGATGAAGAAGAATTTCTCCTTTCAGCCATGGATGGAAGAGGGGGTGCCCTTAAGTAATCCATTCCTACTGAATTGAAGGGACACATACCACCAATCCTTAACAGTCGGATGGCATTTGAAGATAAAGAAGGTCTGAAATAAGGAAATGGTAGGTCGGACGCCTACCATGATACATAAGAAAAAAAATTCTATGATGAACCTAAAGAAGTTCGACACCACAGTAGCAAGGAAGATGTTGAAAATCTAAACAGGTTGGCCACGAAAGGGGGTAAGGGTAACCTAAGCCCAGCTCGAAGAACCTCTAAATATAGGCAGGTTCGATCGGAAGGCAGAGAGCAAGCCCTATCGTTGGGTTCGAAAAGTTTGAGCTCGTATTCGAAGGGAATATCGAATTGAATCATAGCTAACGAAAGATCGTCAGGCCGAAGTTGGTAGGCAATAATCGCCTGTGCAAAGGAAGGAGATAACTCAGAAAGCTCGGCCTCCTTGGGAGATAGGTTTGCTAAGGTTAGAGGAGCTGAACTCCCTGAGCAGGTCGACTAGGATTCCTCGGTGGACATCCGGATCAAAGCAAAATCATAAAAAATACTCGAAAAGATAAGAAAATGAAGCGCAAAAAACTTCTATAAAGAGACCTAAGGAGCGGAAAGTAGAGAATACAGGAATAACTCGAGAAAAGATAGCGAAGCTGACCTAAATCAATTGGAAGAAGCAGGGAGACGACGAAGGCCACAGAAGATAGATAGGAGAACACCTGGGATCAAAAAAAGTGGAAGAAAAAGCCTGAGCTCTCGCGCGATGGAGAGAAGAAAACTAGAAGAAGAGGAGGAAGAAAATTTCGGAAGAGGTAACGACTTGGGGGAAGGAAACGGGTTAAATAGCCTTAAGAATTCTAGGCGGTTATGATTGTGAATCCCCTTCGACCGGCCTATAGCCGACGCGTGCCCCCTCTATCATGGCAGAGACTAGCGGTGGATAGGCCCATAATGATGCTATACCCTAGGGCAGAGTTTTGGCATGGAGCTCCAAAGGCGTCTTTTCAGGTCACCTCAAATTTATGAAGCTTCGATGTCGGTGCAGAAGCACCAAGAAATGTCTCATCCTAGCAAGTGTAAGAAATAGAAAGGGACTTCGGTAGTCATACTCGGTACTTCCTTTCCTTGAACTTCAAATTTGGAAGTAGAGGGACTAGTGTTGGAGATAAACTCGCTCCTATCAAAGTTCGGCTGGATGCTTGATCTCGAAAGGATCCCGCCCGACAGCAGTCTCCATGGTTAAACCTCGAGTCTCCTCCAACAATCGGACTCCTTCTGAACTTCTCCTTCAGCCAGACTCCTCCAACGGTCGAACTCATTCCAGACTTCTCCTTCAGTCGAACTCTTTCAGCAGTTGAACTCCTTCCGAACTTCTCCTTCAGCCAAACTCCTTTCCTAGCCGGACTCCTCCAACAGTCAAACTCTTACCGAACTTCTTCTTCAGCCGGACTCTTCCAACAGTCGAACTCCTTCCGAATTTCTCCTTCAGCCAGACTCCACCAACAGTCGGACTTCTTCCGAACTTCTCCTTCAGCCAGACTCCTCCTCCAGTCGGACTCTTCCAACAGTTGAACTCCTTCCGGACTTTTCCTTCAGTCGAACTTCTTCAACAGTCGAACTCCTTCCGAGTTTCTCTTTCAACCAGACTCCTCCAACAGTCGGATTTCTCTCAAACTTCTCCTTCAGCCAGACTCCTCCAATAGTTGAACTCCTTTCGGGCTTCTCTTTCAATCGGACTCCTTCAACGGTCGAACTTCTTTCAGACTCCTCCTTCAGTCAGACTCCTCCATCAGTTAAAATCCTTCCAAACTTCTCCTTTAGCCAGACTCCTCTCCCAGCTGAACTTCTCCAACAGTCAAACTCCTACCGAACTTTTTCTTCAATCGGACTCCTCCAACAGTCGAACTCTTTCCGAATTTCTTCTTTAGACGGACTCCTCCAAATAGCTAAACTCCCTCCAAACTCCATCCAGCAGCCTCAGAGGACCTCGGCACTCATCCTCGATATAGCCAAAAGAACCGTCAATCTCTCCTATCCGAGCTTCGATCGTTGGATCCCGACGGACTCGCACATCGCGACAACGGACATTATCCTCCGTAACAAACTCCACGTGGCCTTGAACGGTCCACTATCGAATAGTTACGGCTGTCACTATTAGTTTGTTACATGCTCCGTCCGTATAAGAGATCCTCCAGATACGCCTTCTCGCTAAAGCTCTCCTCTTTCTAAAAACTTTGTTAGAATCTCTCTACATATTCCATTTCTTTTGGCCGAAAGAGCTGACTTGATCGTCGGAGGGTTTTGTCGGAGCCACCATCCAAACTTCGGACAAGACTTGTTTTGCAGGTTCCGACGGCGACCTCGTTCTCCCTAAATCCAGCTTCGACTCCGATGACGATCAAATTTCTCTCTCTCTCTCTCTCTCTTATATATATATATATATATATATATATATATATATATATATATATATATATATATATATATATATGATCTAAATATTGTTTGATTATTGGAGGCGAGAATTTTGCACCAACGGGTCCAACATGGGCGCGCGTACACACAAAAGCCAAATAAAAATTTCTTCGGGCATTCAGTATACCTTTGTGCATACTTTTATTATATAATTTCTATCTTTATTAATTATCTATATTTAAAGGTTACTGCGAATTCACCTCACTGATTTCCCAAGCCATTATCTTGTGCCATGTTACAAGAAAACGGAGTCGTCTCTCCTGGTCCTCTATGTGTTTTCATGAGATGATCAGGAGCTTAGTTCCTGGTTCACCCGTTATTGACCACGTTGCTTTCTTCCAATGACTATTAGTATTCTTTAACCCTGACAAAACTAGCTAGAAAGATGGCTAGGCGTAGACACGGTTGGTGAAAAAAATGAACCGAAAATGTGGCTGCTGTCCCCCATAATTTCCAATGATACAAATGGGAAAACCAAGCTATTAACATGGTTCAGCAATCAAATGATTATACTTCCCCAGGGTTTCTATGTCAGAAATTAAACATAGATCCAATTTCATGCAGCTCTTGAGCTACAAGAGCTAGACCCGATCTTTCGAAACAATGATCAGCTTATTTCTTTTGATTGAAATAGTTAATCAGGTTGTGAAGAGCTCTAGTTTGTCATGCTCGTACCGGTACCCCATCCAATTGGAGCCCGGTCTTTTATTATGGTTAGGTCGCACAAGGCCGTAACATGGGTTTCCTCAGGCTTAGTCCCAGGCTTAACCCGGCCCCCAAGTACCAAGAATTCCATTCCAGCCTGGGTGTTAAAATGGTCCAATTCTTAACAAATGTAACTGCCAAGTACGTACCATGTCAACATAATATTTACAGAGAAATTCTTTTTACACCGGGTGTCCATGGTGACCGACTCTCATGCGAAGCCGAATCAAAAAAAAAAAAAAAATTTGGACATCGATTCCGCATGAGAGCCAATCACTGCGGATGGTGTTCCTTACAAAGAGGCTAAAGCTAATTCCTTTGTGAGAAAAAACTTGAAGCACCCCAAGTCCTTCAAGGGGAAAGGGTGTAAGAACAAGGACCAAGTCCAAGCACTGCCTTGGAAGGACAAATCTCCACCTGCACCGCAGCACCAAGCATTAGATTACTTGAACCATAAAACCCCACCTCCAAGTCCATGGACAGAAACAAAAGAAGCAGGTAGATAAAATACAATGAGCTATCCAAGTGCTGGTTACTTGGAGACGAGCTTTAGCTACTTGTATTTCTTTCAAGACCAGTACTGCTATACGGAAAGAATGACACGTCGAGTTTAAGTTGTTCATGAAACATTTTGAATGGCAAGCTCAAGCTATTAAAATTGCATGTGTAAGACCGCATAATGTCACTGTTACGGTTCGAATTCGAGACTTCTCTAAGTTGAGAGGGATGCCAACCAGCTTAGGAAGGACTGATGATTAGCATTCGGTGCTCGTTCTACATATACATGGTTATGCACTATGCATGTACAATAAATGATATGCGGTGTACAGAATCCGTGCTTTATAATTATATGCATACATCCATCCATAAGTAATGTGACCCCGGGTCTCATCCGTCTTGCCGCACACAATGATTACAAAAAAATCTACTGAAAGATGAGAAAAAAATATCTACAGAAGCGAATAAATGATTTTACCAAAAAAAGTGGGTCTAATTTAACCAAAAAAAAAAGGGACAATTTATACTAATATATTGCATTTGCCAACAAAAGCAGGGATACTATGATAACACTTACAACGTAAATCTAGAGGTAGATTACGTAGTTTAGCTTTATTTTTGCATTTGTATTCCCTTTAATTATGCCACTTATTCAAATCCTTAGGATTGTTCCTTGATCTCAAGCAATGTAGTTGTTGATATGGAGTGCAGATGGCGTACATGATGGGGCATGCGGGTGCGAGGAATTGGCACAATAAAAACACATAATGATTCAATCTTGCGGATTTGGATTATTTGATCATAGTCCTTGCAGACCTCAGAACACCCAAAAAGGGGGTGTCATTTTGTATGACTGATAAAGCCATTAAAAGACATCGTTTCATTTGATGCCTATTAGATCCGGAATTGATTCTTCTACAAAAAGAAAACCAATGCTCGTTGCTAATTATCTTAAAGCTATCTTATATAGTGTTATAAGATAAAGAAAATCAATGCTCATTTTGAAAGGTGACCTACCGACCGGAATAACCCTTCTCCTTGGGATGCGTTCAAGGCAACTCAGTGGAACCGTATTGGACACAGACACCAGCCTGGGGCCTCAGTCTTGCACCCACCTCAGGCCACCAACCCATTCATTCATATGGACATCGAAATCTACAACTGACACCAATGACTAATAATCTTGAGTCAAAGGTTAGTGGATGAATTTTCCTCCCCAATAGATTATTAAAATATGGCCTAGGGTCCAAAGAATCAGACTTAATAACCTACACATTTTGGCTAACAACTGACGGCTCTACCTCCTTATAAAAAGATATATATGAAGGGAACCCTCAGACAAGAACAATACCCGGAGGGAAAAACTACATTTCTTTCTCATCATTTTTTTCTTTTCTCTACTATTCTCAAACTCCAGTGAACTTAATCATTAATTGATCTCCCGCCAGAAAATTTTCGATGAGTATAGACTTTTCTTGTAGGGTTCGTTTGATTGGGGTATATCAGATTATGAGATAATCTGATAACTCATGAGAATCATTTATTTAGAAAAATGATTACGAAGGAAAATAATTTTTACTATATTTTATTGGTGAAAAAATTACTCTAAAAAATAATATCGAAAAAATGATTATTATGTTTGGTTGGAGGTAATCCTATATAGAAATATGGCAACATTTACAAATATATCCTTCAATATAAAATAATTTTTTAATACTAAAATAGTATTGTTATCTTTAATTAATTTTTATATGATGACTATAATCATATAATCATTTACATAATGCTATATTGATTTTAATTTTTTTATAAAAACTCATTATTGAATAAATTTTAAAGCATATTAGAATAAAGTCAATGATTACATATGCAGTTTTATTGAGAGTATTTTTATTAAATATAAATTATGATCACTTAAAAATTTGTCAAATATCAATCTTTTTATGATATTTATTTTATCTTCTTTCTTCGAAAAATAAGCATGAAATCCATCAATTTTTTTATCATTTTTTTCTTCTACTTTTCATACCAAATGTGATAATCTGATATAAAAATTATTTTATCACATCAGATTATCTCAAATCAAACGATCATATAGATTTTTTTTATTATTTTAATTTTCGGAACTTCAGCTATATCAGCTTTGATCCAACTTTTTTTGGGGACCAGCAATATTTCTTAGAGTTATAGTGTCTACTACCAACTCTGCTCAACTTAACAGTTACTCAAAGTCGATGTTTTGCCAGGCCAAACAAATGCATGATTTGTCCACCTCAATCCATTTAAGGGGCTGCACCAGTTTGGTGTGCTGTGCCCGCCGGTCTTGCTGTAGCCCAGCCCCATCGTTTTTTCTTCAAATTGGGAACAAAAATGTTGTTGTCGTTTGCGGGTAACCTTCAACAGAAACATCTAACGGTACCATGTCGTCCGCCACAAAAGATTTGCGGTTCCGAAAAGTTGCTACATGCGGCACCTTAACGGAGTTAGCAGATCTGAGCCGTCCAATTAGTATGATCTAGTCCGTTCGATGAAGGCCATCACCTTTTCAATTGGCACGTAGCAATCATGTCTTCCCGTACGTCGACAAACCGAGAGCCTTTCTGCGCAGTTATTTTCGGTTGGAGCGAAAGACGTGGATCAAACCTCGAAATCTATCATTTTCCTGTTATTTTTTTTGGCTGGTCGTACATTTTTTTATTTATTTTTTTGAAAGTTTTATTTTGAAATAGGATTAGCGGGTCTGATTTCAACTGTAATTGAGCTAGGGGATATCGCCTTTTTTTTTCCTTTTTTTTTTTTTTTGATAAATCAAATTTATTAAATCAATTTAAAATAAAAATATTTATAAAAATTAACAAATCAAATACTAAAAATATCTAAAAAGACCATCCGAAATATAAATCCAATATAATTAGCCAGTATGTGGCATCTAATCAACACCTTTATTTGTCTTCCTATAAATATGTATGATTTCAAAAGATTGTAGGATGGCCCTTATCTTCTAATAATTTTGTCGAAGTGGATAAATTACAATCTCAAATAAAATGAGATAACCATTTAGCAATAGTCATAAAATCTTGTTCAAATATAATGTGGGTCATATTCAGAATTCTTAAAGCATATAATGAATCTTTCCATGCAGATTGAAATTCTATGGTTGGCACTATGGTATCAAACATACTAACACCTTCTGTCAAAAGGATTAAAGAAATTTGTAATAAATATAGATTATGATTGTATATTTGAACATTGATTGATATAATATTGAAAATTTTATCTTTACATTTTCTATATTATTCTAAGAAAAGATGGTGTTCTCCTTTTCGAATCTTGAGATCACGACACTTCTCTCTCTCCATAAGCTCCTACTATAGAAAAATGATACATGTAAGTGATACGTGGAGTTATGGAAAGCTATAGATATCAGGATAGGGTAGATGAATTCGATTATAAATATTATAAATGATCTTTTTCATATGCCTTCTAGTTCTAAATTAGAGAGATACAATCATTGTTGCTGTAGAATTTCAGCTCTAGTCGAAATGGTTGGAGTGGCGGCGACTAGTCTTCCGATGGTGAGATATGCAAAAGATCCTAACCAGAATTGGCTATGCCAGGATCCTTCGATTCTCAAATTAGAATTTTGGAATAAAAAATGAGTGTACGAGTGAAATAAAAACGTATATAAGGATCTCTTTGAGATCTCTATTTATATACAGAGGTCGAAGCCATTCAAGGGGTGTCATCCTATCCGATTCGAGTGTAGCGTGATGATACTCATGATCGAAATTCTTGAGATCAGATGGTTAAAACTGTCTTATTCGAATCGTGGCCAACTATCACAAGGTGGTCACACAAATTTGAAAACGTGAAAAATTTAGGTAGATCGAACTGGATCAGGGTCGGATCAGTTGGCAGTTGGGATCAGACATCAATGAAGCAATTGACAACTAGATTTGGACTCAAAAACAAGGGACATGTGTTGGAAAAAATCATACCAGCTGAAGATATAGCCATCTCAGACATTGTCGATATCTACCGTATGATCAACCAGCTTTAAGTCCAGAGAGACATCCATAACGACCCCTTGTTAGCCATTGAATTTGGCGGCTGCCAATCCCTATTCCTTCCTTTGGTGAGTAAGATGGCTGCCAATCTCCACCCCTCCCTCCATTGAGTTCAGCAGCTTTCGATCTCTACTCTTTCTTTTAGTGAGTTTGGTGGCTACCAATCTCCACCCCTCCCTCCATTGAGTTTGGCAGCTTCCGATCCCTATTCCTTTCTTTAGAGTTCGATGGCTTCCGATCCCTATCCGTCTCTTCTGGGAGTTTAGTGGTGCCGATCCCTACTCCCACTGGTGAGTTCAGCGGCTGCCAATCCCCACTACCCACTGACCTCCCTCTAATCGCCAATTCTCCCTCAAACACCATCGATCCCTACTTCGTAGTTGACCTACTCCAAGTGCTCTCTATGGTGACTTTGGCAGCCGATTTGCTCAGCGGCTGCTGATCCCTTCAGCCATCGAATCGCTTGGCCTCCGATCCTCTCCAGCTATTGGTCGCTTCGCTGATGTCCGATCTCAGTTGTTAACTAACCCAACCTCGATCCAGTCCAATCTACTCTAAATTTTTTATGCTCCATTATCGAATTTGCACGACCACCTGGCAACAGTGGGCTATGATCCGGTTAATATAGTTTTAGTCGTCTGATCTCAAGAATCTTGACCACGAATGCCATCATATTGTACTCATATCGAATGAGATGATATCCCACAAACGGCTTTGATCCCTATCTATAAATAGAAATTTTCAGATACGTTTCTATTTCTTTCACATGCTCCTTTTATGTTTTAGAATTTTGATTTGTACGTCGAAGAGTCTCCATCGAAATCAACTTTGATTAGAATTTTTTGCAAATCTTACAATCGAGAGACTAGTCACTGCCCACTCCAACCATTTTGACTAGAGTCAAAATTCTATAGCAATAATGATCATGGACATCCATGTATTCATGTATGGAGCCCGTGTGATATAAGAGATGAGGAATGGCATCCAACAAGAATATTGGTGAAACTAACGAAATTAGTGCAATTTTTTATTAAAACAAAATTAGTGTAGTTTGCAAGATTTTTTTACGTGTAATTCATAAGGGTTTGATGGTAAATCATAAATCCCTCGTGCCACGTCGCATTGTAGAAAAAAATAAATAATTTTTAAAATACGTACGGTCCGAAATTCAACTAAAAATAAATATAATTTAAACTCGAAGCTCGCTTTCGACCAGCTCTGATATGCACCTGCTCCTGACCTGCACAAGCTCAACTTCGTCCCAACAGCTCGTCTCCCAAACCCCAACAGCTTCCATTCCAAAAGAAAAGCATAAAAGCAAAGGCACCAAAACGTTAAAAAAAAAAAAAGAGAGAAAAAAAAAAAGAAAAGGCGCCAAAATGTAGGGCCCAAATCATAGCCCCGCATTAATTAGGCCCAGCACCTTGACGAGCTAGCTACAAGGTCATTCCTATTTCTTCCGTGCTCCTCTACAGGTGCTCATGGCCGGCCCTAAAGCCATTATCTACTTATTTTGTTTTTTAAAACAAAACTTTGATAGTAATGGAAGGTGGTTGGTTCTGATCATCGGCCACCTTTTTTTAAATTTTTTTTTTAAAATTTTTTTATCAGTTACGACTTACGAAGTCCGCATTTACCACTCCGAATTGTCACATAAAGAAGCTTCAGACCCTTCTCTTGAGATGTGTGAGGGCTACAGGAAGAGAAGGGACAGAGACGGCAAGGTGGTGTGTGGTGCTTGCAGTGCTAGCGCTGGCACTGGCACTGGCGCCAGTTCTAGCTAACGCTAAGAATGTGCCGGGCCAAGTCTCAGAAAACGCCAGGAATCCGGCCAGCGACAATGCTGCTGGTCTCCACGACCAAAAGGGATCGATCGACTTTGTCATCGGTGGAGTTGGTGGCTACGGTGGCCTAGGTGGTGCCACCATCGGTGGCCTGCCAGTCCTCGGCGGAGCGGCGGGAGGCGTTGGTGGTTTCGGTGGCGTACGTGGCCGGACTTGGTGGGGCTGGTGGTGCAGGAGGCGTTGGTGGTGTCGGCGGTCTGGGTGGCGTTGGAGGTGGTATCGGTGGCGTTGGTGCTCTTGCTGGTCTACTTGGAGGTGGCGCCGGTGCATGGTATCTTTCCCGGAGGTAGTTGACCCATGTCTCGTCCTCGTCGTGTGCATGTTATTGCATGCAAGCGAGGGGTTAATTAGGTGCGACATCGATCGGGAGAGAGTCCTTAATTTATTTAGTTGGTCTTCGAATAGGATAAGTTTTCTTCACGCATGATGCTTGCTACTAAGTGGATGTTTGGTTGAAGGGAGTTGGAGTTTATAATCAAAATGAAAATAGATGATTTTGTTCTAATTATTTAGTTGGAAGGGTTTTATTTCAATTTTGATTTCAGAATGAAATAAGAATGATCTAATCTATCCCAAATTCAATCTGCATCCTGGATCACTTTCTCCTCTAAGATGTCCAAATAGAGTGGAAATTTACAGGCCAACCCTTGAGCTCGAGGCAAGTTAGAAAGGTTCTGACGCAAATAAGAACTGCTTTTTGATATTTTCATCGTTCGTTCGTTTTTCAGGGATTATTTAGTCTCTGGGGAAAAGAGAAGCTGGGGATACACCAACTTTATAGAAAATACGAAGATAACTAATTTGGCTTCGGGCATGCTGGACTCGAACTTATTGATGCTAATTAGAAGTAATTATTCAGTTTGGCTTGGTTTGCTCAGTCCAGTCGTCTGATGTTTGGGTCGATTTCCATGGGATGGTTTGGTATGTAATGATTTTGTTCGATATGGTTTGATGAAAACATTTCTGACTGATAGAGGATTAAAATTTAAGCCAAGGCTAATGGAAAAATCAGAAGCCGCATTGTAGACACAACAAAAGCGATTTATCATCTCCCCTTTCAGCACCATTTCTACCTATACAAATCCTTTTCTGCGCAAAAATCTCTATCGGCCTTCAGCCTTTAAGCTTGAACCAAGCTAACCTGATTGCCGACCGGTCTAACCTTTTTTTTTTCTTCCAAGGAAATATTGATGCCCAAGATCCATGATGCGTATTCATGTGAAGAAAAGTTCAGGGGAAAATGACCAATAATACCGCTTGACGCTGCACGTCTAGATTAAGTGGTTGCACATTAGAATCTTCACAACAAGCCTTCTCAAGTCGGGCAGGAATAGGCGCTAATAAGTTGGAACAGTTCGTACAAAAAAGCACAAAAGACAGGAGAACAAAAACTATTTTAAACAAGTGAATGAAATAATTAATTAACGAATAAAAGTAATAATAATTTTAGGTTAATATCAATGTATTTCAGGGTAGCTGATGATGCTTGATCAAAGAATGCGCACATCACAAAACAGAAGAGAATGGGATTCCATAGCAGAGAATGGATGACCAACTCCCGAGATCCGATCCAGCATCAATGCAAAGAAAGAGGCCGCTCACTCAAATGATGACCCAAAATCCAAGATCCCCAATCAGTAGTGCGATTTGTACAAAATGAAACAATTATAGTTAGTTGCTAGAAGTCCAAAGACAAGAAATGTATACAGAAATCCTTGTCTCCATATGGGTTTCATATATGAGAATCCTCCTTCCTGGGCAACACAAACACCATGCTCATGAATGACAAATTCCCAACGATATTTTCACTTACAAATATACAAATCGGACAAGGAATCATTGGGAGGCCAGGAAAATTTTTGATGAGGTTAATTTCTGCGTTGATGCTGTATACCGAAGATCCGACAGCAAGCGACTTCCTGTTTAAGCCTTTTGTCGTAGTTGCTTCGCTTGTGGAAAGAGAGAACCCTTGCAACATTTGCAGCTTTGTTATGTTTCCAGGAGCTTGACAAAATCTTCAAGTCATGCCCCTTTTGTAGAGTCGACATGATAAAAACTGTTTTTCAGTATGTATATGCTTAAAATTTTAATCATCAGGATCCATCTCTTCATCCTGTTCAGGTCTGTTTCCATCAATTCTGCTTCCATTTTCAGAGTCGCCCTCCTCATCGCTGTCATCCTCAGGCAACTCACCCTCCTCAACTTCCTCATCTTGTGCACCAGTGGCCTTTGCAGAAACCATTGCAAGGCCATGAACCATCCAGTCTGGGCACCTGTCCTCACCACCATATAGCAGTTCACCATTTTGGCCCTTCACAAGCTTAGAATTGTTGGGCAATGTGGACGTTCTACAGGAACATTCTGGCAATGGATGAGAAAGGAATGATGCAGGTTTTGATAATTGGGCCTCCGCTATGAAGCCATCCACACCTAAACTCTTGTTGAGGTGATCCCTCACGAGAACCGTCCAGTTGCGTTTTGGATGATATAGATTGTCACGATTAGTTTCAAAAAGCTCAACAATAGTTTTCCTGGTACAAGGTAAGAAGTCAATTACTGCAGAACATAGACATATATAATATTGAAATTGATAGGCACCTGAACTTCTAAAATGGAATGGATGTATGCTTCTAGCACCTATGACTTGCCAAACAGTTTAAGTTGCTAGATTTGCTATAAGCCCAGGAATCATACCAACTCATACCGCATATTTATATAGCAAGAAATTTACTCTTTGGCTTAGTGGTCAGTAAATATATAGATAAAATAAGACAGACTAATTTTTATAAAGATGCTTGACATAAAGTTCTCAATTCCAGATATTATAGCAAGTTCATTTATGAAATTCTTCAAGATAAAGAAGGAAATCACCAACCAAACTGCTTCCAGAAACCTATCATGTTTTATACTGTGTAATCTACCAGTTTTCGATTCTGTTTAATGTCATATTTGGTCGAATTTGGAATTTTATTAGTAAACTTTATGGTTATGGCTTTACAGTAAGAACTTTACAGAAACAAACATCAGCAGTTATAATTAGGTTGAATAATTGTTATAGGATATCAAATATAAGATATACGAGCTTAAGTAGCAGGCATTATTAGTTAAGCTGGACCTGCAGCTCCTGTTGACCCTCTCAGAACATTTTGCCTGCTTCTTGTTCTAAGAAGATGGGAAAAATAATTAACAGACGCACTGGTAAATGTATTGCAACCAGGACATGGTAATTTAACATCACGAATTAAATGCATCCAAAAGCCACTCTGATACCTAACTAATGCAATTGATGCATGAATGATGAGTTGTCATGTATGATCATCAATAGCAAACCATAAGTCATTCTAGTCACTAGATCAACTGGATGGTTCAACAGCAACACAGTAGCCCATAGGATTTTACCTGTCAGGGCGGTATGTCATGCCAGAAGCTGTTTGGTATAGTCGGTGCCCCATGATCAAGCCTGAAAAATCTGGCCACCCACTCCCATCATTGTTGAAGCCAGGAAAGAATGCATCAGCTTCAATGGAAACATAATAATCAAGAGCATCCCAGAGCAACCTGTGTGCCTGCGTCCTCAAATCCAAAGGCAAAGGGTCTGGCTCTTTGTCAGTCTCGGCAACCCAACCGTACCAACCTTCCTTCTCATGCTGATAAAAAGGCCTAGCAGGAGGTGGAGGAAGTGGTCGTGGCCGAGGCCCAGCTCTTTTCCACTCTTCAATAAGTTGTTTCTCACTTTTCACAGGAGAGGGTTGATGCAGATTTGAAGGAAGAGGGTATTCGGGTCCAAACAAACTGGACAGCTCTTTCTTACTGCACAAAGAAGTACGATCCACTAAGTTTGTGTACATGGCTCGCAAAGGAATTAAAATCCTTTGCCCACCAAACGTTTCAGCACCAGCCACATATATTATTGTATTTGGAGGATATCCCATTGCCCTAAGGAGAAGCCCCACCTGCACAGTAACCTTTTTGTCAATCAAACTAGTGGTAAAAAACTATATAAATGATGCAACAGGAGGCTACAACAAGCACCAGCTTATGGTTGAGAAAATGATCAAGCTATTCAGACCTTCCAAAAAAGAAATAATGATACAAGAGATAAAATGTTACGATATTAAGAGAAATATAAACTATGAAAACCACAAAGGTTGATGTTGCAAAATAGATAGAATATTTGCCTTTTATTTATGTCACAGCAGATGAACAAAATTATCACTAAGTCCCAGATCAAGAAAAATACTGGTTAGAAAGGGACATATCAATAGAAAGGAACACTTTTACAGGTTATGCAGATAAGCGAGCATAAATACAATATGAAAGAAAAGGAGCTTCTTCAGCTTTTTCTATGGTTCACATACTAAAATTCCACCACTGCAAACAGGATAAGAAGATCCCCAAGAAATTCTAACAGGTATCACTTGCTCTGCTTCGTTATATGAAACCTTCTAAGGGGAAAATAATTACCTAAGATGTTCTTCAGCAACAATTGGCTAAATGTTAACAAATTAACCAGCAAAATAAGAAAGGCACTTTTAGCATCATTTAATAGAAATAGTTTGGCCAGAAGCTGATGGAATTATATCGTCCATGGAAAACTTATTAACTAAAATATGACATGATTAGAACTGCACAGCAACAATTCAGATCACCACTACACTGTATAACAGCTTCAATGATAACACTAACTTTTGCTAGCAATCACAGGGACTCTCAAGTTATATAAAACCACAAAATCACAGGGACTCTCCAGATGTATAACACCACGAGTTTCAAAGAAACAAAGCATGATACATAATTTGAGCTACAATTCTCTCATGAAGTTGGCAGTAAGTACACATCAAGAAGTACATTTGGTTTCAGACTCAAAATTGCTACATTGTATCACAAAAGCAAAATTTTCAACATATAATCCAATATTAGAACTTAGCTCGTGATACAGTGAGAAACCAAAAGCATTGTTTTATCCAACTTTTACATTATAGTTTGGCATGTCAGAAATGACTAAGCAAAGTCACCTCTTCAGGCATGAGAGGGCATGAGCCATTTTTCTTTTGAGCCACTGAATCAACACTAAGTCCTTCATGAACTATTCCATGTTTGATCATCTGCTTCCTTCTGTATTGTATTAGTTCAGTGTGAACATCCTAGGCAGCATAAAGTAAAAAGCTAATCAAGAAAGGAATAAGTGAGGCATGGAAATAAGATGTAACAATGTAACAGAACCATTGGAAGCACAGCCAAACTATCTCAAATCATATAAATGTCCAATGGAAGGTGTGTCCGAAGAAAATTTACCAAAAAATGAAGAATGACCGAAGGAAAAGCAGCATAAAGACTCGTAGTACTATTCAAAATTCATCTACCAGGGATCAGTTATCATACCAACCTGGAAAAGCTCAGCACAGCCATGAAATGCTAGGGTGTCTCTCACAAGACCAGGGTGATATGCTAGATATGGACGGCCAAATGCTCGTAATCTGCAAAGAAACTTAAACTGAGATTAAACTGGAATCTACCCATTATAGCTGGAGACATACATGAAAAAACAGGACTAACACACAATTCCTGAAAGTTGAGAAATGTGCAAAGAACTGAGGCAGAGGACAGATTCTATGGTAAAACATAGAGACCATATAATTACATAAAAGAACTGAGACAGCATTGATAAACTAAATAACTTGCATGTGCCAGAGAAGTTTCATATGATAGGGAAAGTGGTTTATTTAATCATTATAATTATTGATCATAGTAATGGAGTGATCAAGCTTAGTGGTTGTACCTCTCTACAATTTGGTTCCCAAGCACCTGAATTTCTGGGCGGAACTGAAGGGCATGGAAAGCAACACGGCACCTGAGTCTCTGATACTCTGCCATACTTTCTGGAAGGACAGACTATACAAATGATAAGAGTGTCATTAGATTATCTGATTAGTTCTAGGTGGAACATTACTTGAATGTATGCAATTTTAAATAAAGTCAAACATACCGCAACAGATAACTTCAAAATTTGGAAAAAGGATAATGGCTCTTGGAAAGGCAAAATTTCTACTTCCACTTATTGCATTCCCACATCTTACCTCCAAATGCATCCTTTGATAGGTCAATGACTTGAGATTTTGAAATCTCATATAATCCTTTCTAATAGGAATCTAATGATGAACTAAAAGGATTGAACAGAGTCACGTATGTTATTATTCTTACTATTATCTCGTGTATTTTCAGATAAGCTTATGCCCATTCCAGTCTCATGGAAAGCATTAAGCTCCAAAGACAAATGGAGGATTTGAACAAGACATGACAAGAACAAATGTTTCGACAAGACCAAATGTTTCGACAAGAAAATGATTTGATTGTGTTTCATTTCAATAGTCTCAAAGATAATTGAAAGTGTCACATACCATTGAAGAGCCAGAACAGAGGATCATGGTTTTTGTAATTTCTTAGTCAAGTGAAAAAAAACCTAACCCCTTTCCAATTGCACCTAGATTTTGGAAAGTATTTTCAGCACATCAACTGGGAAATATTGATCCTCTGGCTTTTCTTTCTCTCTTTCCTTTCCATTTAAGATGTCCTTCATCAAGCCAGGAATAATTAACACAAACGTAGCGGCCAAGAGAGCTTATGGAAGAAGGAAATGATTATTTTTTTCTTTTAACTGGTTCAGCTTTTAGTTACTTGTATCAAAAGCAGTGGCAAGTGCAGGAAACCAGAAACTGCAAAAATTAGACAAAGTATCCAGGGAGAATCAGGGCAATATAATAAGAAATATTATGCAATGACTGTAATTGACTCATTTAATTGGTGCATCATAAAATATTTAGTAAAAAATTCTAGTATTGTTTTGTTCTCAATCTTTGAAGTAATAGTGGGAACTTACAGCACCTGAAGTAAAAAAAAATTGATTAATAAGCTTTGGTTAAGCATAAACAGGAACACAACTCCAACTACGGATCCCAATTTTGGAGGGCTTCTTCTAGGTTTCCTTCTTGGCTTGTTACCTGGCTACACAAAACGACTACCCATTTCTTTTCTAAGGAGTTCACAGAAAAGGCTTTGTTTTAAGGATAGATGGTTAGGCATTGATCGGAACCTTCAAGACTTTTCACTTTGTAGAATCATTATCTCGTAGCACTTACGCATTATGTGGCCTCACAGGCAGTTTGTATTAGGAAAAACACAAAATAAATAAATTTCATAAAAATACATAAAAAGATAAATATGGAATTAAATAAGTGAAATATAATCAGAACAAGAAAAACTAAGAGAAAGCAAGAAGGGTTGAGCAGAAAAGGCATAGGAGGAGTACAAGCGAAGGCAAAGGAGATTACAAGAGAAAATGTACCAAATCGGCTGTCACCTCCCTTATCTGCCATCTCTACCTCTCTCAACCTCACAGGACAGTCAGGGTTTAAAACTTTTCTGCCCTTTAACCCTCAAAGTGATGTGTGGACCATTATACCTTAATCTGCACACAACCCACATCACCCAATGCAACCAACTAGGCCAAATATGCAAGTGCTTAAGCTTACATGGTCCACTTAGGTACCTACCTTGCAGCCCATATAACCATCGATATACAGGGCCTGCTTGACACATATTTGGGACAGACAAGGGCCTGCCACATATGCATATTTGACTACAAATACAGCTCTCTAGAACAATATTTCTTTCTTTCCTCTGTTTGATTCCTTACAAAGGACAATCATGTAGAAAAAATATGAACAACCTTAAGTAGCAAAGTCTCATGGTTCAGCCACCATAGGTAACCAATACTAGAGGGAGCTACCTGCCAATTGGATGAGTTAGTGAAGTCTCATCATGATATAAGAGACCTGGCCTCGTTTCCCACTCTCTAATGATAAAAAAAGGTGGTTTCCTCCCACATTAAAAAAGAAAAAAAAGAAAAGAAAAGGTGACCAAAAGAAAGGATTCTTTCATGTTTCTTATTGCAATAAGAGTATGTACAAAATAAAAGAAAAGTTTCTTCTACTTCTTTGACATGGCATGGTACATCTACAAAGGAGTGAACTTTCAGCTAGCCACGATGCCTAGGATTCATGGTAGTGTGAGCAGCTAGTTCCTTTAATCCTCTCAAGGTCCAATCAGCACTTACCTTTGATACTCTAATGTTAAATAATATTCTACCTTTGCATCCCATCTTTCAATCTTTCAGTCCTATCATTTAATCAGTAAGAACCCCTAAACCTTCCCACAGAACTATATCATATTCAGTTTCTTTTTCCAGACAAACATAATCATAATTTCAATTTTATTGTTGAAACTAAGAAAGCCTACAATTTCTTTGATATCAGTCCATAAAACCTTCAAAGCTTACAAATTAAGTTGTAGATTCTCTACCCTTATGGACCAATACTTGTCTGTGACATTAAGATCCCCTTAAAATAGTAACTGTTGCAGTATTGCTGGTTTAAACAAGAATTCTAGTAAATCCAATTTTAGGTTTTAAAGAAACCACATTCAATCAAAGATCCTTTACCACTCCTGTGTCAGTATAGCTTTTATTTCTAGCCATACACCATGTAAAAGTAAATCTGATGTGCTTGAAGGTTAACCACAGTTTCTTTTCTTCCCATTATTATTTGTGTGCATCAAAAAAATAATATTTATGTATGTGATGTACTTGTTTTATTTATAAAAAAAGAAAACAAATCATAAGGCATTAAGTAAAACAATGTTCATATCCAAATATCAGTTGGAAGCTTGAAATCAGTAGACATTCAGTTCTTGAATATTTGAGGAAACAGCAAAGTTGGATCCACATATATATTTCAAACAAGACCAACCTGCAAGCATGCATGAAAGAATGTTAAGGGTGCCTCCATAGTTCCGCATGCATAGCGAAAGTTTAAGACATGTGAAATGCCCATGCTCCATATCATAGCTGTCAAGAGCAAAGACTGACAAAAGCAGCCATTTATTTTACTGTTGTGCTGCCTATAACATCCTTGTTTCCTTGCAGACTACTCAACAACCGATAGTATGTATGCAAGCTTATTTGAAAGGCAGTATATTCATCAGTCCAGAATAGTAGAATGACTGTATTGCCCACAATGGTCAAGTTGGAGTTGCAGGAATCACAATCAGTTGTATGGCATAATTAGAGATAAGATATCATCAATTATAATGAATATACATGTCAACAACAATCTAAAATCCATTTTTGAAGGATAACACACTTATAGCTGGAAGCCATAAATAAAGAAAGTCGGATAAAAATCACACCTGAAGGCATCCACCATTATTGATTATTAATCCAACAACTTTTGATCGTTTAAGGTTAGGTAACACTTCTGTGAGATAGAAACTTGGTGGGGCTGAGTTTCGAGGTGAAACTGTAGGAAACTTGGTCTTTTTTCTAGCCTCCTTCAAATCATTTGGCAAGCTCTTTACAACAATGACATCATTAGAAAGTGCAGCAATAAATTGTTCCTCATTGTAAAGATAAGAGAAACTCTTGAATTTGGTACTGGGGAATACAAGAACAAGCAAAACACATTAACTTCAGCTTACAACAAAAAGTTAGTTGTCTAAAATGTATTATTTTACCAGAAAAGGAATCAATGGGAAAAGAAACCTGATGCCTTTTGAGTGAAGACTTTCTTGAATCTCCGGAATGACTAAGGTGGCATTCAAAAGCCTGGCGATGGCGACAAGATCACAGATCTAGCATATGAAGAACCACATTATATATTTATATTGGAGAACACACACACACACACTCTTCCTAGATGAAAAGGACCTACCGAAGATCTTATCTTAGCAAAGCCACCATATATCTTAGCATATATGAAACCATTCTGCTCTTTCAGAACTGCAGGAAAAAAAAAGGCCACATGATTGATATATCACAAAAGCCCAAGCACTTAATCTAGAAGAAAAAAGAAAAGCATTGAATTCAAGCAGATAGTAATATTGGCAGATAACTAATCACATTAAAACTCTGCTAAATAGCAGTCAATTTTGAATTTATTTTCATGTTGCCTATTCAACAAAAAAATGATGGTTCCCTCTATTTTTGATACCTTTCAGTTTGAACCATCTGGAGGCAAAAAAAAATTAAGGGGCCTTAACATGCTCATAAACCTTGTCTGTAAGGAATGGATTTGACAGGATATCTCGCATGCAGAATACAGCCATTCCAAGTGTCAAGAGATCACGTCTGGCACATAACAAGGCTTTGGTTGTAGGTTTTGTACATGGAATTCCTTTTGCTTTCAAGCTCACATGAGCTGGGGCAAAATACAGCGCCCTCTGCCATGAAGGAGTTGACTTGAGGATGCTCAAGGTGTGTATTGGTGCTTCTGTTTGACAGTGTGCTTGGGCAACAAGAAGAAGTCCCTGCACAGGCTAGGTTCATTTTCAAGATAGGCACATAAAATAGCAGTGGCACATAACTAGGCTTTATGTTGGGAAATGTACATAGAATTCCTATATGCCTTCAAGCTCACATGTGCAGGGGACAAAATAGAGTGCCCTCTGCCATGCAGGAGTTGACCCAAGGATGCCCAACGTGTGTATTGGTGTTTCTGTTTGACTGTGTGCTCAGGCAGCATGAAGAAGTTCCTGCACAACCTAGCTTCATTTTCCCAGAGGTACAATTATTAACAATCCTCAAAACTAAAGTTACTATTCTCAGACAAATTTAACCTGCTCCATGCCAGTTTACAACTGGTTTAGGTTGATTTCTAATTGATCATGAATGAATGTGGACATATTTAAATGAGAATAGAATGGTTCTAGGTTTAACAAAGTCTGAAGTAGTTTGGATGCAATCAGGCACTTCATATAGCTGCACGAATATGGCAACATAATGGTCTACCTATGGCTCTTGTAACTAAAATATATTAATGAGTGAAGGGCAGGATAACTAGCTATATCATCCAAAAATGTAAAAAATGTTCATGTTGGTTCAGGTGTTTATCTTTTGGATGGATAAACTGTTTTAAGAAATCCATACGATCATGTAAGTCACTGATAGTCTACTCATGGCTCCTTTAACTGGAACATATTTATGCACTATAACACAAGATAACTAGTTATATCAAGGCAAAAGATCCATTTACAATGTCGTATGGAAGTCACTATAGCCTGGGTTTTAATAATCTTTTTTATATCACTTGTTATCCCAATCCTCCCAACTCTAGCCATGAACTACAAGTTCTACGGTTTTATTCTTATTTTCCATCTTTGGTTTCTAAATTGTTTTGGTGAGGACTTATTGCTGTTCAACTTCTATTGAGTGAATGTATGACACAAAATTATGTAATGTAAAAGAAATTAAAGCAATACATTCATCAAGGAGCTTGAATTAGTCATACCAGGATAGAAGGTTCTAGGATTAGCATATGGCTGCACAGTTTTCAAAGAGCTTACAGGACCCCATAGCTTTCGATACCTGAACTTCTGTAACATCATTTTAACAGCAATCATCAAATAATTCTGACCCCAAAAAAATGCATAAGGTGTTTGCTAATATAGCATTTAGGAAAAATAATGTCAGTGCATGTATAATCCTGCTATCAAAAACATTTGGGATTCAGCACAGCCACTACTTCAAAACTCGAACACAGTATTATAATGACTATGGCAATAAATATAGTGGCGATGAACATACTTGTCCAATTTGATAGAAATCATCCTCTCGTAACTTGTACTGTATGAAGTCTCCAGTTGAATAATTAGCAAGAAGAAGGTGCACCAGCAAAGACACCATGGATAAGGCAATACCCACAAGTGCAGCCAACTTGAACTTGCTCTTGTAAAACATTTTGAACTATTACTTGCATTTCAAACCCTACATGTTATCCAGGTAATATATTAGAAAGAAATACAAATAATTATATAAACAATTTTTAATGCATAGGTCAATACAGTATAAACTATAAACTAAGTCAATCAGAATGAATAAGAAAAACCCAAAACCACATATAGCATATTAAAAAAAAAAAGAAAAGAATATATTCAGGTAGCTGGAAACTGAACTAAACTTTCTAATAGGAAAAACCAGCAAGACATCTCGCATCATAGCTATTAGGGATAAATCCCGCTCCCGCCGAAGTCCAGCCTGATGCTTAGCCTAATGCAACTGGTAATCACGGAAAAGCTTCGATCAAAAATTCTCCTCCAGCAGATAGACCCCAACCGAACTCCTCCAGCGGCCGGACCCCAACCGAACTCCTTCAGCCGACCGGATCCTTCAGCGGCCGAATCCTAACCAAACTCCTTCAGCGGCTGAACTCCTCCAGCGATCGAACTCCATCTAGATTTCTCCTTCAATCGGATTCCTCCAAGAGCCGAACTCCTTCCAGACCTCTCCTTCAGTCGGATTCCTTCAGGAGCCGAACTTCCTCCAGACTTCTCCTTCAGATGGATTCCTCCAGGAGCCAAACTCCTTCCGGACCTCTCCTTCAATCGAATTCCTTCAGGAGCCGAACTTCCTCCGAACTTCTCCTTCAGTTGGATTCCTTCAGAAGCCCAACTTCCTCCAGACTTTTCCCTCAGTCGGATTTCTCTAGAAGCCGAACTCCCTCCGGACTTCTACTTCAGTCGAATTCCTCTAGGAGCCAAACTTTCTTCGGACTTCTCCTTCAGATGGATTCCTCCAGGAGCTGAACTCCTTCCGAACCTCTCATTCAGATAGATTTCTCCAGAAACCGATCTCCTTCCGGACCTCTCCTTCAGTCGGATTCCTCTATGAGCCGAACTTCTCCTTCAATCGAATTCCTCTAGAAGTCAAACTCCCCCCGAACTTCTACTTCAGTCGAATTCCTCCAGGAGCCGAACTTCCTCCGAACTTCTTCTTCAGTCGGATTCCCCAGGAGCCCAACTCCCTCCGGACTTCTCCCTCAGTCGGATTCCTTCAAGAGCCCAACTCCTTCCGGACTTCTCCTTCAGTCGGATTCTTCCAGGAGCCCACTCCTTCCGAACTTCTCCTTCAGTCGGATTCCTCCAGGAGCCGAACTTTCTTCGGACTTCTCCTTCAGTCGGATTCCTCCACGAGCCCAACTCCTTCCAGACTTCTCCTTCAATCGGATTCCTCCAGAAGTCGAACTCCTTCCGAACTTCTCCTTCAGCCGAGTCGAACTTCTCCACCAGTCGAACTCCTTCAGCCGAACTTCTCCACCAGTCGGACTCCTTCTGGACTTCTCCATCATTCGAGCTTCTCCATCAGTCGAACTCCTTCTGCATTTCTCCACCAATCGGACTCCTTCTAGACTTCTTCATTAGTCGAACTCTATTCGAATTCCTCCAACGGATTACTTTCACATTTCAAGTAGCATTCCTCCCAGATGATCCCCTCTAGCCGTATTTCCTTTAGGAGTCCGAACTCCTCTGAAATTGACATATATCAAAGCTCTTCACCCCTCCACGTGACCTCGAGCGGCTCAGTACCGAACGGCTACGGCTGTCACTATCAGTCTGCTGCAGACGATGCCCCTCTCCGTAACAAGCTCCGAGCGGCCAGCTACCAGACGGCTACGGCTATCACTATCAGTCTACGGCAGGCGGCGCCCCTCTTCGTAACAAGCCCCATGCGACCAGCTACCGAACGGCTACAGCTATCACTATCAGTCTGCTGCAGGCGACACCCCTCTCTGTAACAAACCCTATGCGGCCAGCTACCGGACGGCCACGGCTGTCACTATCAGTCTGCTCCGGGCTCCATCTACAAAAGAAATCCTCCAGATACGTTTTCTCTAAGCTCTCTTCTCCTTCCCAAAACTCTGCCGAACTCTTTCCTGAGCACTCCATTCCTGTTGGCCAGAAGAGCTGACTTGATCGTCGGAGGATCCTATCGGAGCCACCACCAACGATTTCGGACAGAACTTTGTTTTGTAGGTCACCGACGGCGACCCCTTCTTCCTCAACTCCAACTCGGTCCGGCATCGATCAGATTCTGCACCAACAGAATTGACGCTAGAAGAAGGGCCTCTGTTCCCGAGGTTCTCTTGTTCTTAAAGAAGTGCTCAGCAGCGATCACTCTTCTTCTTCTCTAGAGTTCTTTCCGAAAAAAAAAATGCCTCCCAGGAAAGCTTCGACCCGACGATCAACGACCTCTGCAGTGAGATCCCGTCCAGACCTATCCGCTCCCGCTTCAGCTCCAACAACTCAAGCTCCACCTGCAGCCATGGTGAATGCAGAGCAGTTCAACCTGCTGGTCCAATAGGTTCATGATCTTATGAAGGCGATGCAAGCCATACATCAGCAGGCCCTCGCACCGATTCGATCGGAGCAGGCTTCTCCGGAGCCCCATGATCCGATCTGGGGATGACCGACTTGGGCTAGCCGATCGATGACCTCCGAAAGAGGAAAGCAGAGGGTGGAGAACCCTTGCTCGGACCATGACTCGACCCAGGGGGAGCCTTGCATCCGTTCCACCAGAAAACTCTGAAGATCAACGATCGTGAAGATCTCCTGGATTAAAGGCTCCTAAAAATGAGTCGACGAATTGAAAAACTCCGCCATACTTCCTTGCATGGTAATGATATTTACACTGACCCTCCTTTTTCTCAGAAGATTATGCAGGAACCAATCCCGCCGAACTTCAAGCTTCCGCAGTTTGAGAGTTACGATGGGACTATCGATCCGGTCGACCACATGAAGGCCTTCCGAATAATGATATTACTCCACGACGCGCCAGATGCAATTTTGTGCCGGGCGTTCTCGTCTACCCTCAAAGAAGCCACCAGGAACTGGTACTCAGCACTTAAGCCGGGTACCATCTTTTTCTTCGATCAAATGAGCCATCGGTTTGCGGCTCACTTCGTCGGCAGTCGACGTCTGCACCAAGGTTCGAATTCTTTGATGAATATCTAGCAGAAGAAGGGAGAATCTATCCGGGCTTATATCATCCGGTTTAACGCTGCTGGATTGGAGGTCCGAAAACTAGATCAGTCTATTGCAATGGCCGCACTCAAGGACGGCCTTCAGAAGAATGATTTATTATTCTTTCTGGAGAAGAAGTATCCCAGGATCTTTGTCGATCTGCTAACTCGGGCTGAAGGATATGCTCGAACGGAAGAAGTCTTCAAATTGAAAGATGAGAAAGCCACAGGAGAGCGGCAATCAGACGAGTCTAGTAAACCCGCAGTTGATGGAGGGTCGAATGAAGTTTGACCGCGCTCACGGACTCCCTCCGAATGCAAGCGAGCCCGAACTCCTCGAGCTCGTCGTCAAAGAAGCCCCAACGAAAGGGCGCGAAGAAGTTCTCCCTCCAGAAGGTTTCACAACTATGCCCCCCTCAATGCTCCAAAAATGCAAGTGTTGATGGAGATCAAAGAGCAA
Source organism: Cocos nucifera (assembly GCA_006176705.1). Classification (NCBI taxonomy): domain Eukaryota; kingdom Viridiplantae; phylum Streptophyta; class Magnoliopsida; order Arecales; family Arecaceae; genus Cocos; species Cocos nucifera. The sequence goes on from QRFJ01000048.1 coordinate 1,043,706, forward strand.
CTGCCGAGGCCTGAAAGGATGCGCACCCATCCTGGCAAGCGCAATCCCAGCAAATACTGCCTCTACCATCGTGACCACGGCCATGATACTGAAGAATACATTCAGCTCCAAGACGAGATCGAGGAGCTCATCAGGAGAGGCCGACTGGATCGATTCCTCAGACGCCGACCTACTGCAAGGAAAGATCGACCGAGGGCACTGCTGCAACCAGAACCATCAAGAAGGGAGGAACAACCAGGAGATTGGCTGCCTCTCGACATCATCAACACTATCTCTAGGGACTTCGGCAAGAAGAGGCCAGCGGATCTGACGGATCAGTGAAGAGACGGACTAAAGAACCCATAATCTTCACTGAGGCAAATGCACGGGGAGTACAGTTTTCGCACAATGACGCGGTTGTAATCTCTTTAAATATAGCGGTCTATGATGTACGTCGCATCCTAGTTGATAATGAAAGTTCGGCTGACGTCTTGTTTTATGATGCTTTCTCCAAAATGTCGATATCCAACAGTCAGCTAGGATCAATAAATTTTCTACTAGTAGGCTTCGCTGGTGCTGCAGTACCAGTTGAAGATGTAATGACTCTAGCTGTGGCCGCAGAACAATATCCAAAACAATCCAGAGCGTAGGTGGATTTTCTGATAGTAAAGACTCCCTCTACTTACAATGCAATTCTCGATCGATCCGGTCTAAATGCACTTCGGACGGTGGTGTCAACTTATTATTTGAAGATGAAGTTCCGACAAGTTACGGGATCGGAGAGGTCAGAGGAGATCAAGCTCTGACGAGGCACTGCTACTCAATTGCCTTGCAAAAGGAAGAACGATCCGACCCTTATCCCGTTGACGGACTAGATGTCCGTGATGACCTTGCCGAAGAACGGGGTGAGCCCATAGAAGATCTTGTGGCCATTCTCCTAAATGACGAAAACACGGAGTATACGATGCAAATTGGCTCCAATCTGGAAGATAAAGTTCGAGAACAGCTCATCGCCTTCTTACGGAGGAATGCCGACATCTTCGCCTGGGTTCCGACGGATATGCCTGGGATTGACGTCGAGGTTATAGAACATCGGCTGGCCGTTGACCCCAAGCATCGATCAGTGAAAGAAAGAGTTCGAGGCCATGCGCCAGAAAGACAGAAGGTAATAGTAGAAGAAGTCGACAAGCTTCTCAACGCCGGATTTATCCAAGAAGTCAACTACCCGACTTGGATCTCTAACATGGTCCTAGTCAAGAAAGCCAATGACAAGTGGAGGATGTGCATCGACTTTAAGAAGCTTAACAAGGCCTGCCCAAAAGACAGCGATCCTTTGCCCAGAATCGACCAATTGATGGATGCGACTTCAGGCTACGAGCTCCTCACCTTCATGGATGCCTTCTCTGGCTACAACCAAATTCGGATGGCACCGAAGGACGAGGAGAAGACTGCTTTTATTACTAACCGTAGTCTTTACTGTTACAAGATCATATCCTTCGGGCTTAAAAATGCATGTGCGACTTATCAGCGCTTGGTCAATAAAATCTTCAAAGAGCAGATCGGCCGCAATATGGAGATTTACATCGATGACATACTGGTCAAAGCCTGAGAGATTGTCAATCATGTCGTCGACCTTGAAGAGACTTTCGATGCACTCAAAAAATACAAGATGAAGCTGAATCCAACCAAGTGCGCTTTTAGAGTAGCCTCAAAAAAATTTTTGGGATTCATGGTCTCGAGATTAGGAATCGAGGCCAACCCAGAAAAAATTCGAGCTATCCAGAAGATGACCGCTCCAAAATCCATCAAGAAATTTCAGCGCCTGACCGGGAAGGTGGCATCTTTGAGTCGTTTTGTCTCGAGGTCAGCCGAACGCTGCACGCCCTTCTTCCAAATCCTCAGAAAATCGAAAGATTTTCACTGAACTCAAAAATGCCAAAAAGCGTTCGACAAGCTCAAAAACTACCTCCGCTCGCCCCCTACTAGCCAAATCCGAATCCGAAGAGGAGCTGTTTCTCTACCTCGCAGTCTCCCCTGCGGCGCTAGCGGCAGTCCTGGTCAAACAAAAGGCAAAAGTACAGTGACCAGTCTACTACATAAGCTGGATCCTAAGGGATGCTGAAACTAGGTATACAAAGTTGAAAAAATTGACTTATGCTCTTCTGATTGCAGCAAGAAGACTTCGACCTTACTTCCAGGGACATGCTATAATGCTCCTCACTGACCAGCCGATCAAAGCAATCCTTCACTAAATGAATGCTTCTGAAAGAATTGCAAAATAGGCCATTGAATTAATAGAGTTTGACATCAACTACCGACCTCGGCCAGCAATCAAGGCTCAGGCACTGGCCGACTTCATAGTTGAATGCACCATTCCAGATGAAGCCGAGCTTGAACAGAGCGAGACCAACATCCCGTGGTTACAATCGAGCCTCTCCGAGGAAAGTGCCGACCTTTCCGAAGCTTTTTGGGTCCTGTACGTGAATGGTCCATCCAACTCCGCTGGAGCAGGTGCGGGGTTAGTCTTAGTCAACTCCGAGGAAGTCGTCGCCGAGTACGCGCTACGCTTCGAATTTCTTGCAACTAATAATGGGACCGAATATGAAGCGTTGATCGCCGAATTAAAAATAACAAGAAAGTTAAAAGTAGATTGGCTTCAAGTTTATAGCGATTCTCAATTGGTGGTCGGCCAAGTTAGTGATAGGTATGAAGCACAGGAGGAAAGTATGATGAAATACCTCGAGAAAGTAAAAGATTTGACTCCGACCGTCGGCAGTTTTGACATTCGACAGATTCCGAGGGCAGAAAATACAAGAGCCGACCTCCTCTCTAAATTGGCCACTTCAGCCCCAGCCGAACTGCCCAAAGAAGTATTTTTTGAAACTCTAAAATGCCCAAGCTCAGAAAAATCACAGTTCATTATGTAAATGGAGCTCGAGCCGAGCTGGATTGACCCCTTAGTTGCCTATCTCAAAAAGGAAGTTCTTCCTCGTGATCCGAAAGAAGCTCGAAAACTCAGCAATCAAGCCTTCCGATACGTTTTGTATGAGGGCAAGTTGTATAAGAGGTTGTATTCGCTGCCGCTGCTGAGATGTCTCCGACCTTCAGAGGCCGACTTCGCATTATGGAAAGTGCACGAGGGAATTTGTAAAAATCATGTAGGAGCCAGATCCCTATCACAAAAACTACTTTGGCAAGGATACTATTGATCGATCTTGTACCACAATTCTATGAAGTATGTCAAGAAATGTGACTGCTGTCAAAAAAATACAAACATACAAAGACAGCTGGCCTCCGAGCTTACTTCACTGAGCGCACCTTGACCATTTGCATAGTGGGGAATGGATATACTTGACCCTTTTCCAACGACATCCGAACAACGGAAGTTCCTCCTAGTCGCGATCGACTACTTCACCAAATGGGTCGAAACTGAGCCACTAGCAAAAATTACCGAGGCCAAAGTACAGAACTTCGTTTGGAAGTCAATCGTCTGTCGGTTCGGTCTACCCCAAACCCTCATAACAGATAACGGGCGACAGCTTGCTGGGATGAGATTCGCTGAGTTCTGCGAAGATCTAAACATCTCCCATCACTTCACGTCGGTAGCTCATCCACAAGCAAATGGAGAAGCTGAAGTAACCAACCGGATCCTGCTGCAAGACATCAAGACGAGACTCGACAGGACAAAGAGGGCCTGAACGGATGATCTCTACCACGTCCTCTAAGCGTACCGAACTACTCAAAGGCTACCGATCGGAGAAACACCGTTCGCCTTGACCTTTGGAACGGAGGCAGTCATCCCAATCGAGCTTAAGCTTCCATCAGCATGGATCGTGGCCTTTGATGAGCAGCGTAGCTCACTGGATCTCAAAGTCAACCTTGACCTGCTAGAAGAAAAAAGAGAGGAAGCCCAGGTTCGGATGACGGCCTACAGATGAAGGATGGTCCGATACTATAACTCCAAAGTCAGAGGTAAAACGTTCAGAGTGGAGGACTTAGTGCTTCGACGAGCCATCATCTCTCAGCCTCAGAGCCAGGGGAAGCTTGCCCCAAATTGGGAAGGCCCATATAAAGTAGAAAGGATTGTCCGGTCCGGAACTTATCGCCTGAAGGAGCTCAGAGGAACAACGCTTCCACGACTTTAGAATTCAGAAAATCTGAGGATGTACTACCAGTAATTTTCCTTCAATAAAACTCCTCCATTTCAATATTATGGTTTCTTGGTGCAAAAACTATATGATGACAGAGAAGAAGCAATCAATAGTGGCCATGTTAGGAATAGGAGGAGAACCTCATCCTAATATGAGCACGTCGAAGACCTCGTTCATTTTAGACGAGATGAGGGGAGAGGCCCTGACAACGATCCTTATGCGCCCCTACAGCCCATTAAGAATAGGAGGAGAACCTCGTCCTAACGTGAGCAAAGTCAAAGGCCTCGTTTATTTTAAACAAGATGAGGGAGAGATCCTAACAATGGTCCTTATGTGCCCCTACAGCCATTAGGAATAGAAGGAGAACCTCGTCCTAACGTGAGCAAAGTCGAAAGCCTCGTTCATTTTAGACGAGATGAGGGAGAGACCCTGACAACGGCTTTTATGCGCCCTACAGTCCATTAGGAACATAAGGAGAACCTCGTCGTAACGTGAGTAAAAGTCGAAGGCTCGTTCATTTTAAACGAGATGAGGGGAGAGGCCCTACAACGGCCCTTATGCGCCCCTACAGCCATTAGAAACAGGAGGAGAACCTCGTCCTAACGAGAGTAAAGCCGAAGGCCTCATTTATTTTAGACGATGTGAGAGGAGAGGCCTTGACAACAGTCCTTATGCGCCCCTACAGTCCATTCGGAACAGAAGGAGAACCTCGTTCTAACGTGAGCAAAGCCAAAGGCCTCGTTCATTTTAGACGAGGTGAGAGGAGAGGCCCCGACAATGACCTTAATGTGTTTCTACAGTCTGTTAGGAATAGGAGGAAAACCTCGTCCTAACATGAGCAAAAGTTGAAACCTCGTAGACCAAAGACGTGAAGAAGGAAGATGCTCGGTGGAGAATTCTTACACGAGTTTTTCCATGACAACTTGACTACGTCAAATGCGAAAGGCAGAACTTTATCCTGGTTTGCAAGAAAAGTCCTAATTCGATGTCCACAACAAGCTCGACGTCTACAACAAACAAGCGCAGAAATCTGGGACAGGAGATAAGATCTCCCCTTAGCTTTAACCTGAATGGATGCAGAGCCCAGAAAAAGACTTCGGCAGTCACCTTTTTTGTACTCCCTTCGAATTTCGAACTCGAAAGTGGGGGGACTATTGTTGGGATAAACCCCGCTTCGGCCAAAGTCCAGCCTGATGCTTAGCCTAATACAACTGGTAATCACGAAAGAGCTTCGATCAAAAATTCTCCTCCAGCGGCCGGACCTCAGCCGAACTCCTCCAGCGATCGAACCTTAGCCGAACTCCTTCAGCCGGCCGAACCTTTCAGCAGTCGAACCTTTCAGCGGCCGAACTCCTCCAGCAGTCGAACTTCTTTCGGATTTCTCCTTCAATAGGATTCCTCTAGGAGCCGAACTTCCTTCGGACCTCTTCTTTAATCGGATTCCTCCAGTAGCCGAACTCCTTTCAGACCTCTCCTTCGATCGGATTTCTCCAGGAGTTGAACTCTCTCCGGATCTCTCCTTCAATCGGATTCCTCCAGGAGCCCAACTTCCTCCGAACTTCTCCTTCAGTCAGATTTCCTCCAGGAGCCCAACTTCCTCCGGACTTCTCCCTCAATCGGATTCCTCCAAGAGCCGAACTTCTCCCTTAGTCAGATTTTTCTAGGAGCCGAACTCTTTCTGGATCTTTCCTTCAATCGAATTCCTCCAGGAATCAAACTCCCATCGAACTTCTACTTCAGTCGGATTCCTCCAGCAGCCGAACTCCTTCCGAACTTCTCCTTCAGTCGGATTTTTCAAGGAGCCGAACTCCCTCCGGACTTCTTCCTTAATCGAATTCCTCCAGGAGCCCAACTCCTTCCGAACTTCTCCTTCAATCGGATTCCTGCAGGAGCCAAACTCCCTTCGAATTTCTCTTTCAGTCAGATTCCTCCAGGAGCCCAACTCCCTCCGGACTTCTTCTTCAATCGGATTCCTTCAGGAGCCCAACTCCTTCCGAACTTCTCCTTTAATCGAATTCCTCCAAGAGTCGAACTTCTTTCGGACTTCTCCTTCAGCCGAACTTCTCCACCAGTCGAACATCTTCAATCGAACTTCTCCATCAGTCGAACTCCTTCTGGACTTCTCCATCACTCAAGCTTCTCCACCAATCGAACTTCTTCTGGACTTCTCCACCAGTCGGACTCCTTCTGGACTTCTCCATCAATCGAACTTCATCCGAATTTCTCCAGTGGATTACTTCCAAATTTCAAATAGCATTCCTTTCGGATGATCTCCCCTAGCCATATTTCTTTTAGGAGTCCGAACTCCTTTGAAATTGACATACGTCAAAGCTCTTCACCCCTCCACGTGACTCCGAGCGGCTCAGTACCGAACGGCTATAGCTGTCACTATCAGTCTGCTGCAGGCGACGCCCTTCTCCGTAACAAGCCCCACGCGACTCTGAGTGGCTAGCTATCGGACGGCTACGACTGTCACTATCACTATCAGTCTGCTGTATGCGGCACCCCTCTCCATAACAAATCCTATGCGGCTCCGAACGGCCAGCTACCGAACAGCTATGGCTGTTACTATCAGTCTGCTTCAGACTCTATATACAAAAGAAACCCTCCAAATATGTTTTCTCTAAGCTCTATTCTTCTTTCCAAAATTTTGCTGAACTCTTTCCATTCCTGTTGGCCAAAAAAGTTGACTTGATCGTCGAAGGATTCTATCGGAGCCACCACCACCAACTTCGAACGGAACTTTATTTTATAGATCACCGATGACGACCTCTTTTTCCTCGACCCCAGCTCGATCCGGCGTCGATTAGATTCTGCACCAACAATAGCAATAAACAAAACTGATTCAAAAAAAATGGGAAGTAAGCATTGATTCACAAGCTGGGTCATCGAAGAAGTTAATGTTATTAATGTAATCAGTGCTTGAATTTCTCATAGTGGATAGCTAAGGAGCCCAGAAGTTAACTGCCGAAGATCTACGGAATCCTGCCCAGCAAAACTATTCTAAACATCAAAATTGAAACACTAAAGATGCTTCAGAAGCACCACAAGCAATCCGGGATCCAGGAGACCAAAAATGTGAATGATCTGAAATTAGTGAATTTTACTCTACCATCGTTTACTTCTAAAAACAATAACAGAGACATCCAACTCTTTCTCCTCTTCCCTCTGGTGCTTTCCTACCGAGATTTCAACCACACCGGTTCCTTTTGAGTTCATAATCCAATCACAATCTCAAAAAGTTCCCATCTTCTTCACAGAGACACATGCTGTAAATCTCTACCTAAAAATCCGCCAAACGGATCAAGTAGAACACAGCAAGGAACAACAATACCCTTGTAAATAGAAGGATTAAAAACGAAAAAGAAAAAAAATAAAAGAAGACTCTCTTTCTATTCGGGGAGTTGTGATCTCCGAGACGAACCAGAACCGATCGGGAAGCATCGAATGGTGGAAAAAACGAGGGTTCGATCAGTCCACGCACGTTCCTTAGATCTCCATCGACGACCTCGAAGCCCGGAGAAGTGAACGAAGAAAAAACCCAGAAATTTTGGAGAGAGAGGAAGAGAGAGAGGGGGTTGGATAGAGATTTTAGCAGCTCGGAATTGAAACTTTGAGGAAGACGAGGGGGACGGGCGTGAAGTGGGGGACTTCTTTATTTAATTTCTTTAATTAGCTTGGTTTCTTAGGTGAACGAAAGATGTTAATTTTCTTTTAGAATGGGAAAGACGCGGAAACGACCTAGACCGGTGAGCCGGACCGGACATCTTCTCGACCAAGATCCATCCTAAGCACATGCAGTGCACGTGGTCTATCCAAACTACAAAATATTTTATTAGACGGCTATGATCCCTTCAGTTCAGATGAATTATTTCAAAGTCACAAATATATTTCTAATTTTATTTTATATTGTTTATGGCTATTTTATTTACTAAAAGTAGAATGTAACTATGATGATGATACCAATAGAATTATTTATGATAGCTTTATGATGTTTAAACTTTTGATTCAATGATGATGAAATCTTTTTTTATAGTAGTTCTCATGTTGACGGTGATTTTTTATAAGACATCTAATTAAAAAATAATTAATGAATGTCTAAAAAAAATATCTTACATGATAATATATAATAGTTATAGTAATAATCCATAACATGATCATTTCTACGTAAACAAGCTAATAGCTTTATTTGATCTATCGAATATAAAGTTTATAATATGCCACATATCGCATCTTGTCAAAAATATGTATAGCATGCCCCTAATACATCATAAATCAAGATTTTATTAAATTAGTGTGCTTGCTATTAGTACATCTATTTTTATGAGTGTTTGCTGATCGATATCCTATTAGTAGCAATAATTGGTACCATGCTATATCAAATTAATATATATTTTTATATCATAACGATATTTAGTATGTCTAATCATAATATAATAGGATAGCGTTGATACAGAATCCCGTATTGAGACGAAGAATCTTGAACGGCATGTTTTGCGCGGGATCTTTGAATAGCTGAGAATTAACAAGAATGCGGAAATGGTTGGTGGGATCGTGCAAATAAATCATTGAAAAGGTGAAGAAGTGATGCTTATAAATGCAATGGAAAGGATGGGTCCTCAACGAAAACATGCAAGCAAGAGTGGGCAGCCTTTGGGAGGATTTGGAAGGAATCCAGCACGGGATGGGATGGGTCCACAACCAGAACATGCGAGCAAAAGGGGACAGCCCTTTGGGAGGATTTTTGGAAGGAATCCAACCTGGGAAAGCACCTGTTGAGAGAACTTCCAATTGCCTATCTAAAAATGTCAGCATGGTTACTTTAGGCATGGTCTGCAGCAATTGACTTGCAACTTGCAAAGTTATGGTTTGACGATATAATAATTCATGCTGGTGACATCCAATTAATTATGTCATGAGGGAGGGATTCGACCCCCATCCTTGATACCGACGTCTAAGAACATTACAAACCATACTAGTTGACATCCTTTATGTATGTATTAGTCGTTCAGTTGAGAAGACACTCCCAAATTGTAGGACTAAATAATTTGATGCAAAATTGCAGGGTTTGTAGGGTCCAAGTCCAACAGGTGGTATTCGGTTGTTTTTAAGAAGCAAGAATCGAACACATCCAATGCTTGAACATTGGAAAATTACAGGTGGTTGCATTGGTTAGAGGTAAAATTCTGTAAAGAAGCAAAGATGTGAACTTGAATTGGAAATGTGATGCCAAGAATAAAGTTTTGGTGCAACAGATTCAGTGGCAAGCTGCCGTCTAAAGTCTTATAAATAATGGGAAAAAAAAGAGGCTGATGCACGGCGGACTAGCTGCCGTCTAAAGTCTTATAAATAATGGAAAAAAAAAAAAGAGGCTGATGCACGGCGGACTTTGAGATCGATATCTAGATCAGAATGATGCAAATCGATCGTCCATCGATCCATGGAGAAATGATGTGCATCAAATGTAGATTTGAAAACTCATCATGCATTGGTGGTAGCCCCAGAGGTAACCATGCATTTCCATGGTGCAGCAAGCATCAACTAGGTTGTTGGTACCTAGTTTTGTTATCCATATATTGTCCTTATTGAGTGAGGCTAATCCTTGGATACGAATTAATGTCTTCATAGAATTCATTTAGCTGTCTCTAATTTGATGTGATGAAACTTGTTAATTGAAACCTCATGTATGATTCTCATGATAGCAAGCAGATTAACTGCAGTTTAAAATACTTTTCTAGCTTCCTAACATTACTTATGCCTTGTGGTTAGAGTTGATCATGAGTCGAATTTAGATGCAGAAAATATCAAAATTTAAATATTTAATTAAAAATAAATATAATTTAAGCTCAAGGCTCTAACCATTATCAGTCGTACTCCTGTTATTTACTTATTCAGGTGTTTGAAATCAGTTCCTTAAAAGCCTCTTTTACTCCATGGAGTATTTCCTCTTCTAATATTCTCTAGAGGATGGCATGTTGTTAATCGTGGGATGCAAGTACTAGCCCTTGACTCCAACTCTTTCTAAAGGCTATTCGTTGGAGTGTTGATGAGAGATTATCTGAAGCTTGTCGAATGATCTATATTGCTTACCAAATCTGGCTATCCAGGAATAGTTTTATCTTTAATGCCCAAGTTATGCCAGCCAGACACGTTATGAAGAGAATAAGTAACTTACTTTCGGAGTATAGCTATTATGATTCTGCTGATCCGACCTTAGACTCAAATTGGTTCAAACTTTGTCATTCGAGATTCGGATTTAAGGTTGCTAGCTACAAAAGGCTCTCCTTTTTTTAAGATATCCGTGCTGGATGTAAAATTTCGTGCAGTTTGGATTGGTGTCATATGTATGATCCAGAAGTTGTGTGAGTACGGAGGATCATCATTGAGGAAGATTCTCTGACGGTGATCAGTTGAATTCAAGAGGAAACCATATATCGCGACATCCATTCTCTCCTAAATGACATCTAGAGAGTTACTAGTGGGTGCACTATAATATCTTGTCGGTATATATTTTGAAAGGTCAATAGCATTATTCTCTCCTAAATGACATCTAGAGAGTTACTAGTGGGTGCACTATAATATCTTGTCGGTATATATTTTGAAAGGTCAATAGCATAGTTTGTCAGTATGTATCAATAGTGTAGCTTCTTTGTTATTGAGCACATCGAAAATTGGCCAAGGTGACGATTATACTTGGGCTCCGAAGAATATTTTATTTTTTTAAAATTTTGGACTGCAGTCGGAGGCTGACCGCCTGTTTGTAACCAAATTAGAGAGAACCCCAGATCATGAGATCATCGATAAATATATATATATAATACTTTCCAATTTTCATACCAAAAAAAAAAACCATACCCTGGACCATCTTCTTGTCTTTCTTTGTTTCCTATCCGTCAATGTGGCTACGTTGAAAGCTGCGGAGGTTTTGGCTCTCCCACTTCTCTCCTTCCCTCTCTTTCCTTGCCTACTTCTTGTTCTCTCGTCTTCTCCAGGGTTCTGGCGTCCTTTCTCCTCCCCTTTCCCTTGGAAATCCTGGGCCGGAGGGCGATCGGATCGCTTCCTTCTTTGCTCTCCTCATCGGTCGCGCAAAGGGGAGGAGAAGGGGGAACCACGGGGCGGCTCCGGAGCCATGGATAGATACCTGAGAGTGGAGAAGCCGAGTCCGGAATCGGCCATGAGCGAGAACGAGATCCGAGTCACCACGCGGGGCCTCATTCGGAATTATGTCAGCTATGCAAGCAGCCTTCTGCAGGTACATATTCTTGATTTCATCTGTATATTTCTCTGCTGGCATTTCCTTGTTTGTTGGATCTCTTCGACTTCTTATTCGCTGTGATTCGCTGGATAACTGGATTCATTTTTGGGATTTTGATTGTTATTTCTACGGAGGCAGTATCTTTAGTTTCAATCATAGTTTCATTTGAATCCTCTTTGTTTCCTAAAGGTTGATTTTTGATCTTCTTATGTTTTGATTTTGATGCTTTATATTGAGAGTTTAGCTATATAATGTATCAATGCGATTATTTTGCTAATTATATGGGTATACCGTGAGAACTTTGACATTACGTTATAAAAAGATTCTCTTTTTCGTAACATGATACTTCAGTTAACCTTTTATGGGCGTCGCTTTTTTTTTTTTTTTTAATAATTTTTTTAAAAAATTTCTCACGTGCAGAGTTTTTGCCTTTCACTGATATGTTTTTGATCAAGTCGGTCCATGTACAGTCTCTCGAATCCTCTTTTGGTTTATAATATTGACTGCATTACTTATTTATATGTGCCTTTTTTGGGATTTTATTTTGTACATCTGGTCTTCCTCGTTCTTCCTCTGCCATTATCTTCTTTTAATAGTTTGGAATTTCTTGGTGCTATATATGAGCTAGATACGACATAAACACACTTATATAGAATTATCAATGATAGGAGGGTGCCAATATCATAATATATTACCAGGTGGTCATATGCCTGGGATATATCTATGCCACTGTTTAACTCACACTCCTTTCTGACCCCCTGACTCCATGAGCATTGCAGAGCGTATCCACTGCCCCACTACCCCCTGCTTTTCTTATTCCCCAGTAATCTATATATGCAATCGTATGATGTCACCAAACTCCATCGCATGCGAGTTACCATTATCTTTTTTTCTTTTCCAAATTGTCCTCCCATCTGCAACTCCAATTGGTGAATGCAAACACAGCTACTCATTACCAAATCTCAGACACCATATGCATTTGCACATGCTCAATGGATATCTTAGTACTCATTGTTGTTTTTTGCTTGAAGAGTCCTGTTTAATTGTCAATATCTTACAGTATCTCGTGGGTGCACTTTCATCTCTCATTACCAAATAACATTAATAGAGTCGACAAATGTGGAAAAGAATGAAAAAAGGTTTGTGGGGAGCAATAGAGAAACATTAGGATGGATTCAACTATAAAATCAACATTACATTAAAGATAGTTCTAGGATAAGGATTATAGGCCTCTCTAAGGCTAATTTAGGCTCACAAATCTAAATTTGGAAATAGATATCGGAAAATATCTGCATTTGCTTTTCAATTTTTTAAATAGAAGTGCTTATTTCATATTAGCAAATAGGCATGAAGTTTGATGGAATCGACAATTGTGAAACCAATCCATCTTTTGGGAACGGATCATAGGAATGATGTAAATAACTGTTTCTAGGGTGGGCGGCCATGTTGAAGGTCATGCATAGGTTACTGAGCCAGCTAAAGAATGATTGAGTTTCTTTTGAGCTGTGTAATGTATTGTTGTGGGCACTTATGACAAATAGAATTAAATTAGAATGTTCTTGTGTTTTTGTTTTTTAGTATAATCTGCAGAATTTATTTGGGGTACATATTACAATATTTTATATGGAGCAAATATTTTTCCTATTAGAGTCTTAACAGGTTATGTACTCATGGCAGTAATTATTTAATTTGAGCCTTTGTTCTATTGGATTTGTTCTATTGGAAGTGTAGACCGATGAAGAGCCAACTTGCAAGTTGAATATTGTATGTGAGAGATTACCCTGTAATATGTTCTGGGACTATGGCAGTATCATCATATATGGTTTAAAATATTGCTTTTTCTTATATTAATCATGATTATCATAACTTGTATGTAGGATCAACATGAACAAACTTGATGTATTCTACAGTTTATTAGTAGCATAGGGTCAGCTGGGTTTCTAGTTTGAATTTAGGATTATTTTTTTAAAAGAAAATGCAATGCCATCTATAGCTTTTGGTGGCCATAGCCCATAGCTTGAGATTCAATTTTTACTTTGTTTAACTAAATTATATAAAACTTTGCAGCATCAAGGTGAAACCAATTTGTTGGATATATCAGATGTACCAAATGGACCGATTCAGGTTGCAGTTTGAATGCCATTTATTGATTTTTCAAGCTATATATGTTATTTATCAGTTAGGATTAATTCAGTTTGATCAATAATTCATAATAGGTAGAAGTATTTTAGGCTTGAGCTTATACAGAGAGGTCATCACATAGATGTTGATAAAAAATTAGGACATGCCAGGTTATTTTCTACTTTTCTCCTGTGTCTGTCATGCATGTTGTTTCCATGCTTAGATTTAGTCTTTCCTTGGCTGGAGATCAACCATAAGAATGCAGACTCAGTTCTGCCTTCTCTGTCTGAAGATACCAGCTGTGTTTTTGCCATTCAATCATTAATACTTTACACCAACCCTTGAGTACTTTGACTTCTACCAATTAAACAACTGTGTTTCTGAATGTTTAAAAGTCCTTATATGGAACGTCCCATAAAGTTTTGAAAGTTGTCATAATTTTTTTCAATGTAACTTTAGTTACAGTTATTTTCACCTTTTATTGTAACTTCCTTGAAACACTAATTTTCAGATGTGGATTACTTTACGGATTGTCTAATCGGAAAACTAGGTGATCTTATTAAAAAAGAAGAAGTGAGGGGCAGTGTCATGAAAATTTCCTCCACCCTGTTCTCCCTGTTATGGTGTTTTCCCTTAATCTTTAGCTCATTTTCTTTTTCTGTACACAAGCTAATAGCATTCTTATGAACTTTGGAAAACTTGTGAAATTATGAAATTGTTGGAAGTCTTAGTTGTTCAAAAGCCCAAATGAAATATTAGTTTGAAAATTTATATAGGATGTGTCAATGAATCATCTTTCTGTGTTTACATGCATCTGGTCTCAAACAATAGAAATATCCAAAATAAATAATTTTGTGGCTTTCTTTTTCAATTTTGTAAAATTGACACACGTGCTCCTCAAGAATTGTAAAAATCTAGATTTAATTCAGCGAAAATGCTTCTTGAAGGGTAAATTTATTACCTAGTGGCATGGTCATGCTATCTCAAATCAATGACCTCAAATCAAGCAGATAAGCTAGAGGTCAGCATGCCGACCTCTCATCTTAACATGCTTGAAAATCAATTAAGATGTCAGGAAAGTGATATCAAAATACAAGCACAAGAGTTATGAGTCCAATGCATTGTTATTCTCATCTGTCTGATGCAAGCACAATGTTATTTGATTAGCAAACAGTCCTTATGATTGTTGCCAAAGATCCATCATGTCCAACATAGTTTCAAACTTTGAGTCACGCAGATGGTATCTAACATTTTCTGCGGTCAAATTTTGTGATTCTTTCAATGCATTCTAGTCTTCTCTTGAGCCCTAATCAAGCACATATCTTGGTAGAGTATGGTTATATTGGGGCATCTTAGAACCTCTACCTAGCACCTAGTGCACCTTAATCATTACAACTCCGTGAAGTTGTTATTGTAAAGGCTCGCATCAAGTAGCATCATCTAGTCTGATGTTGTAGCCACACAAACTCAACAGTGTGATGAAATCCTTGGGGCCTTGGTGGTGCCTCCTAGTTTTGGAAAGGGGAAAACTCAAAGATGACAGCACAGAGTGACTGCCACAGAGTGTTGATGGGGTATCAAGTCTTCTGCTTGTGGACTCAGTTTTTGATGGGGATGACTCCTAGACATCTCATCCTCATCTTGTTTGTATCTTCATGTATTATTTGTTATAATTGGTCCATTATTTAAGTATTTACTCTTCTGTTAATGCTCATTGAAGGAACGGAAAGAGGTATAGAGGAAGGACCATCATATTTATGAACCTTTTTGGGATTGCATCAAGATGTTATATGTAAGTTTCAACCAAAAGAAGTCAATTTCGGTGGGCATCTACGAAAATTGCTTAAATCAGTTGGTTTCAGTGGAAATCAACCAAAACCCTAAAACTGGGTCCAATCTGGGGCTGGTTGTGGCCAAAATTGATTCATTTGTTGCAAGATTATAATTTTAATCGAGATCCAAACCTTATTAATCACCTAAAACTTGATTTAAGGATGTTTATATTGAGTGGTTCCAGGCTTCCAGCAGTAGGACATGTTATTTGTGACCATTCTTTGCTTCTCCATTGAACTTGGTTAAGCTATTCTGCTGTTGAAGCTTGTGATAGTCTTATTTCAGCTGTTAGCTCATAAGTTGTTTGCAATAAAGGGCCTTATACACTCTATCCTGCACATCATTTTGTTTCTGTATGCCTTTCTTAATAGCCAAATGTTGGTCTAGCTTATCAACTGTGCATTATGTGGTAAAACTATGGCCAATTTGCACTTGTAGAATTTTAGTACAAAGTTTTGAATTTATTTGCAAAGTTTATGCTGTAATTTACTTTACATTATTTCTTCTCACAGACAGATAAAAAAAAACTGTGTATGCATGATTGTCATCATGTTCTGTAATATGCTCTGCACTTAATTATAATATACTTTATGTCAACAGGTTCGACATGAATGATTTATTTTATTTTGGCATTATGATTTGCACAGTATCACTTGTCACTCTATATGGAAAAGACATCCCTCATATCTCATTTTCGGATAAGTATCTTTAAATGATTTTGATGATGTGTGCTGCTCTGTGTTAACATTTTTTCCATTTTTTTCTTTTTCCATTTCATGTCTTGAGTGGTACCTCACTTGACTTTTATCTGGTTGAATAATCAAAATATTATTTTGAGCACATGTTGAATAGGAAAAAAAAATTCTTGTCCTTTATTTTGTGTCAGAAAATTAAAATATGTAAAAGAAAATTTTATCTGTTACTAATTTGGATAAAATAGTTAGATGTCTGGGAGGCATATGCTGATTCTTTGATACCATCATAATTTGAATCAATGTCAACTTATACCTAGTCTTGTTTATGTTGGTACTTTACCATGTTCCTGTGTGGCTGGTGGCACTAGGACATATATCTATTCACGGTCATCTTTTGTTGGTTATGGTTTATTTCTGTATAATTTTCAGGATCAGTATTCTGTTCTAATAGTTCATGACAGATGTACATAGGGAAATTTTTAGTTTAGTCCCTCAGCTATCACCTAATTGCACAGCCACCTTTTCTTCTTTGAAAAGTAAGATTCCTCAATATAATTCTTGTTGCAATGTAACCCTTCCATCCATCCTCAGTAAACAGACTTCATAAAACAACTCATGCGACCATCACATGAGTCCTAAAATTTTTAAAATTCCTAATATACCCTTGTCCTAAGAAAAGGAAGCCCCACATATGCAGGATCAGTCTGGATTCACGTGAATGATTACATGAAGGGTCCTGGTGTAGTTGGGGTTGCCGAGCTCTAGGCGGAATTCTTGGTGTAGTTGGGGCAGCCAAGCTCAACGATATGGTGCTCCTAGTGGACATGCTTCCAAAGGAGCTTCTTGGTCATGTAGTTGAGGTTGTGGAGGCGGTGCTCGTTGAGACCATCATTCTGGATCTTGGCAACCTTGAGAGAGCTAGAGTTGAAGGTAGGTTGATGCCTCTTGAATTGCTTATCTTCTTCTTAAGAAGGCTAGAGATGATGTTGGCCATGGACTCTGCCTCGCCTCTCACTTGCTCATCTTAGCACGGTAGTTGGGGTGGAGGCAACCGTGTAAAGGAAAAGAGAAAATCAGGGAAAATTGGTCTATTGTTTGATATAGGATGAATTGGTGCGATTGGGGGGAAAGTGGGGTAGGGATCAGCAAGGAGTGGGTGAAGGGGTGGATGGTGGTCAGGGTGAAGAGTTGCTATTAATCATCAGCAACCAACATGAAGGCACAGTCAATGGAGCAGAGGAGGTGGGGTACAAGTGCAAAAAGAGATTGCAAGGAGAGAATGAAAAAAAAAAAAAAGAAGAAGAAAAAAAGAAAAAAAACAGAGAGGGGTAGTTTGGTCATTTCTTAAACACCATTAATGGTGTCATAGAGCTAATAAGGGGAAGGGTGGGATTAACTCACATTAAAATCTAAAGGGATTAATTGAAACTTTTTAAAGAAGAGAGGGTGTCTGTGCAAGTGGCAAAAAGTTCAGGAGTGTAATTTTTTGTATTCTTACTGGTCAGCCATACCTGTGTATTTTCTAGTATTTTATTTAACATTTTTCTTTGAAGATTTAAATTTCTGACATGTTAGGCTCAGATGGTCTTGCACTCTTGCTACTTTCTTTATCCACAATAGATGTGATTAATCATGTTTATTTCGTGCCTGATGTTTTATATGCATGTGATGGTGTTCTATTCAGGAAAAACGGGTGACAGAAATTGTTCTGAAGGCAATGGGGCAGGCTATCAGCAAGACCGTGGCTGTAGCGGAGATCATAAAGGTTGGTTTAAGCTTCCCTACTTTGCTATGACCTTCTGCTTTAAAATTGCTCAACCTTGACATCTCGTTACCCATCTATTTCCACAGAAAAGGATCCCTAGATTACATCAAGATACCACCATTAGTTCAACCAGCATTGCTGATGTATGGGAACCTATTGAGGAGGACCTTGTACCATAAGTTTGTTTTTTACTTCGTTTATTCAGAATATGGTAATTCTCGAAACATTTTATCTCAGTTGTCCCTTGTGTTCACTGATACTCAATGCAGTTTGGAGATGACCTGCCATGTCTTAGTGATCTCAATAACTTTGTCAACCAGAGAGTTGAACAAGAACTCTCCCGAGTAATCCATTTAATATTGTTATATGCACTTCTAACTTGAAAGCAAGGGATTCTTTGATGAAGCAACTGGTCACAGGAGATTACATTGCCAATATTTCACCTGTGGGTGGTAGGTATCAAGATCCATTACATTTAGAGCAGACAAGGCAACAGCAAAGGATGCAGCAGCCACAGCAGTATCAACAGAAGCAGCAGCATCAACCCCAACAAGCACAAAGTCATATTTCTGAAGGTATTGGTTTTGCCTATTCATTCTCTGCGGTTTCTGTTGAATGAAACCCTTCACTAATTACGGTGTTGCTTTGTAAAGAATCATATGGCCGAGGACGTGGTCAAGGCCGAGGACGAGGTAGAGGAAGGGGTTGGGGCAGAGGTGGATAAGGTGGTTATGGCAGATATGGTGTATATGACAATAATCGAGGTAATCTAACTTTTTGCTTCTATAACCTTGCTGTAATGCAGCATCTCTCTCTAGAACCCTAATTAACTGGTTAATGTGCTAGAGTATGGTTTACATCAAAATTGAATTTTTTTTTTTTAGCATATATGCTCTTTGGTTGTGTATTTTTTATTCTTCATTACTTTCATCGCTTCTTTGTAATGGATTTTAATACCAGATTCAACCACTTATTGTCATTTAGAAAATGGATGGAACTGGAATTGGGGTCGAGGTGGAGGTCGAGGTAGAGGAGGTTGGGGTTATCACGGTAAGCGCAGCATCCTCTAGTAAATATTTGCAACATTTTGTGCTTTTGATGATCTTTACCAAGCACCTTTCAGTTCTTAAAAGAAAAATCCGATGTCTTTAAAATTTAAGTGTGACCTATGAAGTTCAGTCTCCTGGTCATTGATTTACAAGTGATCCTAAATGACAGCTTTAACTTTCTTTTGTTGTTGTTATTTGTATGCTATTGCTTTGGAGAACTTTGGGTATCGAAGTTTTTGATTTAACATTAATTTTCCATTTCACTATAGTGCTGATATAACATTAAAAATACACTTTATTTATATCTCTTGTTTCCTGTTATCTGTCGAGTGTTTGCTCACAAATGCTGAATAGTCAAAGTTACAGATCTGTGATTACGAAAACTCGCTCCTCTTTTGGGACCCAAAAGCAATTGCCAGCTTGGTCTTTTAGAGATTTCCATGGGTTGCATCTTGATATACATTTTGAGACAATAATGGCAATGCAACCTGAGGATTTTTTTTTTGGATGTAATCTCGTGCTCGTTTTTTTTGGATTTTGCATGTGCACAAACAGGCATGTTTACAGTAAATGACACCAACATTCACATGCACACAACACCTTATGCACTGGAGTTAGGTTGTTGGAATCCACATAGCGTATACCAACTGCCATATTGGTCTTTCTTAGGTATGCATAGTGCTTTACAGCATCAACTACCAGCGACCAAAGCATCCACCTTTGATTTGAAAACAAAAACCACCGTGGGAGTGTTTTCTCTCCATGGATGCTAGAGATTAGAGATTTTCACCTCGGGATGATTAGTATAATTACATGTTGGTGGGTGTGGCATGCATATGCAACTTAAAATATGAGACTGTATGCCTCAACCGGTGGCTGAATGTGCCCTTCTTAACCTGCTTCTATTTTCAAACTCCAGTGGTGTTTCAGTTTTTTGGCAGGTTCTATATATGATCCAGAAGCTACTCTGCTGTTACCTTCTACACAAGCCTCAGAATGCATTGTGCCCTTATCTTTTGCTAATAAAACATGCGGATGCTGTTTGCTTTGCTAATATTTCATCCCAAAAATGGGAGGTGCTGGATATGAAAGAGGCAGAGGGCGGGGAAGAGGCTATGACCGTGGGCGGGGAAGGATGGGTGGACGAGGGAGTGGGAACCAGGCTGAGTGGTAGTTGGAGTCTATGCTGTTTTCATGCATGCTTGGTTTTTTAATGTCAGGGAAAAGGATTTATATCAGAGGACTTTTTTGATCCATGAAATGTGAGATGTGGTGGATGTCTCACCTAGATTATTGATAAGCTAAGTGGTTTTGCTGTTTTTCTATTTGTGGATCCTTGGCAGTCCTTGTGCATCTGCTCCTTTCCCCTTGCTGCTACATGTACCTAAAGCATGCACTCTATCCCTCTGTACCCTCCCATTTGCTCTGCCCCGATGTATCTATGAGTTCCATTTTTCTCCCTTTTTTTCTGTACCTTTTGATGTTGTTCTTTTTCTTGCATTCTTGTTTATCTTTGGTAATATATGTGGTTGTTTCTAATTTTTTCTTCATAAAGAATCATGCTTATACTCTCTAAGATTTGTTTGAGGTTATAACCTGTGAAATTTAAACAAATTTTGGTTGCCAGTATGTCTCTGATAACCATAGGTACAAGATTTTATCAGAGTTAAGCTGGTTGCTGAAGCTTTATGGTGCCATCCTCTTGCAGTTGATGATGCACTCCCTTACCCATGGCAGGTTGTTATACGATTTCAGCTCTAGCTGGTGATTTCAAAAATCTGTAATGTGTCAACAGAATAACTGATAATCTATTATTGCTGCTCAACAAAGTAGGAAGTAGAGTGACATGAGAACTTATCCGATGTGGTGTGAAATGTGGGATCCATGGATGGGTTCAAGTGATGCTAAGATCAATGTGAGCTTGGATGAATGGTCCATTAATTGTTGGTTGTGGTAGTTCGGACTTGTATGTAGCATTGAGCGATCTCTTTGTTGGGTTGTCCGACTTTTTTGGGTTTTTCTTTTTTTTCGTGGAGGGTAAAGCGAGCATGTTGTACTTCATTCAGAAAACAAGATGCGCTGCCATATATAGTGAAGCAGCAGTAGGTATATAAAGTATACATTAACAAAATTAAAGCAATAACAAAGCACAGAAGAATTTTGGTCCAAAACACTGTTGGTCCAGCTGTGACGAATATTGAAGCAGCAATAAAATATATACTAGGCAACCTGATTGAAGCTGATGATACGGGAAAGATGAATCAAAAATTTTTATAAATGGAAGAACCTGAAACAAGAATTCCCATGCTGTGTGGCTCGTAAGACTGCAACTCAAAAAGAAAGGTCCAATCAAGTTACACCTACGATACGGCAGCTGGAGAGTATCGAAAAACATTTAAATAGGTGAATTTAGGTATATTAATAATTATGATAACTTTCGAAGAAGAAGAAATTATTGATTGGAATAGTTTCTTGCACCATCCAATAACCAACTAGTATATATCCAAAAAAAAAAGTGAAAAGATACATTTAAAATTTTAAATAAAAAACTGTTTTAAATGAAAAAAAAAATTATCTTTTTGGATGGTATGCTGGTTTGATATTGGATGGTCCAAGGTACGGTAGAATCGTTCCAACCAATAATTTCTCCCGAAGAACAAGCATATATGCTGCAACGGTATCTCAAGAACAAGCGTCCAACGTAGAAACTATAGAAGATGCAAGCCCACATCAGATGAATACCCCTGATGAAGACAAATAGAAGATACCCCACAGGCGTCCTCCCTGTGAAAACATAATGGAAGTATAATATAGAAGATAACTTTGGCAGGAGTAGCACAAAAATGAACACCCTTTTAGGTTGATGACAGTGCTGTACGTGTGATATAAGTGACCATAATTTTATCTGTATCCGTGTCTGAGAATGAAATGCAACCCAACAGCACCTAGACCCGTAAATCATAAGAACGACAACCTACACACCCCAAAAATATGCATAAGGATTTAGAAATGTAGACCAGAAGGGAATAGATAAAAAGAAACTTGCCAGTTCGAGCAGTTTATTATAGTGTTACGGAGATAACCAAACATAGATGCCAGGATAAGATGAGCGTATGTAGTTGCAGATACCAAAGAAACAGTAAGGAAATGCAGAAGCCTTAAGCAACCTCTCAACACCAGGTAACAGCTGATATGAGGTAGAGACAGTCCAACCGACATAAAGTACGTAATTAAAAAGGCACCGAAATAGAGGGTAGCAACCATACCTGAACCAGTATTATGGCTGATCCAATGTTTGTGAAATTAAAGAAACCGTAGAGAACAGAACCCATTAGACGAAATTAGCGTAGTTAGTAGATGAAACAGCCGGTGAGTGGAGCATGCATGAGAATAGAATGGAACATGATGATGTCCAGCGCTGTCGATCAGAGAAACGGTATGCAGTAAATAAGATAAACCACCATGGATAACATAGAAAGAAGCCTTTAGAGGGCAGCTAGCTGAGTGTGTTTAAGTTGAGCTGCAATGGAAAAGAAGAACACAGGTGGATGCTGTAGATGAGTGATATGTAATAAATCCAGCTCCATAAGAATCAGAAGTGAATGCTGTAGATCAATGGTGTCGCATAAATCCAATTCCATAAGCATCAGCTTTGTCTATATCCAAACCTGCAAGTTGATCAATCTCAGCCACTGCGGAGCACATAAAATCCCATTGCATAGCATCATCCGCCATGTAGGCCGCCAATTGGTTCCCTTCTTGTAAAAAGTATGGGACACCCTACGACGTGAAGAAGATGCCTTCCACTCCCATAAATCTTAAGGAATGTGCATAAAATGGAACCTCGAAGGGTGAAGAAGCCAAAGCAATGACTGTAGTGGAGTCTCCTTCCAACCAAATTTTTAGCTCCTCGAAGCGGTGAAGTACAGTATAAACTCCCAGCCAAACAACTGTC
This sequence comes from Cocos nucifera, assembly GCA_006176705.1. NCBI lineage: Eukaryota > Viridiplantae > Streptophyta > Magnoliopsida > Arecales > Arecaceae > Cocos > Cocos nucifera. The sequence continues at coordinate 1,066,509 of QRFJ01000048.1, forward strand.
AGCTCTGCAAAAGGTACAGATGAAAGATGTTGAAGCTTACCTCCGGCCAGGATGATGACATCAGCTTAGTGGTCCATAATGACATACCTAGCAGAAGCTTTGTCGGCAATAACGGTAGCATCAAAGTTAATTTTGAGTAGTCCTGATGGAGGGACTTATTAAAAGTGTTTCGAATATATGGCAATAGAGTCCTGTATGTGGCAGGTTGTTGTTTGGTGGACGATCCTATCAAACTAGGAAACGAACTTATATTACCACCGGTGGTAGACCATCATTGTTATGGTTGGAAATTAAAGATCGATCTTACAACTAGGCTAATGCTCGATGGTTTTGGTATATATGACTTAAAGACTCATCTTAGGTGGAGCAGTAACCTTGCATCAGAAAGGAAACCGTAGAAAGAGAAGCCCATAGCCAAACACGCATTTTGTTCCATCTCGGGCTCGTTTTACGCCAATCACAGCACCATCAGAGTTTTCAATGTTGGATTTTATTTTATTTTATTTTTTTCCTCTTTTAAGAAATTGAAGTGGAGAGGATTAGCTCTTGGATGAATCTTCCCCGAGTTCGAGCAATAATGCATTGAGGAATCTTCTACATTAGGTGAAACACCAGACCACGTGGACTTGTCCAAAAATCTTACGTCTGCCTGACGTGCCATTGTCTCCATATTGACAAATTCCTCCCACTGGCAGCCAGCGATAAAAAACGGGGTTGGAGGAGGAGCCGCCGGTGGAGCCAGAAGCGGTCCAGCGAGTGGCGCGCGCGTTGCAAACCGGGACCGAACCACGCGGGAAAGCAGGCCACGGCTCGTCTCGTCGCGACACGCCACGTCATCCCACCTCTGTCTGAACTTGGACGCCTTCCCGTCCACCTTCCCTCTCTCCTTAAATATGATATAATCCTCTCCGCTGTCGTCCGGCTTTTCTTACGAGAAGATAGAGAGAGAAAGGAGAGAGACATGGAAGGGGGGAAGAGGAGATCAGAAGGAGGAGAGAAGAAGGATATGTTCCATGTGATTCATAAGGTGCCGGCGGGGGATAGCCCTTATGGTCGAGCCAAGCACCTCCAGGTACTTATTCGTAATCCACTAATTAATTTGAAGCTCATAATTTTAATAAGATTTTGTTCACCAGTTCTTCCATTCCTCTGGAGTCGTTTTGGTCGGTTTTTGAGTTACATCTTGTGTTTGTTTTTTTTAAATGGTGGAGATCTCCTTCGTTTTATTAATTATGGTTTTAGAAATGTTCGATCTATATATTTTCTCGTTACCAGCTGCCATAAGTTTTACAATTTAGTTATTTTTATTTTTTGTGGTTTTTTTTCTTTTTCTTTTTTTTTTGGGCGTGGGGGGGGGTGGGGTTGTGGGGGCGGGGGAGAGGGTTAGAGAAATTAATTTTCTTTCATGGGTTAGAGAAATTTTCTATGATGGGGCATTATTGTTGAGCTATATAACGTACTGTTTGTCAGGTACAGAATTTTTAACTTTTTGTTTCTTTTCCTTTTTTTTGTTTTTGTTATAACTGGGATGGGTTGCTAAGCTTCCTTTTAGACTAAGTTTCGATTGCATGATTTAGATTTTTTTTGGTTCGATGTTTTTATGCTCCACGAAATTCTTGGCAGTTGCACTTGGAGGAACATGGATATGACTAGTTGTTTGGTTGAAATCAAAGGGTAGAGCAATGAATGCTTTCAAGACGAGGCTGATCTACTTTTATAGAAGCCATTAGCCTTGTGACAGTTGTTCCCTAGTTTAGAGGTAGGATAGCTCTTGCTTTTCACGTGCAGTGATTAATTTCTTGCCCCACATTTGTTGTTGACTTGCCCTTATCTTTTTGAATGAATCAAAAACTTCATTATCCCTTTGGATGAATCAAAAAAATTCTTCTCTTGGTACATGGATCATTTATTGGTCAAATATTTTTTTCCTAACTTTTCCTATTTTCCAAGAAATCTTGAATTTTATGAAATATTCATAAATTGTTGAAGAATTGTTATTTAATTACTTTTGGTTGCTAGCTGCTGCTTGTATCTATTGTTTTATCTCCTCTAAAACCGTCGGTTCTTTGGATGATCTTTTGATGTATTGCGATCTTATGGAATTTTTTTTGTTGTGCTTTCTTTCTAAAATCTTAAGTTCTTTTGGAGGTTGTAAATGATCTCAGATTCATCATCCTATTTCACGATTGTAGCACTACATCTCTCTCGTGACCCAAAAAAAAGATCCAACTTCATTTGCTGGATGTCTGGCCCGAATTCATGAGGGGTATCTGGACCAGATTGCACACACGCACAACATTATATATAATTAACTCTTGGATTGCACAAAAAATAAAGTAAAAGCTAGTTAATAATAAAACTATCTAGTCTTATGTTAGATTTTTTATCTTCTCTCCATGACATGATACCACCTCACCTTTCTTATATTCCAGCTAGTAGACATCATCATGTGACCCCTTTATCTAAATAGGCTTCTCAAGTAATGTTTCTGATAGAGTAGTCATTTGCATCCGAATGGCATTCAAAAATGAAAATGCTAAGAGACTTTCTCTCAATTTCTACTTATATATATATAAGATTAAATTTAGATATTTTCAACAATTTCATGATCTATCAACACACTATCAAGTATGATTGTTGCAACCGGAAATCCTAAGTAGTGGGAGAATATACTATCAAATGAATCAGCTTGTGGAGAAGGATCCAGAAACGGCGATCGTATGGTTTTGGAAGGCGATAAATGCTGGGGATCGGGTGGACAGTGCACTGAAGGACATGGCAGTGGTGATGAAGCAGCAGGACCGCACAGAGGAAGCGGTCGAAGCCATCAAATCTTTCAGGCACCTGTGCTCCAAGCAAGCACAGGAATCCTTGGACAATCTCCTCATTGACCTTTACAAGGTATCGTCTGCTAACTACAAAGTATAACACATCATACGTATATATTACTTCCATCCAAGTTGGAGAGAGAGAAAAAATCCAGATTATCGAGTTTGTCGATAATGATTCGATGATAATGAAAGGTTTTGATGGTCAGAAATGTGGAAGGATAGAGGAGCAGATAGAACTTCTAAAGCAAAAGCTACGGATGATATCCCTTGGTGAAGCCTTCAATGGGAAGACCACTAAGACAGCACGCTCCCATGGCAAAAAGTTCCAGATCTCGATCCAGCAAGAAACTTCACGCATCCTGGTTATTTTTTGTTGCTCCCAGTAGTTATTGTTGCTACCACGCAACCTATTACCACTAGTAGTCTCTATTCTTTAAATAAATTACATGCGATAACAATGTAATAGATATAGACATGCACACACAACACACCATAATCTGGAAGACAGAGAACGCAAAAGTTACCAAATTAATTAAGCCTTCGAGCATTTCACTTCAAGTATATATTTCTAGAAATCCATGCACGTTTTGCCATTTGTCATGCAATCATATTCACAAAGCCTTCATCATGCAAGGTGACGAAAGCTTTCCAATCTCAGATATATATATCTCTTCCAAACTTTTTGACAGGGAAATCTAGGTTGGGCCTACATGCAGCAAAACAACTATGATGCAGCTGAGGTAGTATATCGCAAAGCTCAAATGATCGAGCCTGATGCGAACAAGGCCTGCAATCTCGGCCTCTGCCTCATTAAAAAAGGAAGGTTCGACCAGGCCAGGGCGGTGCTCGAGGAAGTCCTGCAGCGTGGATACCCAAGCTCCGACGACCGCAAGATAATTAGGCGGGCGGAAGAGTTGCTGCGTGAGATCGAACTGCAGCCGCCTGTTTCTCCATTGGAGGTGGGCTTGGGCATAAAAGAGGAGATCATGGAGAGATTGGATCTTCTGATGAACGAGTGGGCCCCGTTCAGATCCAAGAGGTTGCCAATATTTGAGGAGATTTCCACCTGGAGAGACCGGATAGCTTGTTGATTCTTTTAGCTAGTCTGTTTCTGCCTTTCTGTAATGTTAGGATAGAAAATGCGTGCATATCCATATAGTCTGGTACGTGGGAGGGTTTTGTTGGTGTTTGAGACGAAAACTTCATCATTGGTCTGGACATTAAGTTTGATGGTGCAGAATAAAACAATGTTTACGTGAGGTGAGGGTAAGGAAAACTCCCTCTCGTACGATTAGATGAGGCAAATTTGCATGGGACTTTTCTGGTTGCTAGCTATTCTCGTTTGATGGGCGAGCCGTAGACGGCAGACCGCATTGTTTGGCAGAAGAAAAATGCTGGGCGAAACACGTGAACCACGTATCGTGTATGGTTAGCATGGCATAGACTAGAAGGGAAGGGAAGATTAGCTGGTCTAAATAGACGTCCCAAGATCATACGCGATGGTCCGTTATGATGGTGACGTACGTACGGCTTCAAGATTGACTGTTGTAAAGAAAATAATGGCTATATATTATTTGCCCATGAATTTATTCTGCTGCTTTCTATCCATCTTTCTAAACTCCAATATATTTTCTAAAGCTGGTAATCATGCATGGCAAGCTCGATCTTCAGATATGTACGTTCGTGTACATATATATGTATACATATAGATACGGAGGTACGAATATGTGTAAGTACTAGCTTCACTCTTATTGCCTCTGGCCCTGTATCTATAATTATTTCATTCCCCTTGTTATTCCTTCTGTGCTCCATCCCGCTGGTGATCTGTCGAAAACCAGCCTGCAACGGCCTAAGCAGATGCCCTTGCGCAGCCAATGACGCCCGCTGGTTCGTGTGGGATTCATTTATGATCATGCGCGCATCATGATGCACCAATTTACAGCCGCACATCCGATATCGGTAAATCTTGTGAAAAGAGGGTTTTGGATTTATTCGAACAATACTATTAATGATGACATCAAACGAGTGACTCATCTAGGACCTGGTTGGCTTGGCCCTTTGATTAATCAAAAAGTTCTTCAACGTAGCTAGGCTGTGGCTGTTTACGTCCGCGGTGAGCTAAACCAAATTAGAGTGGCACTATTTTTGCGGGATCTGCAAGAAAAATCCACAGCACTAAAGAAGGATGTTGGTGGTTCTGCGATGAATTCTTCGATACTTAAATTAACAGTAGTCGTAGTAGAATAGATAGATAAAAGAAGATGAGAGAGTGAGATCCCAAAGATCTTTTTTTTTTTATCCTTTCTATTTTTTATAGAGAGAGATATATCAGAATTATTAAGCCATTAGCTGTCCGAGTTCTGAGGTGTCAGTAATAGTTACGGTTCCAACTTCCAGCGAGTGGAGGAAATATTTGCTGTCATAACAAACAATTATGTTAACAGAATCCACATGCACTAGGAGATTCTCGTGCCTTCTATGTAATAGAATGGTTAGTGAGAAAATGGAGTGGATTGAAGAGTCATTGTCTACGACATGATGAGGGGGCTTCGTCTAATTGCCAACTTTCATATGATCGATGGGACACCGAAGTCGGAGGTGCTTCTACAGGAGTTGGGCATCTGTTGTTTGACGATGCCAATATTGCCCGAATTCTCGTTGGGGAGAATGGCATATGATCGAAGATGGTGGATTAATGAATGGCCGATGATGTGAGATCGAGGAGTCACCGATGATCTTAGATCAGCAAAGGGTCAATGACATTATTCCACGTAGTGAGCGATATGAGGACCATCCAGTTTGTCATTCTTCATGGTAGCAATGTCGTTCGAGGTCAGACACATCATTAAGTCGGTGGATTATCGTCCAACATTTGTCCCCCACTTTATAATTTGAAGAGTGCTCCTTTTTTATACCCTTTTACGGAGTTGGAAAGTAGGTCTTCGGGGAATCTCCGAGGTCTTCGTTTGATGTTCACCTATGGGGAGAAATTGCAACAGTTAGCGAGAGGTAACTTGAAAATTATGGTGTCACTTCGCGAACTGGTCTTATTTATGAAGATAGGTAGATCGATTGTGGTTTAGATTATGATAAGATAAATCTTTTATACTTCTGTGATGATTAGCCACATGGTGATACTTTGTTGGGTGGCAGATCGGCTCCCACCATTTGGGAAGTCTATAAATAGACTACTCCCTAGCAGGTTTCCGCCACCAAAGGTTTGCCCGTTTCTATAAGAATGAAGCTATCACCGAAGTCTCAGAAACTAGCAGTCAAGGATAAGATGACTGCCAACCGCAAAGGGCAGTTATCAAGGAAGAAGGCTAGGAGCCTGAGGCTGGACTAGGGGTAGGGCCTCAGATTTAGGCTTCAGAGACTTTCCACATACCACCGTCATTATCGCTGTTATTGTCCTGGGATCAAGTGTACTTCGATCAAGGCCGGCCCTAGGACCCATGGCCCAAGGAGGCCGAAAACTCTTTCGGCTCTTCTCAATGGATCCTGACCGCCATTCGAGAATGCTGTGTGGAGGAGTACCGGTCTTTTGGCCCATTCCAGGAAGAAGCCGCCAATGCTACTATCGATGCAATATTCAGGGGTTCCAAGACTGCAAAGCCCACCAATAGTACATGCTTCCGTAGTTGGAGCTGCAGCGCCTTCATTCCACAAATGAGGACGAAGAGGTTGGAGCTTTCTCCTCTAATAAGGAGTAGGACTTGGGTCTTCTCCAGGCCCACTTGTAGCTGCCACATCTTCCTCCGTTATCCTTTTTCTTTCTTTTTTTTTTTTTTTGTCGGTACTCATCAGGGGCACCAGATATGTAAATATTTTTAAACTATGAATGAAGTTGGTCATTGAAAAATTTATCCTATTTTGATTTATGAATCATGACATTGTGTGTACAGAATATCTCCTTAGATTAACTTTGAAGTATTGGAACCCATCGGCTTAATCGAAACCATGAAAACGGGATTGCAAACGAACACCAATGTCACGAACCAAAAATATGGCGAAGTCGTAAAAATAATTTTTGGGTAACTACTGATGTTACGAACCTGCAGTAATGCATGGGCCACCTTGGAAATTTGGTGCAACTTTCAAACGACGTAGATGTGATCTACTGGAGGGTTATAACTGCCCATCGCACGTTCCTGTATTGTCATTCGCCACATTAACTGCTAGATGTGGTGCGTGAGGAGTGCATCGCTTGACATATGCTTCATGTCGTTTTGACAAGTTGTCAGGGCAAAATTCGAGGGCGCATGATGATTTTGAAAGATGGCAATTTTGGCACATCCTTTCAGCCAACGCTGTGATGCCATGTGGCAAAATCTACACCATCTAGTGGTTGAAAGGCGGTGATCTAGACGATTCGAGCTTAGTATTTAAGGGATCCTCTAACCAGTCTTCTTATTTATTTTCTGCCATCGCAATAGCGAAAGGATGCTAAGAGCTTCCAAGGAGCAAGCTAAAGAGAAGGCCGTAATTTTTTCGACTGATTTTTGGTGAGAAAGTTTCTCAGCTGGTCCTTTTCTCCTCTTTTTCCTTTGGTCCTTGTCCTCTTGTAGGCCCTTAGGTCCTCTTTCTCTCAAGTAGATGGCTCCTCCCAAGCTTAGAGGTTTTAATAGTTCCAATGAGGGCTCTTTTTCTTCTGTTAGTGAGTGTCCTGTTTTCCCTAGGAGCCTTCAAGTTGAGGCTTCTTGCGGTCAAAATAGGTCTTTAGGCCCTGACCACAAGGGGTCTCTGCTTACCGATGTGGATCCGAGAAGACTCCGCATTTGATATTTTACTCCTGCTTTTAAGTTTGTTGCGCCACAGGACGGCCATAGAGTTTGTTCACCACCGAAGGGTTGCATTGCCTTTTATAAGAAGACACTGCTCTCCAGGCTTAAATTTTCTCTCCACCTATTCATCCTGAACATTCTGAACTATTATCGGATTCTCTCGACCCAGATAGCTCCCAACGGTATTAGGGCCATAGTTGCTTTTATCCTTGTGCATGACATCTATAGCATATGTCTTCCGTCACCGTTGTTTCAGTTTCTTTTTATGTTGAAGATGCATTTGCATGGCAAAGAATGGTGGTACTTCTCACCTAGGCTGAAGTGTAAGATTGTAGATGGCTTATCCTCTTCAGTCCACAATTGAAAGAATCGATACTTTTTTATTTCTTCGAGTCATGAGGCTTTTACACTATTTGGGGAGAGCCTTGACTTGAGCCGAATAGTAAGAAGGTTCCTCGATCTCGAAGATTACAAGAAACTATTCGGTGTTCATGTTCCGAAGTTTATGTACCTCTTGACTGAACAAGGATTATACGACGTAGGTATCAGCCACATCGCTCCTCATCATATGTCTTCATCCCTCGAACTATTTTGATAATTTCTTTAGCCTTTTAGGTCTATCTGCGGTTAAATATTTCTCTTCAGTGTAGAGATAAAGTTGGACATGGCTACCTGAAGGCTCTCTTACATGGAGAAGAGTCAAAAGAGATCCGATTCATCTTCGAAGCCGGAGCTACTGCTTGGCCCTTTGATTTAAAAAGTTGAAGAACAAAAGGCACAAAAGCATGTTAAACACTATCCTAACACAAATTTCTGGCTTTCATGCCAATGTAAAAAAAAATATTATATTCCGAGATACAATCAAAATAACCTCTTTTAGAGTATTGTTGCAGAGAGAATTGGCAGTCCTTTAATGCTAGAAAAAGCAGCAAAACTATTAGAAAAAAAAAAATTATAGAAAATAGAATTCTCTAAGAAAAAGAAAAAAATATATTATTTTTTTTTAGATACCTGGAGGTGAGAACGCATGGCATTTTATAGCTTGCAAGAAGAAATCATTAAAAGATCATTTGATCAGTAGGCCATGAAGAGAACGATTGGTCAAATGAAATATATTCGGCCAAGAAAATGATTAATTGACCATTTAACCATGAAGAGAAGAGAAGCAACCATTTAAAATATGATAAAAATAGAAAGATAAGATAAAATATGATAAAAGAAAGAATAAAAACAAATATACCATCAAGCTTATGCGGGCTAGGCCTGAGACGTGTACGTGCAGCGTAAAACCTAGTTCCATCCAAGACCCAAAAAAGGATGGGCAAAAACAGATGATTTGTAAATATCAAGAAATAATTATCCATTTCAACAACAAAGGCTTTAGAAAATTTTGGAGGAATTTTTTTTAAAAAATTTTTCCTCTAAAGCTCTAACAACATCCTCACCCGTCAAGCACCCTCCTTGATGCATCACTACAGAAGCGAGCGGCCGAGGTTTATTAGCGCCCATAGCCATGCGGCGCACGAAGGATATAATTTCTCTTGAATCATTCATATTTCTTTCATTGGATGAAAAGAAATAAAACCTAATTAGCCGTTTTTAGTTATTTCTAAGTTCTAATCTCATAACATACTATAATTTAGTTATATATATTAATATAACTTCCTTTTTCATCATTCAGTTGATAGCATCTCACGGTATCTTCAGCATACCTAAAAACCCAGCTCGGAACAGACTCGTGCCTCCTCAGCTTCCTTGTGGGTATTCATAAATAAAAGCAATTCCCACAATGTTTAACAGGGGGACAAGCTACTCAGACAGGAGTCGCAAGACAAATCGCTCCAAAGCATACACGACCGTTCTACGATTACCGGACAATTGCTACACTAAAATTTCATCGCGCAGATCCAAAAAAATAATCAGCCATGACCCCGAATCACATTACAACAGGTACATAATCAGGGCCAGGTCTGAGGTTTCACGGTCAAAATACACAGGAATTAGTTCAAAATGAACAGAGAGAGAGAGAGAGAGACAAAACAGGGAAGAGACGAACTGAAGGAGATGCAAAGAGACCGTTCTCCACCCTTTCCACCAATCTACTTTGTTCGGTTCGGCAAACTCAATGATCATGTCCATCTGGGGTAACCGACAACCAACAGATGTGTTGACCTGCTGCTTCATTATAACAGAGATAGCAGCAAATACTCCACGATCAATAATTCAATACTCAGGCATCAACAAAGTGTCCATACAGAGAAAACAGGGCACAGAAAGAGAACTACTCCATGTAGCAAGAAAGAATAGCGCCTAGGCTATACACGCATCACATCCAAATTACAAAATCAATCCCATCCCAGTTCCCAACAGGCTAGAAAACATTAGAATGAGAATACTCATTCACAAGGGGGAACGCTTAACCACAATTCATCAACAAAAGCACTAGTTTTTATGTAGTAGCAAGTGGATATCACCATACTCAAAAGCACCAGTTTGAGCGGGAGAAGGAAGTGGAGCGATCTCATATCCACTCACATTAGCACTTGAAGCCATGGCAAACGGACAAGATTATGATGAGGATCAATGCAATTATGATGCCCAGGACAATCAGCTTTATCTTCATGTTCTGTAACCACATCTTCCTCCTCATCTTTGTCCCTTGCTGCCTGAAATCTTGAGCCTGCAAATCCCAAACACAAGAAAAGAAATTAATGTTGAACAGCCTTTAGGGGAAAAATAACAACCAAAAAATGAAATTGAATGCAAACCATCCACCCACGGATGGTACTCCTAGGTGCAAATCCAAGAACACATCCAGAGGCCTTCTCAAGGGTTGGTAAACGTGAGTTACAGACCTGAGAGCGGAGGTTCTCGGTTTTGTCAACAAGCAACTCTATTTTCTCCCCACGATCAAGAACCTGAAAAGATGTTCTCAAGGAATTAATTATGCTACTTGTCAAGGGAAAAGGCATTGCTGGCAACATTCCATAATTGAGAACAACAAAATCATTAAAATCATCACAAGTTAAATCATTAAAGGGATACCATGATCTACCTTTTCAATATTTTCCATCATAACTCCTTTAACTTCTGAGACCTGTGCCTTCACTTTCGCCAGTTTGCTTATTTCCTCAGGGTGATCCACACAATACTGCATGTGCTCTTTCAGTTTTGGCCTGATATTTTAGTGAATATTCTTTTTTTAACATTATTCAATGACTTTGCCACCAAAAGAAACATAAAAGCACAGCAGTATCTTCGAATGATCAGGAAGGAAAAATATACCCAAAATCTCGGTTGAGGCTGTTAGCTGCGGCGGTTGCAGCTTTTCCTCCTCCATATCTTTTGTTGAAATCCTCCTTAATCCTCTCCAGGAAGGCAATAGGAATTTGTCTGCCAGCTGACTCAACTGCAACTACACAATATGCTGCAAAATCCAAGATGGATTTTAGCCACTCGTAATGAGTGTATAATGGTAAAGAACTTCTATATTGATGTACAGCTTAAATATGCAAAATTCTCCTGATAGATTATCCAGCACAATTAAACAGCACTTTGCTTTTCAGTTTTTTTAAAAAAAATTATTAAAGCATCAACCAGAACCACAATACATCCTTCATGGAAGGTATGGAAGGACAATATACAGCCCATAATACCAAAAGACTATTGCCCAACCCACCAAACTTGGATCCATCTATTTGATCAGCCTCAAGATGCTGAATAGACATTACAAAGCACCCAAGATGCTGAATAGACATAAAACCAGTGCTAAGCATGATGCTCAGCAAAAACAAGGTCAAGAGCTCTCAAAAGATGGGTCTCATGGATCCTGGAAGTACAAAATAAGATAGCCACAAAATACAAATCAGAGGGATTTAATCACTTGTAGCACCAGATTGTCAGGCTTACCATTGCTTCTCAGAGATTACAATCAAAATTCAGCTTAGTCTTTCAACTCACCAAAAGAAACAGTATCATATGCCTCTGCTTCCAAATACCACAGTGCCTATAATAAGAAATCATTTACTATTATCCTTTTTTCAATAACAGCCTAACCATGTGACTTTGCATAGCCTAACCTCAGACCACAAACTGTTGCCAATTCTGATAGAACAACAAAATTTCACATACCCTCAACTGAGTATGTATCTGACTGTTCTCACTGTCATCACACATCTTGCACTGCAACAAATAAGGTACCATCCAAGACCTACTATAGGAGTACAACTATGATTTCTTTATACAGTTATCATTTCAAAAGATTCACCCTTGTTTTGCCAATTTATTTGGATCAGCGACAATGGACCAACATGAGCCACAATCAATTTCCAGTAGCACTTCCCAAAGCAGTCATTCTTATCATGCCATGCATGACAAAAAACCAATTGAGATGATTAGAAGAGGAGACTTCTATATGCCCAAATTTTTATTGACAACCCCCAAGATCTCAATCACCTACCATTGATACCGAATCATAAAACTTGATACTACCCATAGCTGGAACTACCAGGAAGACAGTACCCATATGAAATAAGATCATGATGCTACATTTGCTCTATTGCCAACTAGCCAACCATTATAAAAGTGTCCTAATCAGAAAACCTGATACTGCCTTCAGCAGGCATTACTAGGCAAACATTCCCTATACCAAATATTATCATGATGCTAAATTTGCTCAATCGTCCACCACCAAATTAAAGGTGTCCTCCTAGTTCTATCTCTAGATTAATTTCCAAATACCCAAAGAAAAGTTGCTCTTGACAACAAAGAACTATTCCTAAATGGCATCAGTTTAAATCTCAGTGCACCGACATCAATTCGTATCAATTTATGGAGGGACCAAATTATGGCTCTTTGTTGCACAGAAAATACCATGACAGTGGGCATACCAATGTAATATGAGCTAGTACATACAGACAAGAAAATACAAGGGCCAGCATATTCTTCTGGGTGATGGCTTTGTCATATTTGCTCTCTTTGATAGATATAATGATTATTCTTTTATCATGTTAGAGTTTTAGAGTGAAAGTAAAATGCAAATATCATCTTTTAAATTATACAACATATACTCCCCTAAGAAAATAAAATAAATGCCCAACATCAATTACAGAATTTATGATCTTCTGGGAAGAAAGCAACATAAGAAACTATACAAGAAAGACCACTGATAAAAATGAAGAAAAAGCTTATCTAACCATTTCATACAGAAAAATGCACATGCCTGATTACGATGGGAAACAAAACAGAATATAAGGTCAACAGCAAACACAACTATGTACTTTACAACTGAACTCATCTTACAGCAAAAAAAATCAGCCATGCTTCATCTGACCAAACTATAATGCTTATTATAAAGAGAAATCTACAAGGTTAAAATGATGTAGCAGAGAATTAAACAGTTCTACATTCTAAGATGACATCATGATCCAGGAAAACAACCCAATACAGGTGCTGAATATAGTGAACATAGCATATGCAATAATACACAGATATTAACTATCTCCATGTGTCAAAAGAAATGTCTATGGATGACATGATAATATTAACAGCTCAGGAATTACAATCAAGTCATCAAAGACATTCTAAAAAGCCCCAAGCAAATGACCATGACCTCTTGCTATATAATAACAGGGAGATCATCCAAATCTTGCATTTCATGTTTTTGCAGCATGGATCCAACCAAAAAAAAAAAATATCACAGACAATATAAAACTGGTGTCAACATTTTTCAGAAAATCCAGAACCTTCAGCTTGTTAGTGTAAAACCCATAACTCTTCCAGCATTGTGCCAACTAGTTTATAAATGAAATCCATGAACTCTTCATCCATACCAGTGAAGTTGCTTGGCAGGAAGATTATAAAAAAAATGCAAATGCAAGAAGAACTTCAGTCTTTCAGCCATCAGAAATAGAAAGCTTTTAACCATAATCTTATTCCTTTGAGTAAGTTGTTTCAGAAATTGCAAGGAAACTCCCCAACAGGAATTGTGTCGTGAACTTGTCGTCTAAAAGACATGCTTATGCCTTAGATTGCAAACCTTCTAACAATGTATATAAACTCAAACATGTGATTGGCGATATGAATACATCAAAATTTTGTTGTACTTTAATTTTTAGGTGAACCTCAAACTGATGTCAAAACTATAAATTGGCAGTGAATCTCTATCCAAGGCAACATCTATCATTAGAGAACATTAAACGCCCAGGATCCCAGCAAAAGGATAGAAGCTTCAAATATTAGGAAAGATGAAGGGGGAGAAAAACTCCAGCAGGAATCTCCATCACAGGCCCACACACATCTCTGCACAGCAGGAATCTGGGCTTCGAATTTGAAGTGGAGAAATTCGTGGGTGGGAACTCAGCCACCAAAAACCTTGTATAGTTCAGTCCTCACGACCACATAGTGAACATCCACTCCCTGAATTAGCAAACTTATCACTGAAGTGAGCAGATAAGTTTCGAGTTATTTATTGATTCACAGTAACACAATGTGACAGAACCTAGTATTAACTAGTTCTTCGAAAAATAGAAGCACACTCAGAAAATTATAAACAATTACAACCCAAAACTACCAGAATGATAATTCTTCGCATATAAAATGGCATGACCAAATCAAGTAGGATGCAGAAAATTTCCATCCAAGCTTCTTTCTTTCAACTAACTAGATCCTCCAACTCCTTGCAATTAAATCTGCACTTCTGTTACTTTATCAATGCTCAGAAGAAAAAGATAAGGTGGTAGGCATAAATTATACTTGCCACTTCTCTCCCAATCAGGCAGATTTTCAGATCCAGTGTAAACCATAAGAACAACCTAAAACACGCTAACATAACAAATCTTTAAAAAAAGGCCGCACGCTACTTCTTCTTCTATTTATTCTCAGTCAAAATAACAGGAATCAATCCAAACAAATCATCTCGACATTGATCATGAACCGAGCAAGCTAGATAACAGATAGAAGCGACCAAATCCAACCATAATTGCCAACAAACACCAAACAGAAAACCAAGCATCGCCAAACCCTAGAATCAAACACGAATCAATTAAACAACCAAATACCACTGAAACCCCACCAATCGGAAGCAAATCAGGAAGAATTCGACCAAGAAAGAAATCAATAAAGGCGAAATCGAAGGAGGGCGATCGGGGGCTCACTGTATCCTTCCTCGACGAGATAGTTGAAGGTGTGACCGTCGCAGTTGTAGGTGAACTTGTTGTTGCTCGCCGGGAGCTTCTGTAGGCATTGGGAGGCGATGCTGGTGAAGTTCCCCGTGAATTCCGTATACTCCGCCAGGATCACCGTCCCCCGGGCCACGAAGCTATAGATCAGCGACTGCTGCCCCATCTCCCCCTCCTAAAACACTAACCCTAGATCTATCACCGCCGAGAGGGGTAGAACAAGAACGAAGGCGATGGAGGCTCCCTCACGGAGAAAAAGAGGGGGCTTTATTCCTCTTTTTCTCGTCCCTCGGTCTCTCACGGGAAATGATAGGCAGGCGTCGAGCGCTCGTAGCTTTATTTATATATTTTATTATCTTATTTCGAACATTTTGAGGGCTTTAATTCTTAACGGAAAAGTACTCCCTTGAAACGGAAGGGAGATCTGTTTTGTTTTCTAAATGTCATATATATATATATATATATATATATATATATATCGGAATTCCGAAATTGCCATTCCCTATTCTCACGCTGATTACCCGCGTGACCTCTTACGTCTGTTAATTTGCGAAATTTTTGCCGCGGTGCCCTGGGGTTCAAGGCGGCTGATTGAATTCGAATGGGAAATCGCGATTACTCACCTGTAGTGGTGGATGGCAAATTTGTAGTTATTATAAAATAGAGTGGCTTTTGCTTATGAAAGCAACAGGTCATCGTTTTTTTTTTTTTGGGTAAAGCATCGTTTTGTTCGGTGGCATCCAAGCACTGGCGACTAATTGTCGCGTTTGTACGAAAACGTCGTCGTCGCCGTCGCCGTTCTTTCCAAGTAAATGCATTTTTATTTTAATGAAAACCAAGCATTGCCATCGAAAGCCTCCTGGGCACCCGAATGGGCTTTGCCACGTGGCACGAAGAATTGGTGAAACTTGTAATAATAGGTGGATAAATGGTGACTTATGAGCTGCCATCATGCGCCATCAGGTACCTTAAATAATTCTTCTGGCTTTTCGGGTTTTTTTTTTTTTTTTTCCTTCCTAAAAAGAATGGAAACTTAATTTCCATTCGCCTCCTTCGTCGCTAAGAATGCCATTTTCGTTTTCGAAATTACCTTAGTGCGCTCATTCGCCGGGCCAATAATATATCTGAACCGTTCACCTAATCGTGTGACATGATCTCCAGCAGCGGACACTCTTTTTGGCCAATTATCATTTGCCACATAGCCAGATTGTCGCGTCGGAAGCAGGTGAGGGTGGGTAGTCCGTGCCGCGTAGGAGTGGGTCACACCCAGGATTAGGACGTTGGACCGTCGGCGTTACGTTTTAGTTTCGAACGACGCGCTATCTTTCGCTCTTTGCTCTTCTAGAAAGACGAGAGCCAAAGCCGAGCAATTCCGGGACGGTTTGATGAACCGGCCTGGTCAAATGGAAGAGAAGCGCATGTAAGGGACGAGCCATGACTCACAATCTGGTCTCGTAAAACCTTCGGCCATCCATTGGAATTGGAATGGGTCTCGGCCAATAGATGATATGGTCAATGTGAGGGTTAATGGTTGAATTGCCTTGTGATTTCCATGGTTGGTCCCATCTTGGCCGGCATTTTGAGAATGATAAAATGGCTGCATCGAAGAGTTTGTTGGCTTGCTTGCTTTGGTGGCTAATTCCACATGATGATGGGGACGGATGATTCCATTCCTTCTTGTTATTTGTTAAAAAAATAAAGATTGAATAATTCTTGTCGACTTCTATTTTCTCTTTGTACCAAACTAAACAACAATTTCACCCTCCATTGATAAGTAATTTGCGTTTTTGCCTCCTTGTTGACAATGTCGAGCATGTATTTGTGTCGTCAAATTGATAATATTGTGATAGTAAGCATTAAAATAAGCAATCTAATCATGAATTCACAACCATTGACCAAATTTAACTCCATTTCATGTTGCTTTTGTACCTTCCAATATATTCATCAACAACACTGGAAAACAAACTCTGCAAAGTGCAACTACCGACTCCAACCAACGTCCCTCCTTTTTTTTTTTTTTTTTTATTGCATAATATAGTCCAACTGATGTTATAATTTTAACTCAAAGCTCCGTGTAGCTCCATTGTTTCTTCCTTGTTTGTTGATTTGTGATAGAATAATATGATTTGATGTGCATGAACATAAAAATGGTTCATATTTAGATATTGTTGAGAAAACAAAATATTGAATGCTACTTGATAGATGATAGAATTCTATAACAAATTCCATTTGCATTGTATTATAGTATAAATTTTTTTTAATATTTTTTTAATAATCATCAACAAAAATACCGATAATGTCCAAAAGATGTTTGCAGATGAAGCTACATGCTTCAGCTTTATAAAAATATATTTTTTTTCTGCAGAGTACAACTTTCTCTACTCTCTCTCTTTCTCTCTCCCAATAAATTGGCATTTTATCAACAAATTAATTCACTTTTTTTTTCTTTTTTGTAAACTGAGGAGCTAATAGCTATATTAATAGAAAATCAGAAACAGTTTACAAAGAAGTATATACAGACCCCATACATAAGTTTGGTAAATGCAAAAGCAATACAACCATCAGGATAGAAACATCAGAAAATCTGGCAAATACAATACAAGGGAATCTAAGAACTCAAACGCTTCAGCAAACCATAAGAAAACCCACAGCTTTGCATTGCACATTAAGATCCTGGCATAATTAGAACCTCTGTGAAGATAATATAGTATTGAAACCATGGTGTTTCAGCTCGCATGGTGTGATGAGAAATAGTATTGCAGGGCACTACAACCACAACCCATTCTTGAGATGAAGATGCGAAATTAGAGAACAACATAACAGAAGCCCGACCGAAACTGCCGCGATACGGAATTCCTGAGTACAGTAAAGAAGCCTCAAGTAAGATAAAGAAATAATGTACAGGAACTGAAACAGGGATGGTAGCTTATTATCAATAAATAACAGAACTAGTTGCATGATACGTAACACTGACCAACCAAACAGTGGAGCCCACAAGCAGCCCAGCAATTAATAGAAACAATCTCTACTAATCTGCATACACTTGATACCCAATTGATAAGCCAAATACTGTTAGAAGAAAGAGCCTAAAAGCAGTTTGTATGTATGCATCACAGCAAACATTGCTCCCAACGATGGCAACACTACCTGGGAGTGGTACCAGACCACACCAAGAAATTGCCACCTACGTGCATACCAAGTTGACCCTCCCTGTTGAACTTCAGTAGGGTAGTGAAACATGATATAAGCTGCATACTAGCATCTGTTGTGATTTTTTTAAATTAGATCCATCCAAATATGGCCCATGCTAATACGCATCAAATTTTATTTTACATATTTTAATTTAGACTCTGACTAAAGATAAATCTCTAATAAAATAACAGAAATATATTTGATGGTTTGACAAATTTGAACTCTATCCAACCATCATAGATATCGTTCATCTCCGGTCTTTGCGACTGAATCAGATACTACCTCTAATGGATGAGGTATGTTATAAAAGGGCATGTATGGACTTGGTCCTCTACTCATCCGAGAGCTTGTGAGATCCTTCCATCAGGAATATTCGAAGTAGGGTTAGGAAAACTAAGGCACTCCTCGTCATTCATAAGGAGCATCTAGTATTTTCATGTTGCAGATTATTATGGTTGCAGGCTATTCATCACAGATTCGTTCAGAACTTGAACAACAATGGTTGGAGGTATGAGTTTTTCCGCATTAAAGCTTATAATTTTCTATAGTAAGCGGTATCAGAGCCACCTCTATGCTATTTTGTTCAATCAATAATCTACAAAATTTTATATACCAAATTTTAGATTTATTTTTGGCATATTAAAGATTATTTATGAATAAAATGAAAAATAAAATAAAAGGAATGCTCATTTCTTCTCCCATGTTCAAAGATTTAATTCCGATCAAAATCATTCAGACCTAGATTTTCTTTTGGTCTGTAAAGATTTATATTTTATTTATTTTAAAAAAATTATAATTTATTTTGGGATTAAATAAATCTTTGAATTTTTTAAAAAAAAGGGAGCCATGGATCTTGTTCACCGATGGTTGTTCCTCATGACCACCAGCAAAGATTGGTCGAAAGGCGATGGTCGGACCTCCAATTTGCATCTGGCAGCCACTCAAGACATCGGCAACCTCTCCCTCCGAAAACCCACCACCGGTCAAACAAAAAAAAAAATTTTTTAGGAAGGCAAGGCCTCCGAGTTGTAGATCGACAAAGAGAGGATGAAGAAGAGGGCCCGACGGCGTACCCTCTTCCTCTCCTGTTTTGGTGGCTGGACCTCTGGTCCATGTCCCACCCCTGGTGGCCGATTGGATGGCCAACGACCGACAAATCTGGACGTTTGGATGCCATCTCAAGGCCTCCGTGGTCGTCGACCAAGATTGAAGAATGGAAAAGGTGGTTGAAGATTTGAGGAGAGTCTGGTGGCTCACCATTTGGGTGCTCCGGTGGCTGTCGGCCGAATTTATTGAGGGAAGAACCGTCGGATTTCCTTTTGTGTTGAAATCTTCCACCGATCTCATATCCATGGGCCAATTGTCAGCACAACCACCAGAAAACTAGTGGAGGGCCTAGGGGAGAGGGCGACAATCGGTCGATTGGGGTCTTCTGGCGATCGTCGGCCCAAATTTAGTGGGAGGAGCACCAGGTTGGGCTCCTCCATCTCCGCACAAAATCCAGACCATCGCTGGGCCACTAGCAGTCGGGATGGATGTCTCAGGCCCACCGTCGGTGGTTGAGGATGGCCCGTACCTCACTTGCGGTGGACTTGGGCGAATAATCGACGGCCAGCGATGGGGTCGTGGGAGGTGATCGGGAGAAGAGAGGAGGAGGAGGAAGAAGGAAAGGAAACAGGTTCGGGTTTTGGGTTCTTTTCCTAAATCCGAATCCAGTCATCCGTTCTAGGAGATTTTTCCTTTTTAACTCCTATAATATTATTTATTCAATAAAGGCCCTTTCAAATTTTGACTAAAAATCTAGTTCATGAGATTTTGCAATTTAGTGCCTCATAAAGTAGTATATTACATAAAGGTCATTTTCTATAATTAAATGAACCAATTTAGAAAATTTTATAATTTAATCCCTAATAAAGTAATAAATCACATAAAGATCCTTATAATATTGTATTTTAGCCCCTATAATAAAGAATTATAAAAAGACCCTCAGATATGAAAATTTAGTCCTTGTAATAACTTTATTACTTATGATAAGATCTTGCTATATTATTCAATTGCATAAAAATTTTGTTTACACATTATATGGTTTATTTATGTGTTATTTGATTTGTTTATATGCAAATAAAGAATCACAGACCTATTATCATATCTCTGATAATATGTTCAATGCCATATAAATTTAGTGAGTTTATTATGTTCAGAAATAGCCACAGCATCCTGGATATATTAAATACTACATAAAGACTATAAAATAAAGTATTATGACATGTGAACAAAATTATGATTAAGTTATAAAATAATTTACTTTACCCACAGAAAGTGGTTATTTTTTTATGATTTAATTAGAATAAGATGATAATTTAGGTATTGATGATAGAATTTTTTTTAGATCCATAGGTATGAAAATTTACTATTTTTTGATATTTACGTTACTAGTCTTATTAATAAAGTATTAGTAAGTTCTATGCATGATGCATCTCTGCCCATAGAAAGGTTAGAATTTACTATTGCCAAAGTTAAATATAAAGAAATCTATTTGTTTTGAATAAAGTTTAATTAGTCTCATTATTTGATGATAAAGTGAGCATGTATTATTTACAGTATTAATTTTCATAATTATTGATAGCAACATAGAAATTTTTTTCTTAATGGATCAATTTTCTTAGAATAAAGAGAGACAAATATTGCTCACATTAGGTTGTGCTAATCTTGATTTGGTGTATCGAGTTGATGAACTTTCACTACTTATGGTTGAAAGTACACCATATCAGAAGAGCTTTTTAAGAATCGTGAGTCATTCAATAGACTCAATTTGCTCTATAAGAAATTTAACTTAAAGTGACATATTAGGAGATCATGTCACAAGGCTCATATTGTCATATATGCTGTAGAGTAGTAATTAGCAAGCTTTTAAGATAAAGATCAGCATTTATGAGTATATTATATAAATGAAAGACATCGCAGCGTAGTTAATCTGATATTAAAATTTTCATATTAGATATTCTTTTAGTCCACTTTATTCTCACTACTTTTCATCAAGTCAATCTCTTTAAGATTTTCTATAGTATACACAATAACAAAATGAATAGTTAAAGAATTACTGGCCAAATATGTGTACAAGTGAAGAAAAGATTGAGTCAGGAGAAGATAAAGCGTATGAACTTTGATTCATATTAAGTTAGTAGAAAAGCAGATAAAAAAAAAGGTGTACATAAAGTATCGAAGATAGAAGAGAAAAAGTATTTTTTATGGCATCAGATAAAGCCATTAATAAAATTATTAGATGCTTCTTCTACAAAAGGAAGAGACACATAAAGAAAGGCTGCTTAAAGTATAAAAGATGGCTACAAAAGAAAAACACCCTTTACTGTTGTATATATTTTGAATCCAATTTAGTAAATATTTCTTATTCTACCTAGTGGACTGATTCTAGTGCACTTGTGCATATTATCAACAAGTTACAAGACTTTCTATTAAAAAAATTTCTGACTGAAAGTGAATAGTCTATTCTCATTGAAAAATAAGAATGTTTATTTATTAAGATAGTTTGATGCTATAGGATAGTCTTAGATTCTGAGATAGATTTTTATTTTAAAAAATATTTCTATGTTATGGCATTAAGTTAGGAAAGAGTTATAAGGTTAGTGAAGAAAATGATCTTAGGATCATCAAAGTTAATGAATTTTATAACATGTGATAACTACATAAAGATAAAGCAGATATACACATATAAGGATACCAGAAGGAGTGAAGGAACTTTGAAATTCATTCATACTATTTTATGCAAACATTTTCTCCATATCTAATAAAAAAAAGAATTTCGTCACATTCATTAGTGACTATTCATTATATATATATATATATATATATATATATATATATATATATATATATATATATATATATATATATATATATATATATATATATATATATATATATATATATATATATATATATACCTTTTGTTTAACAAGGGCTGATATCTTTGAGATCTATTAAGAAATTTGAAACAGAGATTAAAGGATAATAAGAAAAGTGACTAAAGTAGTCAAATATAATGTAGGTGATAAGTATTATGGTAGATATACTAAGATAGGACAATAGTGAGGACCATCAATGAAATTTTTAAAGATACAAGGCACTATACTCTAGCACATAATGCCCAGCACATCATATCAAAATGATATAGATTTTATTGTCCATAGACATGGGCATCGGGTCATGCTTAGCCCAGCTAGGCCTAGGCCCAATGGACCTGATACTATAGTGGACCATGTCAAGCACGGTCCATCTCATAAATGGACCATGCCGGTATGGCATGGCAAGCATAAAATTTCCATCCGACATGACCCTAGGCCCAAAAATTGGTAGGCCAGGCCTGGCATGGCTCGCAACGATATGAAACGGGCCATACCTAGCCCGATCCGTAACAGCCTAAAATGGGCCAGGCCAGCCTATAATGGCTAAAACCAGTTTTTTTTTTTAAGGATTAAAACAGCAAGTTTTCTTATTTTTACCGTTTTAACCCCTTCAACAGCCAAAAAATGGTTAGATTGAGAGATATTTTGGAAAAATAAAAATTTTGAACTTCTATAAATAGAGCTTTTCTTTTTCATTCTTACCACATCAATTCATCAAACCAATTCTCTCTCTCTTTAATCTTCCTACTTCTATTTGTTCTCTCTTCTAGCAATTCTTCTCTTTTTCATTAAATATTTAATACGTATTAATTATAGTTTAGCAATTCAAGAGTCATACAAGAGAAGAAAGTATCTCTCTTTTGGAGGTCATAGTTCAAGGACAGCTCCACAAATCTGGCTCTACTTCAAATATAGTTTAGCAATTATATTTTAGCTATACCGATGTCCATGGTAGCATCGAAATCAGCTTTCAGTGTAGATCAGCGCGTTTTGGATGAAAAAAAGAACGAGATGACGGACGAGATAGTTGAGATGCTATTCTATTTCAAAAATTGGCTGGATGTGGAGACGAGACTTCAGGATAAAGAAGGACATGATAGTAGATCTGATAATGAGAATGACATAAATATAATAGATAATTAGTAAGATTTATTTTTAATTCTTAATTTTTAAAAATTATATATTTTTATTTTTTATTTATTGAGGTGAGTCACCTCTATTTTCTTATCAGTTTTCTCTCTGTATTATGAAAGTTAGGCCTAGCCCCCTCCATCTTTTGTATAATTTTGATTTATATTAATAAACTGGTAGGGATCCACGTCAAACTTTTCACCATTACAAGATGATTTTTATTTTTATAAAAAAAATTAATATCTTATATTTTTTTATTTATCCACTAATCTAATTTATTTTATAAAAAAATATTTTTTTAAATAAAAATTTTAAAGAGGCTATAACGTGCACGGCCCATATGGGCTGGCATGCGGGCCGTGCCGGGCCTGGGCATGTGCCGTGCCGTGCCTGGCCCGATGGATCGGGCTGGGCTGGGGTTTGGTGGCCCAAGCTCGACACGGCCCTCTATTTTGGCATGGCCCATTATAGTGCTAAGCGGGCCGTGCCTAGCACGGTCGAGTTCGTGCTGGGTTGGGCCGACCCATAGGCGGCCCAGTCCGGTGCCCACCTCTAATTATCCATCTTCTACATCACATATAGTAAAAAATTAATAAAGCTAGATTCTAGAGATTGACATATTTAGTGGGAGTAGAGGTTCTTAGGACATTGTCTTAAGAAAATGCTAAGCCTATAAAGTAGATTGAAGTAACGGTTCCTATTATTATTCTTTGAAATAATATTCATGAGGAATCATTGCTTTATCAAGCTTCACTCTATGATGTTTTCATAACCAAAGAAGTAATTGTCTAACTACCGCCATAAATGGTTCAAGGGATAGTTCTCTAAAGATCTATTAAAGTAAGAAAATCTACTATACCTCTAAATTATATGGTATATCTGGCTAATATGGATAAAATGATTAATGACCTTAAGATGTTCTTATAAGCCATAATTGATGTGAACTCCTTACAATGGTTGGATGCCGCTAGACTCTATGAATAATAACTATATCTAAAAATAAGATTAAATGATATAAAACCAGACATGTGGTAAAAAAATTTATACAGAATAAAGCATTGACTATTCTTTTAGGATTGTCATGATCCTAGTAGCTCATTTTTTATCAAGAGCTACATCAGATAGTTGTAGGAATAATCTTCCTTAATAGTGATCTAGAGGAAGAGGTCTATATGGTATAATATATGAGGGATTTTATAGTTAGTGGACAAAAGCATATGGTTCGTAGATTAAAAAAATTTAGTTATGAACTTAAATAGACTTTGACACTATAGTATTTTGATTTTCATTGGATAATCATTATTTTTGGGCTTAAAGAAAATTTTTATATATCCAAAAGTCAGTGAGAGTAAGTTCATAGTATTCTACTTGCCAATAATAATTTAGGTCCACTTAAGAAAACCAAACAGTTTCTATCTTTGAATTTTAAGATGTAAGATATAGATAAAGCTATTTTAGTTATTTTCAGATTCATACGGATAGATCCTTAAAGCTACGTGGACTATCTTAAAAGACTTACATATCTAAAATACTAAATTTTGGATAAAAAAATATTTTTTTAGATGTATTCATAATGTAAAGGATGATACATTGAATAAAGCTCAATATTCAAGAATTAAGATAAAATAAAAAAAATAAAATCCATAACCTATGCATCTAGTATTGGGAACCTATGCACATGTTCATATGGGTGCAGACATTATTGCATCAATATTTGTACATAATTAACATGATCCTAGATTGGAGCATAGAAAAGTTGCAAAGAAAGTCATGCATTACCTATAGGATATAAAGTTTACATGCTCACGTATAGTTGGTTTGATCATCATAAAGTAATAGGCTATTAGGATTTGGATTTTGCTGAATGCATCAATAGTAGAAAGTTTATTATTAAGATATCTTTCTACCCACATGAGATGTTATATCATAGATGTATGTAAAATAAGATCTTATTTACTACATTCATTATGGAATAAAGTACGTAGCCTATATAAGACTTTCTCACAAGCTATAAGGTTGCAGAATTTTATCACAGGATTTAGAGTTGTTGACTCTATTAGCAGACGGATAAAGAGATACTGTAATAATATCTTTTGCAAGTAAGATTCTCCTACAGTATGAAGAGTGCAAGCGCCAATAGGTATATTAGTGTTGAATACTTAGCTCTTCATGAGAGAATAAAGGACATAGTATCTGTGAAATATATCATATAGAGCTGATAATTGTAGGGTAGAACCACTAACTAAAGAACTTATTTCTAAAATTTTGAGGATTAGGTGGATCATACAGGAATACAACTCATTTAGTAGTTGATATGTATTGGATGTTATGTATAAAGTCATCACATTGGATTTTGCAATTCAGTTTATTTTATGCTAATCAGCTATTTACTATGTGATATGAAGTTGACTAAGAAATAGAGATAAAGTTTCGTCTATTCATAAAATTAAAGTTCTACATAAAGAACTTGATTATGAGGTATCATTAGTGTTGTGATATATGGAAGGTCGTGTATTATTTAATAATATATTTACCATCATGATTCATACTAATGATTATTTTATGATCAAGTATACAGTATATATATCTTATGGAGGAATTAAATTTTTAAACATGGCCACATCAATTTTTTAACTATCAGATTCATATAAAATTTCATTAAAATTTTTTTGAAATGCTTTAAATAATTAAAATGAAGATGCTCGTGTTAGGTTGGGCCAAGTGGGAGAATGTTGTGATTTCTCTAAATTAAACCCATCCAGATATGGCCCACACTAACATGCATCGAATTTTATTTTACATGTTTTAATCTAGACTTTGACTAAAGATAAACCTCCAATAAAGTAATAGGGATATATTTAATGGTTTGATGAATTTGAGCTCTATTCAACCATCATGGATATCATCCATCTTCAGTCTTTACGATTGATTCAGATATACCTCTGATGGATGAGGTATATTATAAAAGGGCATCTATGGATTTGATCCCCTACTCATCTGAGAGCTTGTGAGATCCTGTCATCAGGAATACTCGGAGTAGGGTTAGAAAAACCAAGGCGCTCCTCATCATTTGCGAGGAGCATCCAGTATTTTCATATTGCAGATTGTTGCGGTTGCAGACTATTCATCACGAATTCATTCAAAACTTGAACAATAATGGTTAAAGGTATGAGTTTTTCCATATTAAAGCTTAAAATTTCCTATAAAATTAACATGAGAACCTTATTGGTGACACCACTACCAATGAAAGCATGAAGATAAGCATTGGCAGGTAAGACTTAAGAGGAGGTTAAGATAGAAATAATCTTTAGCACAGTCCCTCCAGCTACCAATAATCTTGCACTAGAAATTGGAAACTGGGGTAGGACCTGACTCGGTTATTGAATCTGATGGTAGGGATGAGGCCAATTTGGGAGGTATTGACTTCTCATCCTTGCAGTAAATGGTAATAGAGTTTTCCCTTCTGATGATGATTGTAATCTAATGGAAGTTGAGAAAACATCAAGAATTACGACAATAAGTGCAATGAAGGAGGCAACGATGAAGTTAATTTCTACATCAAGGAAGAAGAAGAACATGGCTTTCTTTGACTTCATTGCTTCACTTGATTTACTGGACGTTGAAAAAAGGTAAGGACCTCACTTTTAGATTTCTCCTCTTTATTGAATGGGAAAGCCTTTTTTCCAACTTCAGTATAGAGAGTTTTGTTGGAGCTAACTTCGGAGCACGTACCTCTTGCTCTTGATTGCAATGTCTTATTTCACTATGCCAAAATTTTCAAGTTTGAAACCTGGTGGTTGGAAGGAGTTGGATTTTGAGAAACTGGAAGAATGTGAGGGACTCTCACGACCATGCATTGGCTTGGGTCGAAAACCTCAGAAGGCTTACGAATAACATCAAATCTTGGGCTAGTGTAAGGAGGATCTAAAATAGTGGATTGAAAGAGAAATTGTTGCATGATATGATGATCCTTGACAAAAAGGAAGGAAGAAGTGGTTCTCACTTTGGACGAATTTGAAGCAAGAAAAATCCTCAAGCACTCACTAGACAAGGTATACCTTAAAGAGGAGACTTGTTGGAGATAGAGGGCGAAGCTCTCTTGGATTAAAGAGGGAGATAAAAATACTGATTACTTTCATAAAGTTGCTTATGGGAGGAAACACAGAAATAAAATCACCTCTCTGCTTGATAATGGTATTGAACTTTAATCAAAGGATGAGATAGACAAGACTGTTTATTCTTACTTCAAGTAACTGTTTGGTATCTCTTCTGAATCATAGGTGGACATAAACAGAAACCTATTATATAGTGAACCTACTGTTGACATGAACAGATAGATGGAGTTCTCTATAGAGAAAATCAAGGAAGCTGTCTTCTCTTCTGATGGCATCAAAGCTATATGACTGGATGCATTCACCTTTGCTTTCTTTAAGAAGTTCTGGGACCTAATCAAAGAAGACCTTATTGTGCTTATGGAGGATTTTTATAAAGAAACTCTGGATCTCCTAAGACTGAATTTTGCATTCATCTCACTCATTCCCAAAGAGGATGACTCCCAAACCGCTCAGGACTTGAGGCCAACAGCTTGCTAAAAGTTTGTTTGAGATTATCTCAAAAATTTTAGCTACAAGATTTGCTTTTTTTCCACAACTTTTAATTGATGAATCCTAGTCTGCTTCTGTTAAAGGCCACTCTATTATTGAAAACTTCTTAATTGCCCATGAATTGAATGCACTTTGCAGAAGAAATTGACAGAGAGGTTTCTTTATAAACTTGATTTTGAAAAGGCTTTTCTTGAAATTAACTAGAAATTCTTATTTGATGCTCTTCAAGCTTAAGGATTTTCTATGAAGTGGATTAGTTGAATTTGCTCCCTTCTTGGCTTAACCTCTATGGGTTTTCTAGTGCATTGCATACCTAGAAATTAGATCAAATACCGATAAAAATTATGATAAGTATTAGATAATTTAAGTTTTTATGTTTGAATCATGCTTCAATATTCATGCAAAATCAAAATAAAACATGCCTTGCACCATCGTCTCACCAACGCGATGACCACGTGGCCCGCAAAGCGTCAGATCCATCTTCCATAGGTAGTTGATTTTTTCTCTCCTCATCCTTCATCTTTATGCAGATGATTGATGAAAATCATCACGTCCTTTCGAGAGTTGGAGAAAAAGGACTAGACCAGCTCTATTTATATCTACACTTATCTTATCCCATCAAAAGACCTAATCCTGATTAGATTTAGAATTTCAGTCTAAGTCTTATCAGGAATAAAACTTTTTAATTAATTGAGCTCATCATAATTGATTCAGAACTTAACCCAATGAGTTAAACTTGACTAACTGATAATTAGGCCACATTATGAAGGTAAATCCAATATTCTCCCACTTAGCCTATATTATCACTTAAAATTACTCTTTGATTTTATCAAAATATTTTAAAAATAAATAAAAAAATATATATTTAAATTTTAAAATAATAATTTTAAATCAAAATTTTAAAATTAATCAGATGAGTGCACACTCATTTTATAAAAAATTATCTAATTATTTATTTCTTGAAAAGTCCTTTATACTTTGATTAAGTAAAAATCATTAATGCGAATCATGATGGTTATGCATCTTAGTTGACATATTCCCTTCCATGTATCATGACATCAATAATTCTTATTTAATCTAATTTTATATGTTGGAATACATAAGCTATCAAAAATCATAATGCCTATAATAATGGTTCCACTATTATGTCATATAAATAACACTTCTATTTACTTTAATTTTAACAAAAATCAATCATAATATATACAAACAATAATTAAATAGAAGTAATAGCAATCATCAAACTATTAAGAGATTTTAAAATAAGTGTCTATTATAAATTAAATATTCCAATGATAAATGTTCATAATTTTTATATGCTGTTTGAAAATTTTGGACATTAAATCTTTTGTCAAAGGGTCAGCTATCATGCAAGTAGTACCAATAAAATTAATAAACACCTGATAACTACTAATCCTTTCATTTATAGTAAGATACTTAACATCAATGTGCTTGTTTGCATTGGTCATCTTGCTATTGTTAGAGAAAAAAACCACAGCAAAATTATCACAATAAATTCTTAGTGGCTTGAAAATAGAATCCATAACTTCGAGTCCTAAGATAAATTTTCTCAACCATAGAATATATGAGGGAGTCTCATAGCAGCTTATATATTCAGCTTTCATAGTAGAGTAGATAATAATACGCTATTTTGTGCTTCTCCATGAGATTGCTCCACCAGCTAATAGAAAGATGTAACATGATGTAGACTTTCTACTATCAAGATAACTAGTATAATCTGTATCTGAATAATCGATCACCTTCAACTGATCAATCATCCTATAAGTAAGTATGTAGTCTTTAATTTTCTGAAGATATTGCATCACCTTCTTGGCAGCTTTCTAATGGTCAATGGTCCATACCTAGATCACTTTGATATCCACCAAGCACTTTCAAAGTAAAACTGATATCAAGATGAGTACATACTTGAGTATACATCAGACTATCCATTATAGATGCATAGGATATATCCTTCATCTGATTTCTCTTAATCTTATTCCTAGGATACTGAAATTTATTAGAATTTATCATTTTTAACGATTGGCACTCATTTGATGAGTAGCTTAATATTTCAAATCTTTCTAGGATCCTAGTAATATAATTTCTCTGAGATAAATCAAGTAATCTCTTATTTTTATCACGATAAATTTTTATACCAAGAATATAAGAAGCGTCTTTCATATCTTTTATATCAAAATGTTCGAAAAGAATTTTTAATTTCATATAAAAGATCCAAATCATTGCTGGCTAGTAAAATATCATCTATATATAGTATCAAAAATATAAACTTATTTTCATTCATCTTCAGATATATACATTGATCAGCAATATTTTCTTTAAATTCGAAGAAAATAATGATATGATTAAACTTTAAGTACCATTGTCTGAAAGCTTATTTAAGATCATATATAGATTTTTTTTAATTTACATATCAGCCTTTTATTTTCTTACACTAAAAATCCTTTGGGCTATTCCATATACACCTCTTTCTTTAAATCTCCATTCAAGAATGCTATCTTGACATCCATTTTGATATAGCTCTAAATCAAAATAAGCTACTAATGTCATAATAATTTTAAATGAATCTTTTTAAGAAATAAAAAAAAATATTTTATGATAATCAATACCTTTCTTTTGAGTGAATCTTTGCTACAAGTCTAGCTTTATATCTCTCGATATTACCTTTAGAATCTCATTTAGTCTTAAAAATTCTTACAACCTATAGGCTTAAATCCTTCAGGTAATTCAACAAGTTCCCAAACTTGATTCTTATTCATGGATTCTATCTCATTTTTCATGATATCTAACCAAAGTTCAGAATCATCGCTTTTCATAGCATCCTTGAATAAAACTAGATCATTCTTTATTCTAATATCATAATTATATTTTTATAAGTATACAATATAATCATTTGAAATAGTCGATCTTCTAATTCTAGTAGATCTCCATAATATTTCAGGTTCAGTATCATTATTATGATTATTTTTAATTGGATCAGATTCATTGACAGTTTGTTCAGAAAGTGGTGTATCAATCATCTGTTGATATTTCATAATTTCAGATTGAGCAGGCTCAAGTGGAATATCTCTAGGTATTTTTTATTATAATAAAAAGAAATTCTCTTATTTCTTATAGCACCGCATTATACGGTATACCACTTCCACTATTTTCACCATTCTAAATAAACCTAGTAGTTCTAGTTTTAACAATTTTAGTAGTGTGTGATAGATAATAAAATCTAAAATTCTTTGATCTTTTCGGATATCCTATAAAATAATAACTAATAGTTTTGGGATTTATTTTTTTTTCTTATAGGTTATATAATCGAGCCTCTGCTGAATAATCTCAAATATATAAATATCCTAAACTTGGTTTTCTATCCATCCATAACTCAAAAGAAGTTATAGAAATGGTCTTACTGGGTATCCGATTTAGGATATACATTATGATTTTTAAAGCTTCTCTCCATAAATTTAAGAATAATGAGGATCTACTAACCATACTTCTTATCATGTCCATCAAAATGTGATTATGCCTTTCAGCTATACCATTTTGTTAAGAAATTTTGGCATATTATATTATGCTACAATGCTATGCTGTTCAAAAAATTTGGCAAAAAATCCATGATTATGGTCAGATTCATCATATCTGCCATTATATATATTCATCATCCCTATCAGATCTCACAACCTTAATATTTTTATCTAACTGATTTTCTATTTCTGCTTTGTATATCTTAAAGGCTTTCAAAGCTTTAGACTTTTCATGCAATAAGAAAACATAACCATAACATGAGAAATCATCAATAAAATTAATAAAGTACTTTTATTCTCTAAAATAAGGTATAAAATAGTCATAAATATCGATATGTATCAATTCTAAGAGTTATTGACTTCTAGTAGCATATTTTTTATGACTTTTAATTTATTTTTCTTTAATGTAATTAATGCATATACCAAAATTACTAAAATCTAGATTTGATAAAATACTTTTCTTAACCAATCTAGTCATCCTTTCTTTTAATATGTGATTTAATCGCCTATGCCACGGTATTAAAAAAATTTTATTTATAATATCATATTTTATTTTGATATTGATATTTAAAACAAGCGAAGATTGTTTAAAAGAATAATCCAAATTTAATTAATACAATCCATTACATAATATTCTAGTACCAATCAAAATAATTTTTTTTATTAATTTAAAATTAAATTTACTAAAGTAAATGAAAAATCTTCTAAATCAAGTTTTAACAAAAAAATTAAATTCTTAGATACTGAAGGAACATAAAAGACATCATATAGATCTAATTGAAATTTGGTGTCTGTAATAAGTCTGTAGATCCCAACTGTAATAATCTTAAACTTCATCTAATTCTTCATAAAAATCCACCGCTCTCTATCATTTGATTTTTAGCTTGAAAAAAATTTCTTTATTGAATTAAAAATATGAATTACAGTACTTGAATCAATCCACCAAGTATTAGAAGAAACATCAATAAAATTGATTTCGAAATAAATAAGTGATAAAGGAATATCCTTCTTTTCGAATCATTTTCTTCTTTTCTCACAATCCTTCTTGATATGTCTCTCCTTCTTGCAGAAAAAATATTTTAATTTATAAGAACTTTTAATTGGTAGATTGCTGGATCCTTTATTTTCTTTCTTCATTTTCTTTCTCTTAGGATGCTCCTGTAAAACTATATGAACTGCTGGGACCCTTTCCTGTTTGAATCTCTCTTCCTCTTGCATACATTAGAAAATGAGTTCATTTATTGTACATAATTCCTTGTGTGTTGTAGTAAATTTTAAATTGGATAAATTGGGATAGAAGATAATTGAGAATAAATTAGATAAGAAAATTTTTAAATACTGTCATGCCCAAGTTATTTAATTTTTTAGCTATATCACACATTTTCATGATGTGCTTTCACACTCTAAAAAATCTATCATATTTCATAGAGGTTAATTTGTTCATTAGGATACCAGTTAAGACTTTATTTGATCTAATAAACCATTATTCTATAGAGAAAAGATATTCAGAGGTCAATTCGTTATACAGAATAGATCTTCTACTGTCTCTCGCTATAGAACTTTTAATAATCATGAGAGATAGCCTATTAGAATGCTTTCATTTTTCACATAATTTTTTATGTTCAGGAGAACTAGTGGATAATTTTTTATGTTCAAGAGAACTAGTGGAGGTAAGTAGATCTGGCTGAGGTTTACCAAGGATCAAGTCTAAATCTAGGCATCCTAAGATAATGAGAAGTTGCTCGTGTCAATCAGAATAATTCGATCCATTCAATATGAGAATGTTAGATAGATGCGATGAAAGTGAAGCAGGGATTATAGCTATAAATAATAAAACATGCTTATAATTATCAATATGATGCAGATTTCATAATATAATTCTACTAATAATACTTATTATACCACTATAAAATACTTTTGGACAAGAATCATAGTATATAATAAGTATCGCAATTAATTTAATCATTAATTTAAATATAATAAAAAATATCAAAATATGTATCACATAAATCATAACCAATAATAATATGAAATATGTAAGCAAGAACAATAATTATGGCATGTATATATAATTCATGTTTAAACTATGACCCATCATATTAGTTGTACTTTCAATGATTTAACTAATTATGATTATAAAAATTCGAGATTATTCTTATCTTTAGGTGTAGAACTTTTCATTTTTATACAATTCAAGTTAGTCAATCTTTTACTATTAATTTTGTATCAAATTATAGTCATCTTTGGATTTACTATAATAGATATACTTTTATGTAATTTCTAAACTAGCTATAATGAGAAAAAATTATTAGCTCTCAATGACTCGGCTACCCAAGATCCATAGAATGCTCTAGATCCTTTGGGGCTATGCAAAAATATATTTAAATAATATAATAACGAGCAAAATTATTAATTAAATAATTTAAATATTTAAATATTTTATTTTATATGAGAAAATGATCAATTTATAATGATTTTATCAAAAACCTTAAAATTAAAGGACTTAATCATAAATTATAGAAATATGGAGCCTTTTTTGTAAAATAGTAACTTTAAAAATTATTCAAAAAATTGATAGGAACTTTAATGTAATTTATTATTTTATCAGAAACTAAATTATAAAATTATCCTAAAAGATTAAATTATAAAACTGTCCTGACGGTCTTTTCAAAATTTAAACCTTTTAGGGGCTTATTTGCAAAAGTCTCTTTTTTATTAAATAGGTTCCATGTGGATTTCGAATTTTGGATTTGGACCCAAAATCCAGATGCAATTAAACCTCCTCCTGTCCTTTCTTCTCGATCAAAAACTTTTCAAAACTCCATGGCCGCACGGGCGGCCGATCGGCCAACCTAAGCCTCCTCGATTGTCGTCAATGTCATGAACCAGCGCAGTGGCCGCCTTCGTCCGTCGCTGTCCCAATGCACTGGATGCCACGGTCGTCGCCCTTGGTCTGCCCCAATGCTTCTCTACGCCGCGGCGCTATCCTCGTGGTAGCACCAAGACACAATGAGCGGCGTGATTGCCACCGTCGTCGGAGCACCCACCATCTTATTTCCTATCCGAATTCGACGCCGTGGCCGGTTCCTATTGGTCCATCGCCGGTTTCCTCCATAGCACCAAAAGGGCTGCGAGCGGCCAGAGGATCGGTTGCCACTGGCATGGCAGCAGCCGTGGCTGCTACCCTGTTCGCCGAACGGCATAGGACGGCCTGACCCCTTCTTTTATTTTATTTTATTATTTTTTATTTTTTAAAAATTAATAAAGCTTAATTTATTTTTTAAAATTTTAATTAATTTTAAAAAATATAAAACTTTGATTTTAATTTTTTAAAAATAAATCAAAATTTATCAAAAAATTTTTTACATGAATATGAAACATAGATCCTGGGCTCTGATACCATATATTAGATAATTTAAATTTTTATGTCTAGATTGTACTTTAATATTCATGTAAAATCAAAATAAAACATACTTTATACCATCGTTTCACCAACGCGATGACCACGTAGCCCGCAAAGCGTCAGATCCATCTTTCGTAGGTAACTGGTCTTCTTTCTTCTCATTTTCCATCTTTATGCGGATGATTGATGGAAATTGTCACGTCTTTTTGAGAGTTGGAGAAAAGAAATCGGATCATCTCTATTTATACCTACATTTGTCTTATCCCATCAAAAGACTTAATCCTGATTAGAATAAGAATTTCAGTCTAAGTCTTATCAGGAATAGATCATAATTGATTCAGAACTTGACTCAATGAGTTAAATATGACCAAATGATAGTTAGACTACATTATAGAGTTAAATTCAACAATAAGGTGATCCATTATCTCTTTTCTTATTTGTGTTAGCAGTTGTTCTTTCTAGGCTACTCCAACAGGCAGGATTTCTTGGATTAGTGGAAAGATGGGTGGTCATCAGCGAGTTTTAAGGGCTAAAAGGGCTATAATTTACAGATGATACTCTACTTTTTATTGTATTGAAAAGAAAAAGAGATTGCTAGCGGTGAAAGCCTTTTTTTTTTTTTTGGTATTTGAACGGGCCTCTGGCCTTTGGAATCAATTTTCACAAAAGTTTTATAGCATGCATCATGGACGAAGGAGAGGCTCGGATGTTTGCATCCTTGTTGAACTATAAGGTTGGGACCTTTCCCTTCAACCACCTAGGACTTCCTCTGTGTAATAAAAATCCCAAAGCAATATTGGTTTCCTTTGATTGAAAAAATTAACTTAAGATTGGTATCTTGGAAAGGGAAGTTTCTGTCTTGAGGAGATAAACTTATCCTGATAAACTCTATGTTATCCACGCTACCAACTTAGCTTATGTCCATTTACGAACTTCCGAAATGGGTTATCAAAAGGATTTGGAAAGTGCAGAGAACATTCCTATGGAAGGATAGAGATAGCGTGAGTGGTTTCCACTGCCTGGTCAAGTGGGATAGAGTTTGTAGATCCAAAAAGTAGGGAGGATTGAGAGTCATGAATCTCGAGCAAATGAATCTTGCATTGCTTGCTAAATGGGCATAGAAATAATCTTTGGATACTGATGCTCTGTGGCTCAAACAAATCAAGAGTGCCTACCATCAAATGAGAGAGTTTGGAATAAAGGTCACGAAAGGATGCAAGAGGCTCTCTCCTACGTAGAAAGATACTGCTAAATATTTGGGTGCCTTCCAGAACTATATTTCCTTCAAATTGGGATCGGCTTCATCAGTTAGATTTTGTGAGGATTCATGGTTTGGCTTTGTCCCATTTGCTTCAATTTTTGAAGAGCTATACTCTTGTGCCATGAAACTGAATTGCTTTGTTGTCTCATACTAATCAAAGATGATCAAATTTAGAGGTCCTCTATCTAAAGTTCAATTGGCTTAGCTCGGGACTCTCTGGCCTCCATTAGGCCATTTCTGTGACATCCTCACTGAAAATGGTTCTTTCACTATTGGCTCCTATTACAATTTCATTAATAATTGGGGTCTAGTTTGCCATCATCCCAAGGTGATTTGAAGTGTAGCTATTCCAAAGAAGGTGAAGGTCTTCTCGTGGTTGGTGCTGCGTGACAAGATACATATTGGCAAAGTCCATGCAAAAAAAGGGTGGCATATCAGCATGGGTTGCCCCTCTATGGAGCCCCGGTAGAATCAAGTACTCATCTCTTCACTGGGTGCTACTTTTTCCACTAAGTTCAGTTGAAATGGAGTGGATGACATATATCTTCATGACCTTTGGATGAGCTGGAAGAGACAACATGCAAAAATCTTCGAGCAGAGCAGTGATCTACTGGAAAGTATGGACAGAACATAATGCTAGGATTCTCTTGAAAAAATCTAGGTCTATTTATTCTACTCTTCAAAAAGCTCTCATACTTTTAGGTGCAGGCGGCGTCTTTGCTTGCCGAATGTCATGATAAGCCAAGAGAGCCTCCAGACGAACCAGCAAAAACTTTGATCGCTGCACCGAATTCGAGCTAACAAATAGTGAGCTAAATTGACCAAGAATCCAGTAGTGGGTTTCTCCTCTTATTTCCAATCCTCTGAGGGTGTAGAATATCCTGGTAGTTAGCCTGCTTTTAATTATTTGTTGAATATTCTTTTGCTGATTTGTATCAAAACAGAGCTTTCTGCTTGTCTGCTAATCATTTCTATTTTTCTTTGACAAACTTTGTATATAACCTTCCTTCTTAATTCCCAATCCACTGAGGGTGTAGAATATCCTGGTTGTTAGCCTATTTTTAATGTCTTTACTTATTTGTTAAAAGTTCTTTTGCTATTTTGTTTCAAGGTAGAGTATTCTGCTTATCTGCTAATCATTTCTATTCTTCTTTGACAAATTTTGTACGTAACCTTCCTTCTTAAATATATTGGGTGCCCTCGCTTGAAAACTAAATTCCATATCCGCAAGTCAATTAAAAATCCAAAGTTCTACCTAATATCACCTTGCAGAGCCTTATTTGCCATCAAATCAGCCGCTTAGCTTGGTTCTCAATAAATATGAATAGCTTTAAAATAAAAGCTAGTTGTTTTCTAGGACCATTAATAAGTCTTTGAGCAAAGGAATGTGCTTGTACCTTTGAATGGAGGGACTAGAAAGTCACGAGACCGTTGTCGAAGAATCTCCTTTCAACCAAATTTGCTGGGCATTAAGTTTTTGCACGGTAGTGCAAATCCCCAACCACATCGCCACCAGCTCTGCAAAAGGAACGAACAAGAAATAGGGAAAACAGGAAAAGCAAATTGATCGAGAAAAAGTCAAATGCATTCTCATCAAAACACTTAAAATATAAAATCTCTTAAAGTCTGATTGGATCCAAAATTTTATAAAATTTATGTATTAGGTTAATACAACGATAAAAAATATTAAATTATAGAGCTTATTTGACTGATTAAGTTAAAAATTTTATCATATTGATGGGTTGAGATTTTTTTTTCCTTCTTTTTATCTATGGATGCGGGCTAATTCATTCTAAAATTATTTTTGGATGGTTATGAATATAAATTTAATCAGATTCGTACAAGATTTTTAGTACACTCATCCAAACCGACGTTTTTTCACGTACAGCTTCTAAATTAAAAAAAACACTGACCGCATGCGCGGACATCGTGCCACACGGATCTTCACCTCGGATTCCGCGGTCGGTGAAACCCTTCGCATCCCACCTACGGTAAAAGTGCTCTTCCATTTTTGACCTCGTTCTTTTTTTTCCCTTCCTCCCCCCTCGCCATGGGGGGAAAGAGGGGAAAAAGAGCAAGCCGTATAAACTAAAAACGGCGAGCCGGAAGACCCTCCCCAGGGCCCAGACACCGTCCCGACACTGCCAACTTCTATCCGCTCGCTCTCCCAAGCCGGCGCTCCCGCTGAATCCTTTTTTATTTATTCACCCACTTTAACGCACCCCACGGAAGTCATCCAAAGATAACAACAATTATTAATAATACAGAGAAACCATGAGAAAACCCCAATCACCCCATCTTCTCTCTCTCTCTCGTAGGCGAGCAGTCTCACTCCTTTTAGCTCTCTGGGGGCACAGATCTGAGCTCATTGTTTCCCCTGGAATGCTCCTATAGAGGTGAATTTCGGGCGATGTGAAGCGGGATCGACAGGTTTTCTGGGGATCGTAGCGATGGATCCGTCTTCGCTGGTATCGCAGGCGCCGCTGCCGGAGGTCTGGCAGTTCCCGATGGTTGGAGTGTCGCCAGGGGGGCCGAGAGTTGGGCCGATGACGCTGGGACCGGAGGCCTCTGCGGTGGGGAACCGTGATGGGTCGCTGGATGAGTCGACGGTCACCGAGCAGAGCGGCGGGAGCCGGGGGAGGAGGAAGAGGAGGGATTCCGCTTCCGAGGATGAGTCGTCCAAGCTCGTCTCCACCAGCAGCGGCAATGACTTGGTAATTATATGTTTCTTTTTGGTTCTTGGAGTAATTGACGTGTTCTGGAGGGTACGAATTGCAGGGGAGTTAAATAGCTCGAATGGATTCTGTGATCTGCAAGTCATTTTTAAGAAATTGAGATCTGGAATGGTTGTTAAGGGTTTTTTTTTTTTTTTTTTTTTTTTGGGAGTAATGTCGGGGTGGGGTACCGCAATGTTGGATTTTTAGAGGGCTATGAGTGCTACTCTGTTTTTTCCTTTTTTTTTTTTCTTTTCTAAAGCGAACATTTTATGGTATTCTTCGGTTGTGATTGATTGATCCGTGTTGGATGGTGATAAATTGCTTATTTATTTAACGATTTCATAGGTAAATTTTCTTGGCTGTTCTTATTGGATAATGACATTTAGCGATGTGATACCAGGACTTTATTTTGAATCAGGCCGCACTAGTCTTTCTCATGGTACAAATTAGCACTTATTTTTATTTTGTTGACAGCTAATACATTCATCTTCCGTATGTAGATGCTTCCTAGGCTTTGAAGGTGCCTTGATTTAAACTTCTCATTGTTATTGCTCGGATTTATAGATTCATCATTCTTTTTGAAGAATCTGTGACATATAATCCTATGACTAATTCAACAAATGAATTGGGTTTGCTGGAAAAGGAAAAATGAGCATAAAATTATATCATTCTAGTTAACATCTCTGACGTATGATCATTTTGACATCTGTGTTTTGTTTTCCTTCGTATTGAATATGGAGTTTATGTAGCTGCCCATTTTTTATGTTCTGTGAGTAGGAAGTACCGAAATGCATTTTGTATAACTGTTCAGTTTAAATGACTACAAAATGGTGCTAAAGAATACCAAAAGATGAAGGTATGCAGCATAGAGTGATTTTCTATGCCTTAGCACTAGTGAGATTATCTAATGTATTTTATTTGTGACCACATATATCTACGAACATTTGTTTTATTTATTAAGGTCCTATATAGCATTTATAAGCCTGATTATGGACTTATACTTAAGGCCTGTTTAGTCCAGCTTTTGGGAAAGAAAAAGTATTTTTAAAAAAAAAAAATTATTTTGAAAAAAAAAGGATGTTTGGCCAAGTTTATTTTAAAAAATAATCTACTTTTGAGTGGTAGCAGAAGTAGTTTTTCTGCTGCAAATAGGAAGCAGAAAATTGGAGCTTCTTCTTGAAAGCAAAAGTAGAAGCAGAAAATTAATTTTTTTAAGACAAAAATATCTTGACTCAAAATAATTATTTATCATAACTATCCCTATTTATTTTCACCTAACCCTCTCATTATTCAGTGAATGATGTACTTTGATGTATTTTGATACATGTATATTATCGTATAAAAATTATGTAAAATATTCAATATATATTATCTTTGGTTCAATTATATTTATATTGATTAAAACTTTTGTTAGATGTGTGCTCTGAAAGCCAGATTAGCTAACACTTGTAATACACTTCTAAGAATAATTTTATAATTTTGATTATAAATTAATAAAAAAATTATTTTCTATTATAGTGTATATTTAAAGTGTATGTGATACATTCTTTGAGTTAATGGTAATGATAATTCATATTTTCAAAGAGTTAAATATTTAAGACATGAATTTTTATAATTAACTCATAAACTGCTCTCGACCGTAAGATCATCACGAGGATGGTGATTGATCCGAAAGATTGATGTACG
Organism: Cocos nucifera; assembly: GCA_006176705.1. Lineage (NCBI taxonomy): Eukaryota > Viridiplantae > Streptophyta > Magnoliopsida > Arecales > Arecaceae > Cocos > Cocos nucifera. Next base: position 1,106,752 of record QRFJ01000048.1, read on the forward strand.
ATCGCCTTCTTTGAGTAGATGAGTCTTGAGTCTACGATGTGGAGACATCGAAATGAGAGTACAGATACTCATTAGAGAATGGGGGCACTGAGCGTGACCACCTCGAGCATTCATAAGAAAGTCTACCTTCTCGTCGATGATTGACTCAATGTTGCAGTAGTGTGTTTGGTTCTTTGTCTTGAGGTGCATCGGCAATTCACCTTGAGGGTGTTGTAGTTTGACTACACCATAACTTGGTCTCCTAGCCATTCAGAATCCTGAGGTGTATGTTGGCTATAGTACTATCATTGTAGGAATTGAATTGCACCAATAAGGGATCTATCTACCTCGGTAGATGAGAAGTAGCCTTATGATGATGATCATGAGAATCGAGTCCATAAGCCCATGGCCATGGCAGAATAAAGATGATAGAAAGAGTTTCTATAAGGATTTCACATAGGACTCGAATCGAATGATTAATTCATATGACGGATATTGGGTTTGACGAGTTCATCTTAACCCTAATTCTGTCGGAGCTCAAGATAAAAGAACCCAATCACACAGGTAGCTGCACCGAGAGGTTCACTTTCAATTCTGATGGATTGCCACTAGACATGGGCATCGGGCCGTACCTGGCTCGGCCCGACCCAGGCCCAACGAGCCTGGTAATGTAGCGAGCCGTGCCAAGTACGGTCCATCCCATAAACGGGCCATGTCGACACAGCACGACAAGCATAAAACCCCCGTTCGGTATGGCCCTAGGCCCGGGAATTGGCGGGCTGGGCCTGGCACGGTTCGTTGGCCCGTCAGGCCTTTTTTTTTTAAGGCTTAACAGGCCGTGTGAGGCACGACCCGTAACGGCTCCAAATGGGCCGTGCCTGGCACCGCCCGTAACGGCCTGAAATGGGCCAAGCCGGCCCGTAACGGCGAAAACTGGTTTTTTTTTATTTTTTAAGGGTTAAAATGGCTAGTTTTTTTGTTTTTACCATTTTAACCCCTTTAACAGCCAAAAAACGGCTAGATTGAGGGGTATTTTGGAAAAATAAAAATTTAGGACTTCTATAAATAGAGCCTTCCTTTTTTATTGTCACTACATCAATTCATCAAACCAATTCTCTCTCTTTAATCTTTCTACTTCTATTTGTTCTCTCTTCTCGCAATTCTTCTCTCTTTCATTAAATATTTAGTACGTAGCAATTATAGTTTAGTAATTCAAGAGTCATACAAGAGGAGGAAGCATCTCTCTTTTGGAGGTCGTAGTTCAAGGGCAGCTCCACAAATCTGGCTCTCCGACTATCCGACCTCCGGCGGTCCGGCCCTTCTTCGGCTTTCCAATTCTCTAGTCTCAGCTCCACCTCTTCTTTCCTTTTAACTCTACAATTTAATTTTTTTGCTGGTTACTGGTTAGTTTTTATTTTTTTATATTTACTTAATTTAGATGGTAAGTTATGATGATGAGAGTATAGCCGGCGCCGCTGGGCATGCCGGCATTTCTCTTCCTATTTTGGAGGAGGAAGAAACTCTTCCTACTTCCTCTAAAGTCCCTTCTGGGGAAGCTGGATCCTCTTCTCGTAAGAAGACTAGCACTGTGTGGAATGATTTCGATAGAGTTTTGATAGATGGAGTCTATAAGGCAAAATGTAAAAAATATGCCAAATTATATAGTTGTGCCAGTACTGGAAGAACTGGCCATTTGAAGAGACATCAAGAGTCTCATAGGATAAGTGATTCTCATTTTCAAAGCACTCTTAATACACAAGGGGTGCTCTTATTGGAACTTTTGTCTATAATCATGAAAATCAAAGAAAGGCACTTGTAAAATAGATAGCTAGAGATGAATTACTCTTTAGCTTATGTGAATCTTTCAATTTTGAAAAATATGTTTAATTAGCTTTACAACCCGTTTATAGGAGAACCAGTAGACGTACATTTAGAAGAGTAGCTATGATAAATTATTTAGCAATGAAACATGATTTAATTGGTAATCTTTCTATTTTAAATGCAAAAGTATCATTAACTTTTGATATATGGACTGCATCTGTAGGTAGTATGTGTTTTATTTCTGTTACTGCTCATTACATAGATAATGATTGGCAATTAAATAAGCGTATTCTTGCTTTTCATTCTTTTGATTATCCCCATTCTGGCCAACAAATTTCTAATATTATTTATCAAACTACAGCTGCATATGGTATTAGTGACAAAATTATGTTTGTTACATTTGATAATGCATCTAATAATAATGTAGCTATCCAATTATTGAAACTCTTTTCGTCCCATTGTTAATGAAAAATTATTTTATATTAAATGTGCATGTCATATTTTGAATTTTTTTGTTCAAGTTGGAATGGGCATGGTTCAAGATATAATTACAAAAATTAGGAATGCGGTATCTTTTATTCATGCTTCAAGAGCACGATTGCAAGAATTTAAGCAATTATGTTTAGACTACGATAAACGTTTTAAAAAATTTAAATTTGATGTAGTTATCCGTTGGAACTCTACATATATGATGATTCATGATGTATATCCATATAAAAATTTATTAAATGCATATATAAATGATCGTGGATTAGGATTTATTTTGACTGAAAATGATTGAGAAAAAGAAAAAAATTTAGAAGATTTTTTAGTTAGTTTTTATAATGCTACAAATACTCTTTCTGGTGTTTATTTTCCAACCTCTTGTGCATTTTTACAACAAGCATATATAATTTATGGTCAATTTGCACAATATAGATTTGATGATGTTTTAATGCCTATTATTTATGAAATGGAAAGAAAATGGAATCAATATTGGGATATGGTATGTTCCATGCATAACTTAGCTGTTGTATTTGATCCACAAATCAAATTAAGTGGTGTACATATTTTACTTGATGAAATTGGTAGATATATGAATCATGATTCCGAAGAATCTAAAGCTGAGGTAACTTAGCTACTTCATGATATTTTTGCATTATATGATGAAAAGCTTCGTGGATCTAGACAATCCACATCATCTTCACAATCAACTTCTAGCACCTCTCGTTCATTATCTGTTTTTTCATTTCTTGCACATAGGAGACATTCACATGCATCTTCTTCATCTGCATCTTCTTCATATTTAAGTAATGAATTAGAATTTTATTTACGAAATGATATATCTTCTGCATTAGATGAAAATCAAATAGAAAATCTTGATGTGTTGGCCTAATGGAAGAATGTAAAAAATCAATACCCTGTTATGTCTGCAATTGTACGTGATATTTTAGCTGTGTCGATGTTCACAGTAGCATCAGAATCAGCTTTCAGTGCAGGTCGGCGCATTTTGGATGAAAAGAGGAGTAGAATGACGGGCGAGATAGTTGAGATGTTGCTCTGCTTCAAAGATTGGCTGGATGCGGAGGCGAGACTTCAGAACAAAGGAGGATATGATACTGGATCTGATGATGAGGACGATACAAATACAACAGATAATTAGTAAGATTTATTTTTAATTCTTAATTTTTAAAAGTTATACATTTTTACTTTTTATTTGTTAAGGTGAGTCACCTTTATTTTTTTATCAGTTTTTTCTCTTTGTATTCTGGAGGTTAGGCCTAGCCTCCCTCCATCTTTTGTATAATTTTGATTTATATTAATAAACTGGTAGGGGTCCACGCCAAATCCTCCACCATTACAAAGTGGTTTTTATTTTTACAAAAAAATTTTAATATTTTATATTATTTTATTTATCTATCAATTTAATTTATTTTATAAAAATTATTTTTTAAAATAAAAATTTTAAAGAGGCTATAGCGTGCCATATGGGCCGTGCCATGGCACAGCTCATATGGGCTGGCACGCAGGCCGTGCCGGGCCTGGGCGCATGCTGTGCCATGCCTAGTCTGGCGGGCCATGCCAGCCCAGGCCCTGGAGGGCCGTGCCTGGCCCGGCAGGCCGCGCCAGCCTAGGCCCTGGAGGGCCGTGCCGGGCTTGGGCCGTGTGCCACCAAACCCCAGCCCAGCCCGACCCTTTATTTTGGCATGGCCCGCTACAGTGCTAAGCGGGCCGTGCCTGGCACGGCCCAATTCGTGTCGGATCGGGTCGGCCCATGGGCGGCCCGATCCGGTGCCCACCTCTAGTTGCCACCATATACTGCTAGGTGTCACTGGTAGATTTTGAGAGCAATTAGAATAATTTTGATGATCGATTATTCTAATTATATGAATCAGAAAAGTTCTGGTCATCGAAAAGTATTTCGATGATGGAGATTATGACATATCTCATTACCATACTGAACTGAACCTAACTGGATCACACAAACAAGGGTTTGGGTATGGATGTCATCAATTGAGCTAACATAATTCGATTGATTTGGATTAGATTCAATCAGGTTCAAGATAATCGTGCTAGCACACGATTGAGTCTGATTTTCTCCTTCTATAATCTTTCTGATTCGTCGCAATCGAGTTAAATTTGATTTGACTCATTCCTGTATCTTGAATGAGTTTATTTTCATCTGACTGGAACAAATCCAGGTTAGATTAATTATGAAAATTAAATTCATTCCTAGTGCAATTGGACAGGGTCAATAGTTGATCCAATTGAGAGAATTGAGGGTCACATGATCAGAGAATTTTAGAAAATTTTCTAAAAATCATTTTGCTCTAATTTTTGGATATGTGATAGGGCACGAGTTATACTTTGGGTGTGCAAAATTTCGTGATTTTTGGAGGTGCCTAGATCGGATTTTGATAGAGTTTGATTTGGATCAAACTCTTGAGGGAAGAGTCCTAGACGCACATGGACTCTTCCTTATCCTTTCATGCCGCCACCTTCCAGATGGATTTTTGACATCAAAACCAGATGGGATCTGGGGTTTTTCCTGAAGATCAGGTCCAAGAGTCCCAATGGTCGAATTAATAAGGTTTTTGGTCAAAAAGGGACTCTTTATGGCGTTGTCTTATATAAGAACTCTTCTCACGAAATTGCCTCAACGTAATTTATTTTTTCCACACCCAAAGGAGCCTTCCCTCTGATATCCATGCCCCCTCTATCCTCTCTCTCCCTCTCTTCTACATGCTTAAAAAGTTAGGCACAAATCTGAGTTGAAGGTCCAAGATTTTTGGTACAAGATTCAGCATCTACGCGATGGTGTTCGTGAGACGAACAGGTTGCCCTTAGAAGTCATTTTGAAGGCTTTTCAAATCAGATCCAGATCTGATTTTTGGAAGAGAGATTCAAGAGAAAAAGAGGTCTCAGATCCAACCCGAGTGGATACCGGATAGAGGCCAGGCGCTTGCGTGGCTAAGATCCAGAACCTTCCGGAATGCAACAGGATCATCTACAGGGTAATAGGATTACCTAAATCAGGTACTTAAATTAAATTTGATTTAATTTTTATTTTTATTTTATTTATTAAAATAATAAGAATCAGATCTGAAAATCTCAAGATCTGATTAAGATCAAGAAAAAAATTTTGAAAATATCTCTTGATCTAATCAGATCTGAACGAACCTGGACCGGGAAAATCAGGATTTTTCCTTCAACTGGTATCAGAGCCAGGTTGGTTCTTAAAATTATTTTAGATCTAATTTTAATTTTTATTTTTTTAATTAAAAAAATGATTTCAGATGTCACATGAGATGTGATCAGATCTAAAATCAGAAAAAATTAAAATTAAATGATTTGGATCTAAGATTATGAAGATATGCATGACTAGTTCTAGAAATAGAATAGTTCTATAGAATAGTCTTGCATGTCATTTGATTTAATTTGATTAAATCATATTTTAGATCTATTTATTTTTATTTTTTTGATATTATAAGTTATATAATAACATCTAAAAAATAGCAAATAAAAATTATTTAATTTTTAATATCATATGAGATATGATAGATGCATGTCTAGACTAGTTGTAGAATAGTTCTACATAATTGTCTAGATTAGAATTTATTTTGATTAGATCAATTTAAATCTAATTTTTTAGATTATTATGATGATAATTTAGATCTGAAAAACATGCATGATTTTGATGATACATGAGATGTATGCAAAATATGCCATTGATTAGATCTTAATTTGTATATGAGATATATGATATAGATCTAACTGTTTTGTAGTATTACATGTTCCTGATTAAGGCGTTCCTCTTGGCCGTCCGGTCATAAGAACGAAGAAGGGTTTAAAGGCCCTCTCCTTCCATTCGATGGGTTCTTATGGTGTGTAGGGGTGCTGCGTGTTCGTCCTTAATCAGAAACCCAAAACTTACTTTCTGCAAAACCCTAGATCCTGAAACCCTAGGATTTATTGTGCATATTTTTTTATTTATGAACCCAACTTAATTAAGAATTAAGTTTATGGAATATTAATTAGGTCTAAAATTGAGAATTTTCAGATCTAAGACATATTCATAATACTGGGTTCGGGCTTGGGTAGCTCAATTAGGTCTAAGCGGTTGATCAAACCGAATCAAGAGTTGGTTAGATGGGATCAACAATGCTTAAATTGACCAGCCTAATAGGATTAAGTCTGGGTCAAGATCGAGTCACGATCAGTCACGATCAAGCAAGACCTAATTAGGCTCAGAGGTTAGAGTCTGGATTGTAGGCTAACCCAATTGGTTCTGACTCAACAATTTGGTGTCTAAGGTAAGTTTGGCACATACGACCGACTGGTTTTTAATTGGAAGCTACTCGACCTGAATGCGTTCTTGTGCGAGTTAATGGCATATTCCTTCCACCGGTCTCACTTACCTGGCCATATCTGTTGACACAGTTCTGATCTGAGGTGGTCAATAATCCGAGCTAACCCATGCCACTAGGTTAGTCATAATTGTTATGACTAAGCCAAGTCTAGTTTAATGAGACCTGAATCAATTCTCCCTAAGAAAAGATTAAGTCTGAGGTCTTCCACCATTGTAGATGTGCGGGCCCTTCCCGGGGTTGATTGTTCTCGGCTGGATACAGTGGCTCAGTTGCACCGGGAAAGATGCAACCATGTCTATTAGGCATTGGATGCTATGGGCTGGAGGATGAGTTGGGCTCAATATTTCGGATACGGTGAGAGACCCAATTAGGAACCCAAGTCTATGCAAATGGTGGGTCTGACTTAACTAAGGAGTGGATCAATATTCGGATACGGTGAGATTCATGAATTAGAGACCAAGTTTGGGTGCACCATGATTAGAGAATCATTGAACAAGAGTTGTTCACTCATTGGCTAACCCATCACCAATAACTGTTAGGTGAGGTGATGAGTCAGTTGGTGAGAGACCGCACCACCCACTAGAAATCATTAATCGCGGAGATTTTTCGCATCTCTACAGAGGGAGTGTAGGGATCCGAGAAAATAGTGGGAGCTAATTTGTTTAAAAATAAAATTTCCCTAAACAAATTGGTCAAGTCAAAATTACAGTATCTAACTAGAATCTTTGACTCTCTACAGGAAAATGTCTGCGTCCAACCCACTGGCACGTATCCTGGACACACATAGACTGACTGGACCCAATTATAAAGATTGGCTCAGGAACTACAAAATTATTTTGGGTTCAGAGAAGTTAACACATGTTTTGGACCAGGACCCTCCCACCTTACCAGCCCGTCCATCCACTGAACAGAGAGCGTCTCTGGAAAAATGGATTAGACGAAGATAATAAGGCCAGATATTACATGTTGGGCTCGATGTCTGATGAGCTCCAGCGCCAACATGAAGATATCGGGACTGCTCGCCAAATGTTGGCTCACCTGCAGGAGATGTTTGGTGAACAGAGTCGCGCAGCCAAATATCAAGTCACGAAATGACTTTTTAAGGCTAAGATGCGTGATGGGCAGTCAGTCCAAGATCACTGTCTGACAATGATCAAGGACATGGAAGAGCTTGAGAAGCTCGGTGTGAAGTTGGACTTGGATTTGCAGAACGATATTATTCTGCAATCCTTGACTGATGCATATGGGCAATTCATCATGAATTACCACATGCATAAACTTCAAAATTCCTTGGCCGAAGTTGATGAATATGCTGGTTACCGCTGAGCTTTCTATGAAAGGTTCTAAAGGCTCAGTTCTTGCTATGGAACGGACTTCTTCCAAAAGAAAGTCTTATGGAAAGAAAAAGAAGTCTGTGAAAAAGCAAAAGGTGGAAGGCAAAGAAGAAGAAGGCAGAAGCCGAAGAAGAAGGCCGATGGCAAAGGAAAAGTGTTTCCATTGCAACAGCGACGGCCATTGGAAGCGGAACTGCCCTACTTACCTGGCCACCCTGAAGAACAAGAAGGAAGGTCCTTCTGGAGGTATGCTCGTTATTGAGTCTAACCTTACGGTTTCTTCTGCATCCAGTTGGGTGCTTGACTCTGGTTCTAGTGCTCATCTCTGTGCACTTCTATGCAGGGTCTTGAGGATAGCAGGAGGCTGAGGGATGGAGACATGATCCTACGCGTCGGTAATGGAGCAAGAGTTGCTGCAGTAGCCGTGGGAACATACCCTCTTGCGATTACCATCTGGTTTAGACTTAGTTTTAAAAGACTGTTATTATGTGCCTGCAGCTAGCAGGAATTTGATTTCTGTTTCATGCTTAGCACAAGAAGGCTATGTGATTACCTTCTTTAAGGACCATTGTAACATTCTTTATGAAAGAAATAAAATTGCAAATGGTTTCCTTATTAATGGTCTTTATCAGTTACATATTGATGTACCTATTTTAACTATCGAGCAAAACGTGAATGCCAAACAAAATGACCTAGGGATAGTCCAAACGACAGATATCTATGGCACCTGAGATTAGGTCATATAGCAGAAGATAGGATTAACAAATTGGAGAAAAATGGGCTATTGAGTCCATTGACTTTTGAGTCATATCCAACTTGTGAATCTTGTCTTCAAGGCAAAATGACTAAACTCCCTTTTGTTGGACATGGGGAGAGGGCCACAGATCTCCTTGCCCTAGTACATACTGATGTGTGCGGCCCATTTGATGTGCCGGCTAGAGGCAATTTTGTCTACTTCATTACCTTTACCGATGATCTGTCTAGGTATGGGTATGTGTATCTTATGAGACATAAGTCTGAAGCTTTTGAAAAGTTCAAAGAATTCAGACATGAAGTAGAAAAACAAACTGGAAAAACCCATTAAGGTTCTTCGATCAGATCGAGGAGGTGAATACCTTAGAGGAATTCCTAGACTATCTTAAGGAAAATGGCATAGTCTCTCAATGGACTCCACCAGGAACACCTCAACTCAACGGGGTTTCAGAACGGAGAAATCGGACTCTATTGGATATGGTTCGATCCATGATGAGCTTCACAGACCTCCCTGATTTTCTTTGGGGACATTCATTATTAACTTCAATCTATTTACTGAATAGGGTTCCCTCTAAAACCGTTCCTACCACACCGTATGAGATATGGCACGGTAAGAAACCAAGTCTGAGTCATCTCAGAATTTGGGGTTGTCCGGCTCATGTCAAAAGACAACAAGCGGACAAGTTAGAGTTTAGGTCCTTTAGAGCTCGATTCATAGGATATCCTAAAGAGTCATTAGGATACTATTTCTACATTCCAGAAGACCACAATGTGATTGTGAGTCGACATGCCATCTTTCTTGAAAAATAGTTTATTCAAGATAGTGGCATTGGAAAGCAGATTAAGCTTGATGAGAAAGTCTCACAAGCAGAAACGAGCTAAGGACCAAGTGGAACCAAATCAGGTTGAGCCAATAAGAACACTACCTCCTCCACCTCGTAGATCGGAAAGAGTTTTCCGTCCCCCTGAAAGATACTTAGGTATTATTTCAGAGGACGTAGAGGAAATGTTCCTCATAGGTAATGGTGCTCATGGTGATGATCCCAAAACCTACAACGAGGCGATATCAGATATCGACTCCGAGAAATGGCTTAGAGGCAATGAAGTCAGAAGATTGACTCGATGCACTCAAACCAAGTCTGGACCTTGGTAGATCCACCAGAAGGTATAGTACCTATTGGGTGTAAATGGATCTTCAAGAGAAAGATTGGTGCAGATGGGAAATGTGGAGACATTCAAGGCTAGACTAGTGGCAAAAGGTTATAGTCAACGCGAAGGCATTGACTATCAGGATACCTTTTCCCCAGTAGCTATGCTAAAATCCATCCGCACATTGCTTGCCTGTTGCAGCCTATTTCGATTATGAAATATGGCAAATGGACGTGAAAACGGCATTCCTTAAATGGATATCTTGAGGAAGATATCTATATGGAACAGCCGCTAGGTTTCACATCCAGTGATACTGATCACAAGGTTTGCAAGCTGCAAAGGTCCATATATGGACTTAAGCAAGCATCTCGGAGCTGGAACACTCGTTTCAATGATGTGATCAAAAAGTTTGGTTTCATCAAAAATGAAGAGGAACCATGTGTTTTCAAAAAGGTCAGTGGGAGCGCTGTTGTCTTCCTCGTATTGTACGTGGATGACATCCTCCTTATTGGGAATGATATTCCCATGTTGACATCAGTCAAAATATGGTTGTCCAAGGAATTCTCCATGAAAGACCTAGGTGAAGCATCCTTTATTCTAGGAATTAAGGTCTATAGGGATAGACCGAATAGGATGCTAGGACTTTCACAGAAGATGTACATAGAGGAAGTACTAAAGAGGTTTAGTATGGAAAACTCTAAGAGGGGATTAATACCCTTCAGACATGGTATTCATCTTTCCAAGAAGATGTGCCCCAGCACACCTGAGGAAATAGAACGCATGAGCAAGATCCCTTATGCTTCTGCAATAGGGAGCCTCATGTATGCCATGCTATGTACACGACCTGATATAGCCCATGCTGTGAGTGTCACAAGCAGATATCAGTCAAATCCAGGTGAAGAACACTGGACTTCTGTGAAATGTATCCTTAAGTACTTGAGAAGAACTAAGGATATGATGTTGGTCTTTGGTAATGGAGAACTCCAAGTTCCAGGGATACACAGACTCGGATTTTCATGTCCGATATAGATGATCGAAAGTCGACATCTGGAAGTCTGTTTGTGTGCAATGGTGGTGCTGTCAGCTGGAAGAGTTTCAAGCAAACTGTGATAGCAGATTCCACCATGGAAGCAGAATATATCGCTGCATCAGAAGGCTGCAAAGGAAGCATTCTGGTACAAGAAGTTTGCTGCAGAAATTCGGAGTAATGCCATCAGATGCCATTCCTCTATACTGCGACAACAATGGCGCCATAGCCCTTGCTAAGGAGCCGAGGTCTCACCAGAAATCCAAGCACATTGAGCGGCGATACCACCTCATCCGCGATTACCTTCGAGAAGGGTTACGTTCGAGGTCAAGAGAGTCAACTCCGCAGATAATGTGGCAGACCCACTTACAAAGCCGTTGGGCCAGCAGAAGATCGAAGCCCACCTTGAGAAGATGGGACTTAGACTTGTAGCCAATTGGCTTTAGGACAAGTGGGAGATTGTTAGATATATGTGCCCTAGAAGCCAGAATTGGCTGACACTTGTAATACACTTCTAGGGGCAAAATTATAATTTTGACTATAATTAATAAAATGGGTTATTTTCTATCACATATGTGTATTTAGTGTCTGTGATACATCCTTTGAGTTAATGGTAATGATAATTCATATTTTCAAGAGTTGAAAATTTAAGACATGAATAATCATTATTAACTCATAAACATGCTCCCGACCATAGGATCATCACGAGGATGGTGATTGATCCGGAAGGTTGGTGTACGATCGCTTCTCTTTAGTAGATGAGTCTTGAGTCTACGGTGTGGAGACACCGGAGCGAGAGTACAGGTACTCGTTAGAGAACGAGGGCACTGAGCGTGACCACCTCGAGTAGTCATTAGGGAAGTCTACCTTCTCGTCAATGACTGACTCGATGCTGCAGTAGTGTGTCTGGTTCTTTGACCTGAGATGCATCGGCAGTTCACCTTGAGGGTGTTATAGTTTGACTACACCATTACTCGGTCTCCTAGCCATATGGAACCCTGAGGTGTATGTTGGCTATAGCATGTTCATTGTAGGAACTGGATTGCATCAAGATGGGAATCTATCTACCTCGGTGGTAGAGGAGTAGCCCTATGATGATCATGAGAATCAAGTCCAGAAGCCCATGGCCATGGTAGAGTGAAATAATAGAAAGAGTTTCTATTTAGATTTTCACATTGGACTCGAATCGAATGATTACATCATATGACAGAGACTAGGGTTTGACGAGTTCACCTTAACCCTAATCTGATCGGGGCTCAAGATAGAAGAACTTAATCACACAGGTAGCTGCACCAAGAGGTTCGCATTCAGCTCTGATGGGTTGCCACCATATACTGCTAGGTGTCACTGGTGGATTTTGGGAGCAATTAGAATGATTTAGATGATCGATCATTCTAGCTGTTCGAATCAGAAGAGTTCTGATCCATCGAAAGGAGTTTCGATGATGTCGATGATAGAGATCATGACATATCCCATTACCATACAGAACTGAACCTAACTGGGTCACACAAACAAGGGTTTGAATCTGGTGATCATCAATTGAACTGATCTAGTTCAATTGATCTGAATGAGATTCAATTAGGTTCAAGGAAATCGTGCTAGCACTCGATTGAACCTAACGTTCTTCTTTTAATCTTTCTAATTGTCCAACTGAGCCAAAATTTGCTCATCAATCTTGAATGGTTTATTTTCATCTGACCGGAACAAGTACAGGTCAGATTATTTGTAAAAATTAAATTCATTCCTTTGCAATTGGACTTGGTCAAAGTTGACCCTTTGAGAGAATTGAGGGTAACGTTGACGGAGAATTTTGAAATTTCTCTGAAACATTTTGCTCTAGTTTTTGGATATGCTGGATAGGGCTGAGTTATACTTTGGGTGTGCAAAATTTCGTGATTTTTGGAGGTGCCTAGATCGGGTTTTGATAGAGTTTGATTTGGATCAAACTCTTAGGGAAAAGTCCTTAGACGCACAATTGACTCTTCCTTATCCTTTCATGCCGCCACCTTCCAGATGGATTTTTGGCGTCAAAATCCAGATGGGATCTGGGGTTTTTCGTAAGAGAATCAGGTCTCAAGAGTCCCAATGGATCTGATTTCACAAAGGGTTGTGATTGGTTGAAGAGGAAGAGGACTCTTTATGGATCACTAGGTCTATAAATAAGAACCTCTGCGCCACAAAATTGCCTTAAGTGAATTTATTTTTTCCACACCCAAGGCTGCCTCTCCCTCCTTCTCCACGCCCCCTCTATCCTCTCTCTCCCTCTCTTCTATATACTTAAAAAGTTGGACAAATTGAGTTGAAGGTGCAAGGTTTTTAGCATCAAGATTCAGCGATCAAACGCAAGAAGGCTGTTCGCTGAGACGAATAGGACTGCCCTTCAAAAGTCAGTTTTGAAGATTTTCCAAGATCAGATCCAGATCTGATTTTTGGAGGAGTGATTAGAGAAGAAGAATCATCCAGATCCAACCCGAGTGGATACCGGTAGAGGCCAGGCGCTTGCATGGCTCCTTTCCAGAACCTTAGAAATCAACAGGATCATCACAGGATAATTAGATTATCAAATCAGGTACTTGAAATTAAATTTGATTTAATTTTATTTTTAATTTTTAATATCAGATCTTTATGATCAGATTCGAGAAGTCTCAGATCTGATTAGAATTTTAGAAAAAAAATTTGAAATATTTCTTCAGATCCAATCTGATCTGAACAATCATGTGTCAGAAAAATAGGTTTTTCCTTCAATTTTAATATATTTTTATATTTTTTTTATTTTTTTTATTTTAATTAAATAAAAAAATAAATTAAAATTAATCATAATGAATATTTAAAATTATTTATCTATTTAAATAGTATTAATTGTAAAGCAAATCTATACATACTTTTTTTCGTAATTTGATAGTCAAAGGTACTTTTTTTTTTTTTTGAAAGATTTGCCAAATACAAACTGCTTCTCAAATACTGATAAAAGTGCTTATCAAATAATTTTACCAAATACAAACTGCTTTTTTTTTACAGTATTTTTTCTGAAAATCCACTTGAAAAAAAGTGATTTCAAAATAAGCTGACTTTCATAGCTTGGCCAAATAAGCCCTTAATCCCCTAGTGGCAGATAGTGGCTACTCATGGAAGTTCTGAATCTAGTGCAATTGTGATGCAGTTAGTGAAGTAACTCCTAGTAAGCCATCCCAGGGTGGAAGCTTAGACACAACACTTGGAGGAGATGATCCTCTAAATTAGAGAAGACCTTATCGATTTTACTGTCACTGGTTGTATATTTTGGGCAGTTTTTAAACCACAAGGGGATTTCTTTTTTTAAGGGGAACCAAATGTGGTTGTGGGGCATCCTCATCAGACCTTGAGATTACTGTTTCATTTGTTTAATCATGTCAACTAAGAGAGTGAAATGTAATAATAGTATGCATCGAGAAGGGGCCAAAACCACTTACACTATTAGTGAATGGTGCCTCGGTAAATGGCTCCATGATTCTGCTACATATATGTAATGATCATGCTATATATATGTATGTATGTATGTAACTTGTTTTTATGTGAAATTGAGCCAATAACTATTCCTTTTGCTGGAGAGGGAATTGTTGGTGCCACTAGCTCTAAATTGCAGAAGTTGCACCATAGAGAAGCCACACAATTCCAATGATGCTTGTCTTAGTAAACAAGTTTTAATATAGCATGAACATGTCCAGCAAAGAGGTTGCCATGTTTTCAACATTTCCACACAACTCCATCTAAAATGCAGACCTTTCTCATCCCAATGCCTCCTTAATTTGTGCCTAAGTTGTACCGTGTTGGTTTGGACACTTAAATTATTTGTTTTTAGGGATGAACATTAGAAGTATTGTTTTCTAGGGCTGAATATATTTCTGGTATAATAAGTGATTTGGGTTGAGTTGTCAGTTTGGTCAGCTTTGTGCTTTTTGATGTTAATTTAATTCTTAGTATGGAACAGACTGATTCGGAAGTTAAACATCCCAAGATCATGAAATCTACTAATGAAATGGGCAATTTAAAATTGGAGGCTGAGGCAAGTTCAGGCATATGCAACAAGACTGTGGATCAAAATCCTCCACCTCCCGAGCCACCCAAACAAGATTATATCCACGTGAGAGCAAGAAGGGGTCAAGCAACTGACAGCCACAGCCTTGCAGAGAGAGTAAGCATGTCTCTAATTGCTCCAAGCTTACAAACTTCTTTCTTTTCTTTTTGCTATTTTTTTTTACATTTTGATTAGCATGCTTATTCAAAGATGGTTTAGTCTCCTCTTTAACTGGATTATAGGAATAGTAGGGAGATGATACAATTCACACACCGACTATTTTTATATGTTCATGCATACTTTATCATACATTGCTTACATGATGATAAACATTAGGACTCTTAGGTGTCAGTTGCCATGACGATGAGATCAGGATGTGAGCCAGCTTACTGATTGAAATTTGCTTATTGTCACAGGCAAGGAGAGAAAAAATAAGCGAAAGAATGAAGATCCTCCAAGATCTGGTCCCTGGATGTAATAAGGTGGTTACTAATGTCATAATTCCATATTATGGCGCTCAAGTATATTACTGGGTTGTATGTGGTTATTTTGTAGAAATTCTTCCTGATTACAACATATTTATGACTTTAGTTCTCTCTGTTAGAGTTAGCTTTTGCTAATGTAAACTTGTACTGATAGAATTGTTCCTGCAAGCAGGTAATTGGCAAAGCATCAGTCCTTGATGAGATTATTAATTACATCCAGGCATTACAGCGTCAGGTTGAGGTATGCAGCTTTCCATCATTTGACATTCTTGGGTCCTATACACTTTCCATTAATTTTAAAGGAGCCACGTATATACTGGATTTGCAGTTCCTATCAATGAAGCTTGAAGCTGTTAATTCCCGCATGAACACTGGCATTGAAGGGTTCCCTGCTAAAGATGTAAGTGCAGTGCAAATATATGTCAAGCAATTTCATCTTACCATCCTTATATGTATCAAGAATATATCTTTCTGACAGTTTGAGAAACATATTGGGATAACCTTGGTTGTAGAAATTGCACCAACCATTACTTATGCTTTCATCAGGCAAACATCTAACAGTTTATGTTATCTAACAGTTCTGTTTGCTTTTCTTTGTTATATTGTTAAGGCCTTGGTGATTGGTATTTCATTTGTCACTAACAATATAATGTATTGTCTTAAAGAAATGGATCTGAACGCATATGCTTTTTTTGATTTCTTTCCTTCCTATTCATAAAAAATGCTGCCCTTTACTCTTTGAATAATCTGGGTACAGTCTTGGAGGACTGTCACTCTTTGGCAAGGGATGTACATGAGGTTTCTGCCAGGTGGATCTCTGCTACAGGCCTGCTTATTGGCTGGCTATCCACTTGTAATTTCATATGGGACATGGGCGGGGCATGGTGCTGTGTATGCAGGTTTCTAGAGTGCGAAGATTGTGTTTCAAAGCCCATGGGTACCATACAAATGCCCAGAATCTTTTTCCCCTTGGTGTGCAGTGATGCTACAAGCCTTTGATACACCACATGTACAGTGCATAAATGGAATTGTTCTACCCTAAATTTATTAGATTTTTTATATTTCAAATTTAGGGGTGGAATTACTGATATATCACTGAAGCGTTACATATAACAAAATTGTTGATTCAGTGTCATGTTGTCCTCTTAGCTTAGATACAAATGAAATTCCTTTTGATTTACAACATTGCATTGGGTTGAAATCATGAGATGAGGCTGACAGGATGCTTTTATTTAACAGTTTGGTGCTCAGACATATGACACAACTTCTAGTTTGGCATTCCACACACAGGCAGCAAGGGAATACGGGCAGGGTTCAGCAACAGAATGGCTTCATATGCAGGTGGGTGGTGCATTTGAAAGAGTGACATAATTGCAACAAATCCTCTTTCACAGGCAATAAAAGCGCATCACCAGGATGAATCCAGGCTGTTATTGTAGGCAATTTATCTTCAGATCTACTAAGTTATCAAGTATGTTCCATTTTTTTTTTTATTTCCAGTTTGGAGCTGTTCTGTTGATAGGGTCATGAACCGGAAAAACAAGTTGGATAATCTCCATTTTCTAGCATTGGGCAAGATCGAGTTATTTACTTTCACGTGTTCTATGGGACTTTTGTCTGTTCCACTGTATCAGTGAATATATCAGACTAAAACTGTGTTTCTATACTTCATGATTCATGACATAGCTAAGGAATTAATGTTGTTCCGGAATTTCAGTTAGATTCCTGTAGCATTAGTATGGTATGCTTGTGAGATGCAATACCGAGACATTAGGGCAGATTATACTGCCTCCATCTTAATGCTTTTTTGCCCCCACAACTTCGCACGAAATAATTCCGTGCTTTGAGATGATAGCTTCCTGTTTACGGTTTACATTTTAAGCATAATGGATTACTCTAAGGCATATTTTATGGCTACAAAATATTTGTTGGTGGTGCTAGTCTCACTGATTTCTTCCTTCCTTCCTCCTTCCATGAGTTTGGCGATAGAATTTTTCAAAAATTCTACTTGTTGATTGGCTGATTTAGGTTATCGGAAGCCATGTATTTTATTTTGCTTCATGTCCCCAGCAAATGTTATTTACTGTTGAAAATCTTTACCGCAACCATAACCATCAAGAGTTTTTCCATTTAGATTTGTTGGAATCTCACATTTTTCTCAGACTATTCATATCAAGAGCCATTTGGTTAAGATCCTCTCCTTACCTCTGCGCACAATGCTGAGCTCCTTTACCTTCCCAAGGCCTCGGCACCTCAGCATATGATAAAACGCCATTTGAAGCAACTCACCATTTAAATATTGCGTTGGCGTATTTGTTACTTCTTTTTTTTTAAAGTTTCTTATTGTAGGACCTCTGCTTGTATTTTCTTGGAAAACTTCTGTTTTAGTTTCTACATGGTGGTAGAATTTGTATTTTTATGAGGTGAGCTGAATTAATCCTTGTCTGCCACTGATTCCCACTCAAAGGCGAGAGCAAAGTGCAATTCGGATCTGTAGTTTTTCATCTTAAAGAAGTTGGAAATGATATATTTTCTTGACTTGAGACCCACCTATTCATAAGAGTTAGGCCCTGTTCATTCGTAGGAGGTAGCCCCTGTGAGCTTTTGAAAGCATGATCTGGATGCAGATCCACTAAAGGTATTGGATTCCAATGTGGTTACCAAAGCATGCTGAGATTTAAAAGATTGTCCATGCTGGACCCAAGACTTAAGTGGAAAAGAGTGCAGGGTTGGCATTAGGATGACCGCCAACCGCGAGAAGTGGAGAATCTATGAATCAATCATGCTTTGATCAGTGAAGCGGATCGCATGATGCTTTGAAGGCCGAATCGGTTGAAAGCAAATTGTTCATAGACTATGAGCAATTCAAGACATCTTTCTATTCGATAACAAAGCATAATATAACTACTACTTGTAAAATACCATCATGCAACGGCATCTGATATATAGAGTTGTCCAACATCCTTGACTAATTGATCAAATATTTAAATTATTGCATAATTCTAGTGTGCCATGTTTTATTAGCCACGGCATTCTGCCATCTTTCCCATCTTGTGTTCCTTGGATTTCCCATTAGCTAGTAATAGTCTCCCAATTTCCGTACGAGTTTCCCGGGACCGCTTGCCATCAACCGGCACTGAAAGCTCACCAAACGTTGAAATTAAATGCAGCTGTACTGCATCTGCCGCGTCTCTTACAGAATTGTGATACGCTTCAAAATTCCTCTAGTCCGAACGCTCAAAGGCCAGGAAGCCACAATTATGGTGCTTGGAATGGAGAGCACTTTGGCTTGTGATGTATTTTAGGTAGGGTAGGTTACTTGTATCTGATGCTAGATGGTTTTGTTAGTGGACTTGCTGGAGTTTAAAGGTTAGGCTACCGTAAGCCCTGTAAAGAAATATAAAAGAAAAGATCATAGATGCAAAGCAAGCTTCATTTTTAAGGTGCTTGGAGAAAAATGCAAGTTAAGGAGAGGATCGTCAATTTATTCCTACATGCTTGTTCTTTCTTTTTGAAAAAAATATCACCGCATTTATGTACGAGTTTTACTGTTGTCATACCTCACATGAATGGATTGATGATTATAGGAATTTGTGTTCTAAACAGGTGAAGAGTCTCTTGTACCTATCCTCCGCTTAATTATACAAAATAACAAACAAATATTCCACATGATCCTATAATACTCTTATAGAATATTTAAAAAATTTAGCTCCACCATCCACATAAGAATAAATATTTTGAAGGTCAATATATATATATATATATATATATATATATATATATATATATATATATATAATTTATAATATTAATCTTTATCCTTTTCTCCTGCGACAACCAAAACAGGCATAACCACAAGCTCCGCATCTAGAACCATTTTGCTAGGAAAAGAATTTAACGTAAAAAATGTAGACAACAAAAGCTGTTATAATTAAATATTAAAATAAAAAAAATAATAGCAAAAATATAAGTTTACCAATATATAATTGAAAAATCAAGTACAAGAGATTTAAAAATAAAATA
This sequence comes from Cocos nucifera, assembly GCA_006176705.1. Lineage (NCBI taxonomy): Eukaryota > Viridiplantae > Streptophyta > Magnoliopsida > Arecales > Arecaceae > Cocos > Cocos nucifera. The sequence continues at coordinate 1,126,227 of QRFJ01000048.1, forward strand.
GTAGTAAAAATATACCACCACCATCAATTATAATAGATAGCACTACCAATTTGCCAAATATGATATTTTTCTTCATGGATATATTGTAAATGGATTATAGACTGATTTTGCAAATTATTAACTTATTATGATCTTGATAGTTTTATGCACTGATTTATCTTCAACATTTTCAAGAATGTCGATAGGTGATATGATGCTTTTATTGCCGCAGAACATCCCTAGGTCCTTGGAATAAAAATCATTTGGAGTGGGCTTTTTATTTTACCATATTTCTTGTAATACCAATTTTAAAGAAAAAACCTAAAAGTCAAAGACTCCTACTAATAGAGTCATTAGTCTCATAACTAGAAGTAAAAAAAATTAATATTCTTTTTTCTTATTTTCATAATATACTTTTTATTGATATAATCAAGTGATACATACCAAGCAAACTAATTATCAAGCAAGTCAATACATATATTTAAAATAAATCGATATACAATTTCTAGAATATGGAGTTTATTAATATATAGTATATGATCAAATGATATATATTTAACAAATTATCATCTAGCAGCCTATATACCTCTAGGCAAATTGACATATGGTTTTTAAAATATTATGTTCGCCAGCGTACACTACATGATAGGTAACATATATTCATTGACTTTCTTATACATACCATAAATTTCTTTGATACACAACTAGCAATGATTCAATACACATCTCTAGATAAATTAATATATAGTTTTTAAAACATAAAGTTTACCAATATATGATATACAGTCATGTGATACACATTTAGCAAATTAACCATCTAGTCACCTAATATACATTTTCAAATAAATTGATACACAGTTTTTAGAATATTATGTTCACTAATACATACTGGATAGTTTGATAATACATACTCATAAATTTTTTGATATATATTGCAACTTCTTTGAGACACGCCTAGTAATAATGTAATATAGACCTCTAGATAAATCAATACATAGTTTTCAAAATATATTTTTTATTTAAAAATATATATTGGATCACTATTGCATGTGCATAAAAAAAAAACTTATAGTATATATCAAAAAATTAATTAGTATGCATTACTGGATCATCCAGCATATGTTGGTGAACATGATATTCCAAAAACTATGTATCAATTTACTTAGAAATATGTATTAGGTTGTTAAATAACTAATTTACTACCATATATTATATATTGATAATTTTTATATTTTAGAAATTATATATTAATTTATTTAGAGATATGCATTAATTTGATGATTAATTTATTTATTTTTTGGTGAGTTAATGCTGAATGTCAATGTTTGATGTGCAAAGCATAGTATAGCAAAATAATATTGGAATTATAAAAGATAAGCTACTAGTGCGAACTGTACAAGTCCAAATAAGTGGGCCCTGGACTTTTGAATGAGATAATAAAAAGAGCAGTGCTGCATATGAACCCAATCTTTTTTGTATAAGAGTAAGAGCAAGAAGTTTGTTGTACACCCGGCATAAGATAAATGTAATAGATAGAGAGGCAGTAGTAGAGATGATAAGTTGGTATTGAGCTGTAGATGGCCAATAAAGTAATCCATAACATGAGTAGAAGAATCCTATGTAGATGGCCAATAAGGTAATCCATAACATAAGTAGAAGAATCCTATATCATGTGAATTGGAGTACACCGGATAAGAGAACGTGGTAATAATACAAACATGACAGCATTAGACTATCCATTTGAAGTTGATGTGAAAATCTGTCTGAATAACCATGGTATAAGAACTTTAGCGATGAGAGAAGCACAATAAATCCTGGATGAGAACAAGGAGCAATGCTGCCCACCGTATAGAAATAACATTGAGAATAAAGCAGTGCAAGAGATAAATAGAGCATAAACCAAACAACTTATATTTCTGAATCCAAAATATAGAAGAAATAGAGACCAATAAACTCTTCAGTCCTAGCACCCAGCAAATCAGCAAACAGCATAAAAAGAACTGATAGAAGTAGGGAAACCACACTAAAGATAAATAACCATCAAAATCTAATATATGATTAGCAAGTGACCTGCAATAAGGATGGATGCAAAATTATTCATATCTTGGAAAAGCAACTTCATAATTTATGCCTGAACAAGCTATCAACCCTATGTATCAACATCCTACAGAAGCCAAATGAAATCACCAACAAAAGTTTACCGGCTAAGTGATCAGCCACTTGATTTGTTTCATGATGGATGTGAGAGACCTTAAAATATTGAGAATTAAGTTGCCAATGTCTCAAATCTTATAATAGAGGAATATGAGAATACTTTTGATTAGTAGTATCATGCAACCATGAAATTACAATGGCAGAGTCGCCCTCAATCCAAACGTTGGTAGCATGAAACTGATGGACTGCATAGATATCCAACCAGGCTGAGTAAGCTCAGCAAAAAGAACTGAAAGTGAATGCAAAAGTTTACCACCAGCTTGCAACATGTTAGCATTGTGATCCTTGATTACATAAGCTGTAGTTGCTTTATGAGATAATATTGATGCATCAAAGTTGACTTTAAGTGTGCTAGAGGGAGGAGGTAGAAATATTATCAAGTTATTATTACCAGAAGGAGTAGTAGAAAAAGCAAAGCTACCATAGTACTTTGATGTCACAATTGAAGTAGAGCTGGCAAAATTAATAGTTGAAATAGTGAAAACATAAGCTCTGTGAACAATCTGTGTGGACAGTGAGGCAACATGATTAAAGATTCTTTCACAATGTGCATGTCATGCCAACCATACCACATGTGCCACAAATACCTTCTCTTTATCTACCAAGGAATTAATGATAAATTCAAACAACTCCAGCAAAAAAGGACAAAAACATATTTGGTATGCATGGCACAACCGATACCAACAAGCTCGAGAAAAAGAAAAAGAACAAATTACATAATTATAATATTCATTCTCGGTAGAACAAAGATCATAGTTCTGAGCATGTAAAGGAAGGATACCACAATGGCCTAACATGTCTCGACAAGACAACCTTTCCCAAGTAAGCCTCCACCAAAAAGTATTGATCCAATTAGGAATAGGTAGCCTCCAAATGCCATATCAATGAAACTAATGCTGAGAAGGTTGCCTAAGCAAAAGCAATGTGAAGATGTGTCAAAGTGTAACATGTTTAAGTTTAGATTGTCCCCAAATCAGCTGATCATAGCAAGTTTCTTGTGGAATAGGAATAGAAATGATATCGGTCATCAAGTCAGCAGAGATCAATTACTGCAATCGATCAACCTACCAGTTTCTATTAGAAGAGAGAAAGTGATTCAGGTTGACATCAAAAGAAAGAAAATCCATGTCAAGAAAAGTAGGCTGATGGAGTCACCAGATCCAATAAGCTATTGAAATTGGAACTGAATTTGCGAACCAATGTCTCCAAATAGGAGAGCAATTGCAAGGTCTACGATACTGGAACATGGTATTTAGCTTACACAACTTGAGCCCATAAAGTAGAAGAATCCAAAATAATCGTAGCAGCTAACCTGCACAAACTAAATTGCAATGCTACACAAGTGACCACAAGCCCAATCCACCATCTGATTTTGGCAAACAAATATTTTCCCAAGCAATAGGATGAGGGGCCCTTCTATCTGGTGAATGACCCGATAAAAATGCCTTGAATTCCTTCTTTAGTCCCCGAATAATGGACAAAGGAACATCAACAGAAGACAACACATATAGAGAAATATAAGAAAGAATAGATTGGAGCAAAGTTGCTTGCCTTGCCAACGATAAAAACTTCCATTTCCAAGCATCAATTTTATGATTAACTCTGATAAGTATTGGTTGAAAATGAGAGTACTTAAGAGGCATAGCAGATAAAGGAATACCTAAGTATTGCCAGGAATATGAAATATATGATGAATTCGAGACTTAACAGAAGTAACCATGGAAGGACTAAAAGAAATATGAAAATTTTGTGAAATGCACTACTTGACTAGAATGATAGCAATATACATTAATAAAAGCAACAAGGCACGCAGCATCTTTCACCATAGCACAAGTGTTGACGCAGAATCTGATCGTCGCCGGAATCCACTGGAGTGGAGGCCGATGAGGTCGCCGCCGGGAACCTGCAAAACAAAGTTCCGTCCGGAGTCGGAGGAGGGGTGGCTCCGATAGGACCCTCTGACGATCAAGTCAGCTTCAGTCAATAGGAATGGAGTGCTCGGTAGAGTTTTCAGGAAGAGAAAAGGGTTTTCAGAACCTGGCGTAAGTGTATCCGGAGGGTTCTTTTTATAGAGGGAGCTTGTTGTAACCGCCTTGATTAATGATTGTCGTAACTGTCCTGATCAATGTCGATCGTTATTGACTCCATAAATGTCGATCGTTATTATCATGTAACCGTAGCGGGATCGTCTGCCGGAATCCACATAAGAAGTTCGGCCTTCATGAAAGTTCGGCCATTGAGAAGTCCGCTGAAGAGGTCTGCAGGGAGTCCGGCTTCCGTAGAAGCTTGGCTGCTAGAGAAGTTCGGTCGAGGGACTATTGCTACGGAATTCAGCCGGCTGAAGGGTCGGCCACTTGAAGAGTTCGGCCGCTGGGAGTTCGAAGGAGCTCGGCCGCTCAGTAGTTCGGTCGGCTGTATTAGTTCGGCCAAGACCCATCCGCCGAAGTTCTTCCATGGCTACTGGCCGCATCAAGCAGGGCACCGAACTTGACTTCGGCAGGAGCGGGGTTTATCCCCAACACTAGCCCTCCCACTCCCGAGTTCGAAATTCGAAGGAAGGAAGTGCAGACAAGGCAACTGTCGAAGTCTTCTTCCGGGCCTCGTGCTGGTCCATGTCGAAGCTTGAGGAAGATTTCATCTCCGGCTAAAGTTAATGCTTAAGTTGAAGCTCTCTAGCCGAGGTTGATACGGTCACTCGGAAGAGATCCTATCTCTCACCGAGGTCGAAGTCGATGCTCTTCAGTCGAGGTTGGCTCAGTCGCTAGGGGGAGACCTTATCTGACCGTCGTTGACAGGGTCGCTCGGGGGAGATCTCATCTCCTTTGGCTGAGGTTGATGCGGGTGCTCACGTTAGGACGAGGTCCTCTTCCTGTTCCTAACGGGCTATGGGGGCACATTCTGACCGTCATCCATCTCCCTCCGTCTCGTCTAAGGTGAACGAGGCCTTCGACTTTGCTCGCGTTAGGACGAGGTCCTCCTCCTATTTCTAACGAGCTATGGGGGCACATGCGAATCATCGTCCGAGCTTCTCCCCTTGTCTCGTCCTTTGTGAACGAGGCCTTCGACTTTGCTCGCATTAGGACGAGGTCTCCTTCTGTTCCTAACGGGCTGTGGGGCACATGCGAACCATCGTCCGAGCCTCTCCCCCCGTCTCGTCCTTTGTGAATGAGGCCTTCGACTTTGCTCGCGTTAGGACGAGGTTCCTCCTCCTGTTCCTAACGGACTGTGGGGGCACATGCGAACCGTCGTCCGAGCCTCTCCCCCCATCTCGTTCTTTGTGAACGAGGCCTTCGACTTTGCTCGCGTTAGGACGAGGTCCTCCTGTTCCTAACGGACTGTGGGGGCACACTCGGACCGTCGTCCGTCTCCCTCCGTCTCATCTAAGGTGAACGAGGCCTTCGAATTTGCTCATGTTAGGACGAGGTTTTTCTCTTGTTCCTAACGCAGCGACTATTGGCTGCTCCTTTGCTGTCATCGTACAGTTTTTGCATCTAGAAACAATATTATCGGAAGGAAAGAATTTTACCGAAGGAAAGTTATGGGCAGCACATTCCCATTTTAGGGTCGTCGGGACGTTCTTTCTCTGAGTTCCCTCGGGCAGTAAGTTCCGTCCAGACGACCTCCTCTATCTCATGCTGGCCTCTTTAATTTGGAGCATGCTTCTCTTGGCTTTGACGCTGGAAGGTGATGAATCGCCGATGTATCTAGCCCCTCCCCGGGGTAACGTTGATGACACCATGAGGCGGCCGATCTTGTAGTTTCTGGTTACGACAGCGCTCTTAGCCGATCTTCTCCTGCTTCAGGCTAGCGTCGAAGGAATTTATCCTGCCATCCCTTTTTGACGAGCTCTTCAATCTCATCATGGAGCTGAATATATTCCTCAGTGTCGTGGCCGTGGTCGTGATGGTAGGGGCATTACTTGCTTCGATCGCACACATTTGAGGAGGCCATAGTCCTTCAAGTCTTGGCGGCTGGCTCTTAGCTTCGTTGAGAATTCGAGTTAGAGTAGCGGGGCGTAGTTGCGGAACCTTTCGGGAGGAGGACTTCTTCGCGCCCTTCTATCGGGACTTCCTTCGTGGTGAGCTCGAGAAGTTCGGGTCTTGCTTGTGCTAGGGAGGTCGTGAGCGCGGCCTAACTTCATTCCGCCTCCTTGCAAAATCTTCTACGGGAGAAATTCATGATCCTCTGTCGGGGCTTCCTCGATGACGAGCTCGAGGTGGTTCGACCTCACTTGCGTGGAACTTCATTCCGCTTTCCCGTGAAACCTTCCGTGGGAGAACTTCATGCTTCTTTGTCCGGACTTCCTTGCTTGCAGGGAGGGGGTCGGCTTTGCTTGCCCGAACTTCATCGCACCTCCCGTGAATTCTTTGCAGGGGCTTCCTTGGTGACGTACTCCAGGGGAGTTTGGCCTCGCTCGCCTTGGGGCGGTCTCGAGCGCGGCCGAACTTTATCTCACCTCCTCTGAAATCCTAGGGGTTTCGTCGATGACGAGCTTGAGGGGGGTTCGACCTTACTTGAATCGAACTTCATTCCGATGATGTGCGGTAGAGTTCGGCCTCACTTATACCGAACTTCATTCCGCGGGAGAACTTTATTCCACCCTTGCTTGCGCCGAACTTCACTTGATGGTGAGCTTCGAAGGGAAGTTCGGCCTCACTTGAGCCGAACTTCATTCCTATGATGAGCTTCCGAGGGGAGTTCGGCCTGACTTCCGCCGAACTTCATTCCAATGATGAGCTACGAAGTTCGGCCTCACTTATGCCGAACTTCATTCCGCGGGAGAACTTTGTTCCACCCTTGCTTGCGCCGAACTTCACTTGATGGTGAGCTTCGAAGGAAAGTTCGGCCTCACTTGAGCCGAACTTCATTCCTATGATGAGCTTTCGAGGAAAGTTCGGCCTGGCTTCCGCTGAACTTTATTCCGATGATGAGCTGCGGAGTTCGGCCTCACTTATGCCGAACTTCATTTCGCGGGAGAACTTTGTTCCGCCCTTGCTTGCGCCGAACTTCACTTGATGGTAAGCTTCGAAGGAAAGTTTGGCCTCACTTGAGCCGAACTTCATTCCGATGATGAGCTTCCGAGGGAAGTTTGGCCTGGCTTCCGTCGAACTTCATTCCGATGATGAGCTGCGGAGTTCGGCCTCACTTATGCCGAACTTCATTCCGTGGGAGAACTTTATTCCGCCCTTGCTTGCGTCGAACTTCACTTGATGGTGAGCTTCAAAGGAAAGTTCGGCCTCACTTGAGCCGAACTTCATTTCTATGATGAGCTTCCGAGGGGAGTTCGGCCTGGCTTCCGCCGAACTTCGTTCCGACCTCCTTGTGAAATCTTCTGTGGGAGAACTTCTGCTCTCCATTTCTCCTTTCTAAGGGCGATTGGTATGCCCAAATGCTTTTTCTTAAGGCTGGTTCCTCGCATCCTCATGGCAGATTTGCTGGCAAAGTCCCCGTCGGAGGTTGTCGCACAGCCAGCATCATCTCGGCGGGGCCATGGACCCGACCAACAGGTTGAACTGCTCCATGTCTGCGATGGCTTCGTATGAAAACTGGGCTGTCGGGGCTGAGACAGGAACAGACGGATCTGGTGCGCAGGTTGTCGATCGCCAAGTCGAAGCTCTCGAGGCATTTTCTCTTCGGGAGAGAACTCTAGTGAGGAAGAAGAGGGATCTCCGGAGAGAGAAGTCGTCGTCGAGCACTCCTTTAAGAACAAGAAAACCTCGGAGGTTCAGCCCTTCTTCCAGCGCCAATCTGTTGATGTTGAAACTGGTCGTCGCTGGAATCCGCTAGAGTGGAGGCCGATGAGGTCACCGCCGGGGACCTGCAAAACAAAGTCCCATCCGAAGCCGGAGGGGGGTGGCTTCGATAGGATCCTCCGACGATCAAGTTAGCTTCAGTCAACAGGAATGGAGTGCTCGGTAGAGTTTTCAGAAAGAGAAAGGATTTTCAGAACCTGGTGTAAGTGTATCCGGAGGGTCCTTTTTATAGAAGGAGCTTGTTGTAACCGCCTTGATTAATGATTATCATAACTGTCCTGATCAATACCGATCGTTATTGTCGATCGTTATTGCCAATCGTTATTGACTCAATAAATGTCGATCGTTATTATCGTGTAACCGTAGCGGGATCGTCTGCCGGAATCCACATAAGAAGTTCGGCCTTCATGGAAGTTCGGCCATTGAGAAGTCCGCTGAAGAGGTCCGCAGGGAGTCCAACTTCCATAGAAGCTCGGCTGCTGGAGAAGTCCATAGGAAGTCCGACTTTCGTAGAAGCTCGGCCGCTGGAGAAGTCCGCAGGGAGTCCGGCTTTCGTAGAAGCTCGGCTGCTAGAGGAGTTCGATCGAGGAACTATTGCTGCGGAATTCAGCCGGCTGAAGGGTCGGCCACTTGAAGAGTTCGGCCGCTGGGAGTTCGAAGGAGCTCGACCGCCCAGCAGTTCGATCGACTGTATTAGTTCGGCCAAGACCCATCCGTCGAAGTTCTTCCATGGCTACTGGCCGCATCAAGCAGGGCATCGAACTTGACTTCGGCAGGAGCGGGGTTTATCCCCAACAACAAGCAATAAGGATGCAACCATCAACATAAATATATGAGAAATGGATAGGCTCCCTGGCGATCTATGTATTTTTAATAACTGATTTTGTAATGCACGGTACAATAAGTTAGAGAAAACCTGAGAATACAAAATGAACAATTATGGTGACAATGGGCAGCCTTGCTCAAGTCTCCAGGAACCAGAAACCAATTCGTAGGTAAGCCATTAATAAGTAATGCAAACTGAGCCACAAAAAATATATATAGATCCAAGAAACAAACCTATTAGAAAAACCAAAGTGATGAAGTATTTGAATGAGAAACTGTCAATGAACTCTATCATAAGCATTCTTTATATCAAGTTTTAGCATCATTAAACATCTAGATTAAGAGGCATGAAATACTAAATGCTTAAGTTCTTGGGCTAATAAAATAGAAGAAGTAATGCGGCTACATGGCAAAAAAAGCACCTTGATCTGGGGAAATTAAAGAGGGGATTATCATCTCGAGTCTATTAATAAATATCTTTACCTTAATTTTATACATAGTGTTTCAAAAACTAATAGGACGATAATCTAAAGGATTCTAGGGATTCAATATTTTGGATGGTAGAGTTATATAAGTATTAGTCCAAGATTAAGGAAGAAAAGTAAAGTTGAAAAGCCCGGAATAGCAAGAAAATATCTAGCTTAATTGGATTCTAATAATATTAGAAAAAGAATGGTGGAAATCTGTCTGGATCTAGTGCCTTGTCAAGGTGCATAGACATTATTGGGGATAAACTCCGCTCCTGCCGAAGTCAAATTCGGTGCCCAGCTTGATGCGGCCAGTAGCCACGGAAGAACTTCGGCGGATGGGTCTTGGTCGAACTATTACAGCTGACCGAACTGATAAGCGGCCGAGCCCCTTCGGACTCTCAGCAGCCAAACTCCTCAAGCGGCCGTCCCTTCAGCTGGCCGAACTCCGCAGCAGTAATCGCTCAACCGAACTTCTCAGCTTACTCCTCGATCGGATTTCTTCAGGAGCCGGACTCCTCCCAGACACCCCCTTCAGCCAGCCGAACCCCTCAGCGGCCGAGCTCCTTCGGACTTCCAACGGTCGAAATTTCAGTAGTCGAACTTCTATGGAAGCCGAACTTCTTACGGACTGTTGACGGATTCCTACAAGCGATTCCACTACTAAATGGTTACACGATAATAACGATCGGCATTTATCAAGTCAATAATGATCGGCATTTAAAGTCAATAACGATCGACATTGATCAGGACAGTTACGACAATCATTAATCAAGGCAGTTACGACAAACTTCCTCTATAAAAAGGACCCTCTAGATACGCTTACGCCAGATTCTAAAAAACCCTTCTCTCCTCCTCTAAACTCTACCGAACTCCACACGGAGCACTCCATTCCTATTGACTGGAGCTGACTTGATCATCGGAGGATCCTGCCGGAGCCACCTCCCACCGATTTCGGATGGGACTTTATTTTGCAGGTCCCCAGAGGCGACCTCATCGGCCTCCACTCCAACGGATTCCGACGACGACCAGATTCTGCATCAACAGATTGACGCTAGAGGAAGGGCGAACCTCCAAGATTTTCTTGTTCTTAAAGGAGTGCTCGGCGACGATCTCTCTCTCTAGAGATCCCTCTTCTTCCTCACCAGAGTTCTCTCCCGAAGAGAAAATGCCTCTTAGGAGAGCCTCGACTCGGCGATCGGCAGCCTCCGCATTTCGATCCCATCCAGATCCGTCTGTTCCTGCTTCGACCTCGGCCGCTCAGGTTTCACCTGCACCCGCGGTGGATGTGAAGTAGTTTGACCTGCTTGTTCGACAGGTCCGTGGCCTCGCGGAGGCAATGCAGGCCTTACAGCAGCCCCTGATGGCAACTCCATTAGGAAACCCACCATCGAAATGTCGAAAACCGGCCCCAAGGAAGAATACCAGGACCAACATACCCGTCGCACCTGAGAAGGAGAAATAGAGAGTCGAGGATCCGTGTTCGGATTATGGTTCTCTTCTGGGGAAGACCTTCCCCATTTATAGTCGGAAGCCCCTCAAGATTTGCAACCGAGACGACGCCCTCGATCACAAACTGCGGAAGATGGATCGACGGATTGAAGAGCTCGATCACGTCGCCTCGGCTCATCATGCCGACGTCCGCGCCGATCCCCCTTTCTCCCTCTAAATAATGCAAGAGTCCGTCCCGTCGAACTTCAAGCTCCCTCAACTTGAAAGCTACGATGGGACCTCTGAACCGGTTGATCATCTGGAGGCCTTCAGGATCATGATGCTGCTTCACGGTACTTCAGACGCCATGCTGTGCCGAGCCTTCCCATCTACCTTAAAGGGAGCAGCGAAGAATTGGTACTTGACGTTGAAGCCAAGTACGATCTTCTCTTTTGATCAGATGAGCAGTCAGTTCGCGGCCCACTTCATCAGCAGCCGACGATCGAGTCGAGGTTCGGATTTCCTGATGAACATCAAGCAGAAGCAAGGAGAATCCATTCGAGCTTACGTCATCCGATTTAACGCCGCGGCATTGAAAGTCCGAGACTTGGACCAGTCTGTCGCGATGGCCACACTCAAGGGCGGCCTTCAGAAAAATAACTTGCTGTTCTCCCTGGAGAAAAGGTATCCCAGGAACTTCATTGATCTGCTGGCTCGGGCTGAGAGATATGCCCGTGCGGAAGAAACCTTCAAGTTGAAGGACGAAGAAGCCTTAAGGGAGTGGTTGGCAGGCAATGAAGAGCCGAATGAAGTTCGACCGCGCCTACGGACTCCTTCCGGTAGGAGGCAGGCCCAAACTCCTCGAGCTCACAGAGAAGTGCGAAGAAGCCCTCCTCCCAAAAGATTCCGCGACTACGCCCCCCTCAACGCTCCTCGAACTCAGATCCTCACCGAAGTTAAGAACCAACTACCAAGACCAGAAGGATTATGGTCTCCCCCAAACAAGCGTGATCGAAGCAAGTACTATCTCTACCATCGCGACCACGGCCACGACACTGAGGAGTGCATCCAGCTTTAAGACGAAATCGAGGAGCTCATTAGAAAGGAGCGGCCGCGAAGGGTGCTGCCATAACAAGAAACAATAAGGTCGGCCGCCTCACGAGCGTCGAAGCCAAGAGAAGAATGCTCCAAAGTGAGGAGGCCAACATGAGATAGAAAAGGTCGTCCGCATGAAGAAGCGCGGAGGAACAACGCTACCACGACCCTGAGTCACAAAGAATTCGGGAATACATTGCCAGTAACTTCCTTTCAATAAAGTTCTTTCCTTTCAACAGTATATTATTTTTGGGTGCCAAAACTATGTAATGAGAGGAAAAGAAGCAGTCAATAGTCACCGTGTTAGGAATAGGAGGAAGACCTCGTCCTAACACGAGCAGGTCAAAGACCATTAACCTCGGTCAGAGATAAGATCTCTTCCGAGCGACCACCTCGGCTAGAGATAAGATCTCTCCTGAGAAGTTAGGCCAGAGATAAGATCTCTCCCGAGAAGCAACCTCGACCAGAGATAAGATCTCTCCCGAAAAGTAGAGATAAGATCTCTTCCGAAAAGCAATCTCGGTCAGAGATAAGATCTCTCCCAAGCGACCACCTCGGTTAGAGATAAGATCTCTCCCAAGAAGTTCGGCCAGAGATAAGATCTCTTCCGAAAAGCAACCTCGGCCAGAGATAAGATCTCTCCCGAGCGACCACCTCGGCTAGAGATAAGATCTCTCCCGAGAAGTTTGGCCAGAGATAAGATCTCTCCTGAGAAGCGACTTCGACAGTGACTTCGGCTAGAGATAAGATCTCTCTCGAGAAGCGACTTCGGTCAGAGATAAGATCTCTCCCGAGAAGCAACCTCGGTCAGAGATAAGATCTCTCCCGAGCGACCACCTCGGCTAGAGATAAGATCTCTTCCGAAAAATTCGGCCAGAGATAAGATCTCTTTCGAGGAGTGACGTCGGCCAGAGATAAGATCTCTCCCAAGTGACTGCTGACAATCTTGGCCAAAGATAAAATCTCTTCCGAGAAGCGATTTCGGTCAGAGATAAGATCTCTCCCGAGCGACCGAGTTAACCTCGGTTAGAGATAAGATCTCTCCCGAGCGACCCTGTCAACCTCGATCAAATAAGGTATCCTCCGAACGATCGGGCCAACCTCGGCTGGAGAGCGTCAACTTCAACCTCGATGAGAGATAGGATCTCTCTCGAGTGACCGTGTCAATCTCGACTGAAGAGCTTCAACTTCAACCTCGGCTAGAGAAGATCTCTCCTGAGCGGTCGAGACAACCTCGATCAGAGATAAGATCGGAGACAACCTCGTCCTGAGCGCCTATATCAACCTCGGCTATAGGAGACAATGTCGCCCCCGATGAGCTCAACTTTCGACTTCGATCGCAGGAGACGAGGCCTACCTCAACCTCGATTGTAGATGGAATCTCCTCCGGACTTCAACTTCAACATCAACTTTAGCTGAAGATGAGATCTCCCCCAAGCTTCGACCTGAACCAGCACGGAGCCCAGAAGAGGACTTCGGCAGTCGCCTTTTCTGCACTCCCTTTCTTCGAGTTTCGAACTCGAAAGTGGGGGGGCTAGTGTTGGGGATAAATCCCGCTCCTGTCGAAGTCAAGTTCGGTGCCCAGCCTGATGCGGCCAGTAGCCACGGAAGAACTTCGACGGATGGATCTTGATCGAACTATTACAGCTAACCGAACTGATAAGTGGCCGAGCCTCTTCGGACTCTCAGCGGTCGAACTCCTCAAGCGGCCGTTCCTTCAGTCGGCCGAACTCCGCAGTAGTAATCCCTCAACCAAACTTCTCAGCTTACTCCTCGGTCGGACTTCTTTAGGAGCCGGACTTCTCCCAGACACCCCCTTTAGCCAGCCGAACCCCTCAGCGGCCGAGCTCCTTCGAACTCCCAGCGGTCGAACTTTCAGTGGCCGAACTTTTATAGAAGTCGAACTTCTTACGGACTGTTGATGGATTCCTGCAAGCGATCCCACTACTAAACGGTTATACGATAATAACGATCGACATTTATCAAGTCAATAACGATCGGCATTTAAAGTCAATAATGATCGGCATTGATCAGGATAGTTACGACAATCATTAATCAAGGCAGTTACGACAAGCTCCCTCTATAAAAAGGACCCTCCAGATACGCTTACGCCAAGTTCTAAAAAATCCTTCTCTCCTCCTCTAAACTCTATCGAACTTCATACGGAGCACTCTATTCCTATTGACTGGAGCTAACTTGATCGTCGAAGGGTCCTGCCGGAGCCACCCTCCATCGATTTTGGATGGGACTTTATTTTGCAGATCCCCGACGGTGATCTCATCGGCCTCCACTCCAATAGATTCCGACGATGACCAGATTCTGCATCAACAGATATCATGGTTAAATAAATCTCATCCTCACTAACTTGTTTGAGTAAGTTATCAACCTATGTAGAATCAATATGGATAGAAACCAAAGAGTAATCAATGAGTCCAATATCATCTCCAGCTGTCCATTTTTGTATAAAATGGCTAACCATTAGAGTCCTAATTTGATCTGGCTCAAAAATACAATCTCCTTGAGAAGAATATAGCTAATGAATTCGATTCTACGGCAGTATAAGATAGTGGATCGATAAAAAAAAAAACAAATCTAGTATTAGCATCATCTGCCAAGAGATACACTGTCTTAGCTTTCTGCTGCCAAAGAATCTTTTGATGATGTAAATTAGTATGGTATTCGGTAAGGAAGGCCAACAATTGTGAATACAAGTGTTAAGGCAAATCTCTATACTGAGATTCTTGCATTTACAACTGATGGATATCATCATATAGCCATTTTCTAGTGAGAAATAGATTATCTATTTTCCTTTTCCATTTTCTCAGTGCTCTACAAACATTGTCAAGTAGTAAGGCCAATTTAAGCCCCAGTGAATAATTTCCTTTGCAAACCCACACATGCCAAATAATATCATGACAACCTTGAAAGGTTAACAAAAATTTCTCAAATCTAAAAGGGCTAGGACCCTTATTGACCTTATCACTGATTGAGATAAATAACGAATAATGATTGGATGCAAATCTAGCTAAATGATGAACCATAATTTTAGGATAAAGGCTTGATCAAATGCAAAAATATGATCAATCCTCTCCTAGATCCTAGCTAAGCTAAATTGATTATTACAAACCTTGAAAATCTAAATCTATAAGAGCTGTTTGTTTAATAAATGCTCTAAACTCATGAACTTTTCAATCTACAACAAATGATTTATCATTTTTTTTTATCTTTAACATTAAGAAGATATTTAAAATCACTGAGAAAAAGAAGGAAGGAACAATCAAGAGATAATATATCAACAACTCGAGATCAAATTTATTTAACTAACACATATACATACATACATATGTGTGTATATATATATATATATATATAGGCATATTTGGATAAGAACGATCAAATTTGGGCTTAGATTCAAAACTAGACAATGAGAGTTATATAATGATGGTCTAAGTCGTTGGATGTGATATACTATCTCAAAACTATTTGCATACAAAAAATTATATGATTTAAAAATCTTTAGCCTATGCATCAAGTGATCAAAAAATACATCTAATTCAATTTTATTTAGATTATTTAATTTTTAACTACTTGATGCATAGACTAAAAATTTTTAAATTATATAATTTTTTTATGTATAATTAATTTTAAGATAGTAGATTATATTTAATAATTTAAATTATTGATATAAAATTTTTATTATAAAATTTTAATTTGATTCGATTATTCTGATTCTAGCTTGAATCTTTATATATATATATATATATATATAATATATATATATATATATATATATATATATATATATATATATATATAATATATCATTAAAAATATATATTTAAAATAAAAAAAATATACTGATGGCTCCAACGATAAAAAAGATTTTTGACTTTTGAATTTATTGTTTGATTTGGCCTTAAATCAAATGCCGCAAACTACGAAGCCCGCGTCCCGTATGATTTTTGTTCAATTCCCCGATCCAAACCCTTCATGAGCAAAGACCGTTGGACACCGCAGTCCAGACTGCTGTAATCTGTCATTAAAATGCCGCTCACCGGCTGCCTTGTCACTTGACGAGTTATTACGAACCCCCCCGCTAAAATATACGGCGGCACAGAGTTCCTCCACCGAAATTCCCAAATTACCCTCCCCCCAACCCTTCCCCCAACCCTCTACCCCTTTCCCCTCTAAATGGGCTCCGCTTCTCCACCATGCCGTCGCCCTCCGCCCCTCTCGCCCTCACCCTCCTCCCGTCTCTCCCATCCATTCCTTCCCCTCTCCCTACCCAACATCTTTGCCTCCGCCCGATCTCCGCCCTAATCCTCCTCCCTGCCCGCCCGTCCTGCCGGATTCCCTTATGTCCGACGAATCCCCCGCCGCGCAGCCCCCCAGGAGCGGATCCGCGTCCGAGGAGCAGTGGCAACCGGAGCAGGCAGCCCGCAAGCCCCGCTTTCCCAGGGCCTGCACCGCCCGTCCCGCCTCCGCCCCCAAACCGGCGGCCGCTCCCGCCGCCGAGCGCCGGCCGGTCACTCGGCGGGAGAAGGAGGACCGGAAGCAATGCAACCGGATCATCACCCCCCTCGTCAACCCCAGTCCCCCTTCGCAGGCCCCGCGCGGGGAGCTCCGGTCCATGTGGGAGCTCGCCTCCGTCCTCAACTTCCTCCATGTGAGAGCGCCCTCCTCCCTCCCTGATCATTCTTTTTATTTTTCGTGGAGTTTTTCTTAGTGGCGCTGTGGTTCCTGTTCTTTTAGGTTTTCAGACCGCTTCTGAACATCGCCGTTGAGTTCTCGGCGGAAGAGCTAGAGACAGCGTTGATCACGCCCAACAGCACCCTCGATGACATACACATGCCTCTGTTAAAGGTTAGTTCTTGATGGTTTTGCTGGAAAATTTGTAGCTTTCTGTTTGTTTTCTTGCATCATGTTGTTTCAAGAACTGTATTTTTCCGAAGGGAAAATGGTGGAAAGTGCTGATTTTGCTTCTCTGTAAAGTTTGCATCCTTCTAGACTGGAGCTGGACTCTGGATTTTTCAAGAAACCATTGCAGTTGTTTTTAAGTGATATCTGAGTGACATTGAAGGAAAAGATGTTTTAGTTGTGATCCATCTCGCTCGATTATTTAATGGTTTTTTCTGCAACCAACGGTTATTGGATTAAACCTAGGCATAGCTGCGGCGGTATAAGCCCTTAATGTAGATGACAGTTATAAAAGTTATAATGCAAATTTTTCAAAAGCTTGTTTCTGCATATTCATAAATTAATGTAATGGTGCTTTGTATTGTGCTCTTACTTGCTGAGACATGAATCTCCAAATGAAAAAGAAAAGAGAGAGAATTTTCAAAGAAGGTAAAGGTAAATGTTGCCTTGCTATGTGCCAACTGCATCACGAAACTTCTGTTTTATCATTTACATGCGTCATAGTATCCATATGTCCTATATATCCCATTCTATGCATGTCTTCATAGTGGCAATTGATAACTTTTTTTCCTCATTGCTGCTTTGCGCAATTGTTGTTGTGGTCTTTAGAAGCCTTGTGAGTTCTGCTAATTGTGAATTGTCCCTTATCTCTGACTGTTATTTTATTAAGTATGCAAATTTTCATCTGGTAGAGGGCTATTATCAAATACTTTCTAGGTGTTCTTATGAAATGCATCCATCCTTTTCTTGTAGTGTTGGTGAGCACTAGATTTTGGCTTTTAAGTTGCATAATAATAACAACTTGTAGAGTAAATAAGTGGATAGAATGCTAATCATAGAATATGTTTATTATCATTATCATTTATCCTATTCTGTGGCAAGGTTTATGTGCGTGGAGTGGTCACGAATATCTTGTGCACTTGCTTGGACGGTGCATTCGGACTTGTGCCATTAATAAGTCATATGCCGAGAGTTTATCATTGTCGATCTTTTTCTTTTTTTGTCCCAAACATCTATGATTTTAAAAGGTGACACCGCATTCAAGCTTAAATTAATTTAGTCAAAATGATCAGTTTTGCTAACTTCATTGATTACGGTCTAATTATATCAATCATTTGCAAGATGTGTTCATAAAATGAAAATCATGGCTATATTTGGTGAAAATAGAAATTAAAATGAGGATGCAATCAGAATTTATGGTCTTCTTCATCTTCTTTTTCTATCTTGGATCAATTGAATAGAATAATGACATAGATAAAGACAGGTTTTATATAGACAAAGCGTTATGGAGAAGATATCATAGGACAAAGCTATAATCTTGCATGCATCAAAATGTTAGCGACTCAAAAAGAGTCCAATAAAACTATGAAGCCACTAGAATGAGAATTTTTAGGTGGTTGGAGGAATTACCAATTGTTATCCGTCGATAGAAAAATCAGTTGAAGCTGGTGATGTGCTGTTGAAAAAAAGGAAGCTTTAGTTTTGCCTATTTGGAGTCATGATGCATTCCCCTATCTCCATCAAATAAAAACCTTTAATACCTCTTACAAAATTCCCATCTTTATGTTGTCCACTTTCAGCAAGTAACAACTGCACAATTATGGATCTTCTGTTTATCGAGAATTCCAAATTATGTGATTTTTCTTTTTCTTTTTTTTAAGTGCATGGTTTGCTATCTTTTAGTTGTGAAAGTACACTTATGATGTCATTTGACGTCTTGTTTATGGGATAAAAAAGAGGAACATCTTGTTGAAAATCTGGGCTCATATCTCATGCAAGTTATGTTGGCATCTTCAGTTGGTTGTATTCTATAGTTTTGCTTATTCCATCAACTCTTGTGCTTGAGTTGATGCAAGTTTAGTATATTTTTTTTGACCCACATTATAATTTTAGTATGTACTGATGACAATCAATGATCTGTGATTTAGTGCAAATGCTAGACTCAGTTCTGGTTGACTTTTTGATGCTTTAGAAATTTTGCTCTGCCACTTCTGTACCTTACTTTGAATTATACAAGTATAGCCTGTTAAGTCTGGGGTGAGATTATATTGTTATAACTTATAAACAAGCTTTGACATGGAATCTTGTTGTTATTGTTCCTTTTTTGCATCTTTATAGGCTATCCCTCCTGTTACCCGTATGGCTCTGGGGCGTGCAACCTGGGTTACAGTACTGTGTCGGAAGTTGAGAGATTGGTGGCACTGGGTATGTTGCATACATGATTTGGCCAGATGAACTGATTATAAAAAGTGGGTATTCATTAATATGTATGGGCTAACAAAAATGTTGCTTTTGCAGGTTGCTGATGGTGAGATACCAATTGTTGCATCACATGGGTGAGAAATTCAAACTTCTAGAGCCAAGTATATTGAAATGTATATATCGAATTGAGTTTCTGAAATTTCCGCTTGTTTAGGGAGGAGGTTGAAACATACAAGATTCTTGATCCTGGGACCCGTGTAGTGATTTTGAAGGCACTATGCGACATCCGTGTTGAGGTGTCTCTTACTTAACTGATATTTCTTCATTAGGCTCCTTTTAGTTCAACAACAATATCAATCAGCTTATGTACATCATAGTTTTCTAATCCTTTTATTTTTGTCTGGGTTCTTTTGTTTAAACTTGTGGTCTATGAGTCATGCCCCCCCTTCCCTGCGCTAACTAGCTTGATTTTATGTTCAGATCACTTTGATATGCAATTGAAGTTTGTTATGCGAAGCTAATTACGTTGATGTAATAAATTGTAAATATGAATCTAAAACTCTCCATCTGTTTGGAAACAACATAATGTAATGTCACTATCTTAGCATTCCATGTAGCTGTAGATGCAGTTGTAAAATCATCTGGAAGTTTCTAGATTTTTTTTAATGTTCTATGTAAATATAACTCCTTATTTTATTATGACATGTTAAGAGTAATACTACCTTTTGCAGAAATTGTGGAAACTTTTTTGGTTAATTCACATTAGTCATGTGTTGTTTTATTAATTTGTTTATTTTTTTTTAATTTTTTTTTTCCTCCTTCTTACATTCGTTTCACAATTTTTTTTCTAATGGCTTTCAATATCACCCCGATGATGTTTAGATCTTACTAAATTTTAAACTATAACTAATTCAAACCCAATTGCGAAAATCTTGCTTCTTTTTTTTGAGTTTAATATATAAAGAAGAAGACACAAACCTGGTTCACTAAGCTGTTGATTTACCCATACAAATAAAAGAGGATCAACTGCTTAGATTTTGGACAACCACATATTTCCAGTTTCTGAAAGGATTTTGCGGAGGCTCTGGATCTAAACCAGTTGATTTTGGTTATAGATAACATCCATATGAGATATTAGCTGTAACTGAAGGATTGATGGAGATGGCAGTGCCCTGATCCTTAGGGTCAAGAGGACCATGGAAAACTAATCACTAACATGAAATAAGAATTTTGGAATTCAGGCAAAATACATAAAAAAGGATAAACTGAAGAAACAAGAAAGAACAATAAGTTAAGACGATAGTATATTTTCTATACTTGGAACGTAACAATACACTTTTCCGAAAGAATTCTATTTAAAGCTGGCAGAACTCAAAAGAGATGCTGGAAATTTGTTGGCAAGTGTAAATTTTTCATACCAGATTTAGTGATCTTCTGTGAATGAGGATTACTAGCATTTGTTATGTGCAATATATGTAATTTGTGGATGACCATGATACCATCTCTTATGATGTATCTAGCTGCAAGTTGTTTCTCATGGTCAGTTTTGATCATGGATTACCGTCATCTTTTTCTATTTATGTGAATAATGTGGAAAATGATTACATGTATGGACATGATCCCTTAAGATGTGATGTATATAATACGATACTTTAGGGAAAATGGTCAATATTTATTTTGCCAAATGGTGGGCCTGTATATAGTTTAGCTAGATATTCCTGACAGAGATAGGCTGCAGATAAAAAGAATGAGTTTGTTTATTAGTCTCCA
The DNA here is from genome assembly GCA_006176705.1 of Cocos nucifera. Lineage (NCBI taxonomy): Eukaryota > Viridiplantae > Streptophyta > Magnoliopsida > Arecales > Arecaceae > Cocos > Cocos nucifera. The sequence goes on from QRFJ01000048.1 coordinate 1,146,880, forward strand.
CTATTTAAAAAGAATGAATTTGGAAAAGAAAGAAGAGCTGTGGGTAAAGTTGGAATATAAAAGGGTTGACTTTCTGATGGAAGTGGAGTTAGAGAGTCATGGAGTCATGTGAGAGTTCCCTTTGTGTAGTGGGATAGATATGAATAAACAGGAGGCACAATGAATTTGATTGAAGAACCACCTGAACAGATGATTGCATCATTTTAATGATCAGTTCTTAGTCAAAGAGACACCTTCTGTTGAGAGATTGATGGAAAACATGATCCTCTTGCCATACAGTTATGGAGAGTTAGATGGCTTGGCATCCATTTGACATCAGTCATGGTCTAGGAAGTTAGCACAGGAATGAAGATCATTGGTCAAAGAATGGTATATCGGATAAAGATACGTTACGACTTCTATAGGAGTGAAAAGGGTCCGAAACACCTTTTTCTTTTAGAAAAGGTACTGATGGGCTGCTGATTACTCGGGGGATGGGTTCTGTTTTTTGTTATAGGGTGTCAACTATTCATTCTGTTTTTCTAGTTGAAAGAAACTTCATTTTATGGTGATATGCTACAGACTAGCATTCTATAAACTGCAGTTAAGTATGTTTTGGAGGGATTTCCAATATCAAGAGAGTTAGTCTACTGTTTAGACTGCCTCAAGTAATCAAAATTTGTAGTTCATTGACATGCTGAATCATTTGATCTTGTATGTACTTAACAATCCAACTCTTATTAAGATATCTTGTGTTTACACCGATATGTTTCTCTTTAATACCTTAAGTTGCACAAATTGACCACTTGTGATCTCCTATTAACATCTAAATTCATATGGACTTATATCCATGTTACTCACATGATAATGTATTTTGTCCTGGCCATTTCTATGTGGCAGCTATCCTATAAGATGTAAGGAAATAATCCGAATCTTAATGTGTGGGATCTCAGTTTAATGGGATTCCAAATACCAGTAATGTTAATTGTTAAGAAACATATACAAATGATGGTGTTTAGTGCTCCAAAAAAAAAATATAACAATGAAAAAGCTAGCTTTCATTGTTATGAACAAGAATATAACAATGAAAATTTCTACGTACTCTTATGATTTGTAATGTGAACCATTTTGTCTGCGTAGAATGATATTTGTTGCTTTGTTATCCACATCATCATTACTCAAACCTTCTCTGGTAAGAATGAAGCTCAACTCTAAATATAAAATGCTTAGCAGATAAGTGGAGCAAATTCTTACATCAGGGATGTCGACCTTGTCAGAATTATGCATGAGATATTTTGAGTAAAGACTTTGTCCATGCATATAATTTTATGGATTAATGATAGAAATAATTCCATTCAATAGCTAGGAAATCTATTTTGTAATGTCCATTTTGAGATACATAAAAAAAAAAAGAACATTCGCACAACAGAGAGTATCAAAATTTATCTCTTGAGCCTAGCTAAAAGCATTGTCTATCAAGGGCAATGATGATTACCATCTCTTTGCCAGGATTAGCCATTTGTTCTTCTAAGTTGTGGGAAACAGCAAAATCATGTGCGTATAAATGCTATAGTGGCAAATGTCATCTGCAATTGATGAACCACCAGATAAATTGTGATCATTGATTGAATAATTCAGTGCTGTAAGCCTTGATCTTCCATGTCCTTCAATACATCGTGCTTGAGGTGTTGTGATAAAACCATTCAGGACAATAGTTGTTAACATTTAACAAAGGAAAAAATAGATGAGTCCACAAGATGCCTAGAAAATGGTAACAAAATTTAAAGGGCAAAATTGACAGCATTTGATATGACAAGTTCCTAATAAAAAAGAATGCTGAATTTGAAAACTATGTCAGCGATAGGTTGTTTTAGTATGTTTCTTAAAGAATTTTTAATGAAGATAAAAGGAACTGAAGGGAGGTTCAGTGATGTTGAAGACCTCGGAACATAAACTAGAATTTGTGAGGAAAAGGAAACCTTGGCATGTGGCTTATTATGATATATTAGCAGGATTTGCCCAAGATAAAATCTGCAAGAAATCTTTCTGTAGCTAAAATGGATGAGTGGAAAAGGTAGATACATAGACCCAAACCAGTGAATTAAGATTATTGATATCTCAAGTTTAGTGGAAGATTCTGAGATTGTGGAAAGATGGAGAATTATGTTGAAAAGTTGTTCAATTCTGATAGAGATAGACTTGGAAGTACCATAATGTAAGATGCAAAAGCTAAAACATTAAGAGCAACTAGATGCTTCTGAGCTATAAAAAATGATTTGAAGATAGAGCTGATTAGGTTATCTGGCTTACATGGTGATATCTTGTAAAAGATTAACTTTTGAATGATTGAATAGGTAATGCAGTTCCAAATGTGAAACAAAGTTGCAGTCCAAAATTGTGGTAGCTATAAATAGAACTGAACCTAGTAGGCACATTATAACATTCCTGGAAAGAGTGTTGGAACAGTTTTTAAGAAAAACAGCATTAGTCTCCTTTAACCCTAATCTAGAAAGGTCAATCATGGGGTTATATCTTTCTCAGGCTATTGATTGAATAGAGTAATTTGGCTGATGAATGGATGCGTATAAACTCTAAATAGCATGAGTATATTGCATAAGATTGCAAAATTGCTTGTGTCCTTTTTTTTTTTTTTTTCACCAATCCTGCATTCACCTCCAAACACTTAAGCTTCTTCTCGGAATACCATTATTTGGTGATATTTTATGATAACATGACAAGCAAGGTTCACGGACTCGATACCAGAACCCATGCCGGCCGACCGGCGGTATGAGTTGGTATGGGATCGTACCAGATCGGACCGGTGCAAACTGACATAGAGAAAAAGAAGCAAACAGGGAGGAGGAAAAGAGAGGGGAGGGGAAGGGCAGGGGAGGAAGGGAGAGTGCGGCCGGAGGAGATGCCGGCGGTGGCCACAGGCAGGTCGCCGGCGTGCTTAGAGGTCCGCCAAGGCTCTGCTTCATCTGCTGATCCTCAGTCGAGAAAGAGAGATAGAGGGGGGAGGAAAAGAAAAGGAGGAAGGGTAAGCCATTGAAGAGGCCGTCGGAGGATTTTTGGCTAGCTGCCGTGGCTACCGGACGGCGCAATCATGGCCTTCGATTGGTCGTCGTGGCTACTGGATGGTGCAATTGTGGCTTTCGGCTGACCACAAGCGTGAAACAAGGGCGATCACCCCTGCTTTACAGTTTTTTTCAAAAAAAAATCCCGACTACAGTGAAGTTGGTAAATTTTTTTTTTTTAAAAAAATCTCAAACAATGAAGCCGGTAATGGATTTGCCGACTTCACTATTCATCTTCATTTAAAAAAAAAAAGCTGACGAGTGAATAGGGGTTGTGACCTCCATTTTCTGCCGCTCGATGGCCATGGCGGCCATCCGATGCGCTCCAGCAGCCCCTCCACCGGCCGCTCCTCTCTTTGGTATGGTCGTTCCCCCCTCTCTTTCTTACTTGATTAAATGCCCTATCGGGCCACGTTGAGCCGCAGAGGCCTCCGCAGCCCTTCGTGGCCTAGACCTCCGGCAGTGTCATGCCATCTCTCTCTCTCTCTCTCTCTCTCTTCCTTTCTTTTCCTCTCTCTCCTCTAATGTGCCATTTTCCTTGGCCGAACTGTCCTAGTTTGCCACCGGGATGGCTCAGAATGTCTTGAACTATCCGGTTCAGAAGGGTTCGGCATTCCATGTTGACAAGTGTAAATCAATCAAAACTACTTTTTTCTCTTCTTATATTGTTATATTTTTTCATCATTCATTGGATCCTTATTCCTTAGTTTTCAGGATACTTCTATTTAAATTTTCAGGACAACCATTTTTTTTTACATCCACTCGAACTTAGCTTTTGGCTGCAAAGGATGTACAAAATGGGCATTCTATAATCATTAAGTGTATGATGGTTTATGTACAAATGATTGGATTGGCTGTGACATGACAAATGAGCTTAGAGTTGTGATATGATTATATGTAGGGATGGCCTTAGGCCCTTTCACTTTATATGTTATTGACAAACTATTTGACCATTTGGAGGTGCCATGTTGAATGCTATTGGTTGATGATATAATAATTAGTTGAACGATAACTTGGAAGTATGGGGAAGGATTTTGGTGAATATTAGTCAAAAATACCAAGAGATCCCAGTTTGATGATTTTTGTTGTCTTGGTTTGTTGTGGAATTTGAGAGAGATGCATCTTAATCATTGAGAGTTGGATAGATGATGTGGACAAAGGTAGTATCAAGGATGTCAAGATAGTTAGGCGGCAAATACACCTTAACCTTTCTTACATCTTCTTATCAATTTTGTTTTTGCTATAATTTTTTTAGAGACTTTGTACATCTCATTGTTCAAACTAACAATATCTTCTTTTTCTTCTTTGTTACCCTCCCACTGCATTACTTCTATGCAGAGATCTTGCATGCTTGTTTTATAGATGAGAAAGTTTGCTTGATGGAAAGTTTTGTTTAATTACACACACACACACACACACACACACACACATACATACATGCACATGCATGCATGCATGCATATACATACATATATATCTCTCTCTCTATATATATACATACATCCATACATATACATACATACATACATACATACATATACATATATATATATACATAAGTATGTATGTATGTATGTATGTATGTATCTCTTGGACATGTTTCTTGATGTTCATGTATGTATGTATGTATCTCTTGGACATGTTTCTTGATGTTCATTGTTGGTGTCACTCAGTTGTGTTCACATGACATGGGAATAGTTAACTTCCACTTATGCATTTTGCAGCAAGAAGACATTAGAAATTATATAGATGGTTCCTTAAAACATGGCATTCAGCTTTCAGCATTTCGCAAGGAACGGATTGGGGGCGATTCACATGGAGTTTCATACTGGTAGCTTGACTAAATCATGATTTTGTTTCAAATAGTGTATATCACTATCTACAACTGCTGAGAATATTTTCATGTTGCATATAATATGATCAAGAGCATTTGATTTCTTCAACAATCTTAAATGTAGGTATGAAGATGATCCTATTATTGGTCATCGATTGTATCGTGTAATTAAACAAGTTGAGATAAAGAAGGTGAAGGGGAAAGGAGTTCCGCCACTTCCACCAGCATCTTTCCACTGGGAAACAGTTGCAACCAACTTAGATGAATTCCAAGAAGTTTCTGTGAGTTTCTTCATCTGCATTGCTGCTGATTTTTTTATTTGTTGTCTCTGTTTTGGTGTTTAGTTATATATGCACTATTTTTGTGGTGATACAGCTCTATATAATGTGTTATAGAATGATGTACCCAAATTTGATGAAAACATGTACTTTTTGGAGCTGTTCATTATATTTTGAATAGGTAAACTTCATTTTGCTTTTGTGGCTTCATGATGATGAAGTCTGGCACTTCACATTTCATTTATCTAACGAAGCTACCTATTCAGTAATTATGTTTCTGTAAAACTATGTTAAATCGGGCACTTCATGATGTAGATGAACTGTGAAGGTTCAGAAGTTTTGTATTAGATGCTTGCATGCTTGCCAATTAGTCTACCTTTCATTTTGGCTCATCAGAATTGTATGGGTTTCTCAAATCTCTTTCTATTGTAGCCTTTCACGTGCACTTTTGTCTCTGTTGTTAATTGTGGAAGCATAAAGAGCTTTCTAGAAAAGATCTATTTGTGTTGTCTAACTAAAGTAACACTCTCTTGGTTTTTGCCATAAATTCCAAATATTTACAAATATTTTTGTTGGCCTAAAATTTTGGTGAGCTGTTCAAAAACCTTCAAAACTGTTATTGGCTCAATCACAAATTCTTCATCACTTTGATGCCATTTGTTTTTCATGTTGCTGTTTCTGTTATACTGGCATTTTCATGTAATTAGTATGTGCATGAATTTGTAGATCTTTTTTTTTTTTTTTTCTTTCCGTTTCCCCAAGTTTCAGTTTCTCCCTTGCTGATTTATTCCCTAGCACCAAGGTTCTTTCCCTTCACTTTTTGTAAGGTTCTCTGTTGATGGCTATACCAGCTTACGGAAGCAAGGCAACTGAGGATTTATCCAAGCTATCGTATGGGCTATTTTAAATATATTTTGCCTTTGATTATGATTTGGTTTTCTTTAACATTATGTCTAATGTTGTAGCCCATGAGTGAGAATTGTCAACTTCTTTCATGTGTCGGCCATTAAAATGAGATGATGTTTTTCTTCATCTAGAATGTAATTTGCTGTTTTAATATTAATCATGGTCACTTACAACTGCTGATCTCCAATCAACCATTTATGTTGCTTGATAGTCCATTCTTCATCATATGCAACCGTGCTTCAAATGGAAAATAAAAATAATTCTACCTCATTTTTCCACCACGCATATGTTAGTATGGTTCTGATTACATGCATTTGTTCTCGCTGATTTCTTCTCCACATCTAGTGCACTGACAGAGTTTTGCACAATTTTACGTTTTAACTTTTATTTTTTTCCATATTTACTTTTTGTGCCTTTATCCAGGAGAAACTTTTTTCAAGTAAAAATAGGACCGAGGTCTCAGTTGGGAAGAAGTTAAAGTTTGACCTTCTACCGGAGATTGAGAAAGTTCACAAAGTATATGACTTGTCCGCTGCTGTGTCTATTGATTAACCTCTGTTACAAATAGACAAGTGCTAGTTTTCAGTTTTTGCAAGCAAAGCACGATTCTAAATTATACTGATAATTTAACTGTTCATGCAGAGGAAAGAGAGGCTGATGAAAAAGCAACAGAGAGAAGCCCTCCTTCTTGATAGCTTTTTGACTGCAGATGGGCTTTCCTCAGGACGCTCCCTTCGTGATAGAAAACCTGTCACTTATACTTTTGGTAAGAACCTGAAGTTTGAGAACTATAACGGAAATGTTATCTTAGTATATAATTGTTAAATGTGATCTTGAATCTTAGGCTTGTAAACAAATAGAATACATGATTTGGAAATATATTTTCGTTCATTGATTTTTTTCCTATTTATTTGGGCTTTTCTTTTCCATTTTTCATTTTTTAGCATTACATTTTTACTCTTCCAACAATGTCATGCTTTGAACAAATAATCCTCCATGTGATATAAGAGATGGAATTGCAATTTGCATTGCGATGAAGAGAAACTGCATATTACTGAGTTGCACCTCATAGCTTGAGCTATGCATAGAATTATCTTGCCACACTGGACAATTGTGTTATACAAAATAGAGAGATTCTGTGCATTTTCACAAACATTACATAACTAGATGATTTTTCTTGCACCAGTTCTGGTAAATATATTTTCAATAATCCAGAAGGCTTTTTGACCGTTCACTGTAGGTTTATCAGTCCAAAAAAAAGAATTCTAAGGATATTAAGAACTCTCAGAAAATAGTTTGTTGTCTATGAACAACTAGATTTAGTTGCAGTATAAATTTTAAAACCGAAAGTACAAAATATTTTGGTTTCACTCAGAAGTTATATATAATCTAGGTTGGTTTCAGAATTTTGAATGCTGTCCTAAGTGCCATGATCTGTATAAGTAGATACATTTTTTAAAAAGTATTTTATTTAGATTAAAGTGGTAATTTCTACTTTTGAGAAAATTGTAAGCATATAGGTATGTGGTTGCAAGAAAATCAAGAAAGGGGCATAAGTTTTCATGATTTAAGTGATACTGTGGTTTTTGAGAGATTATTGACAGGAAAGAGGAGGGGTTTGTGGATTAGATTTGGTCTCTTGAATAGTTACCTGCAAATCTGAGCTTGGATCTAATGAATTTTGAGCTCGCAGTCACATCCTCTTTTAGATCATTCCCTGCTGTATGAAAATCTCTTGAATCTATAACTAAACTTTTGAATCTTATATAAGTTTCTCTAAACTTTTATGAAAGATGTTGGCATTATTTTCTCTTTGCTAAACTGTAAACATAACTTGTTCTTCATACCTTATAGGCTTACACTTACATCGGAATTTAAATGCCATGTATTAAATTGTCACTGCACAGCTGAATGATATAGTGGACTCTAGATAATTCGAAGTATGGATTAACTTCTGTTTTAATTTTTTATCTTTTTTTTAAGGTTTTATGCTGAAGCATTTGAAATAATACACCAAATGATCCTAAACAATAAAAAATCTCCAAAATGATGTTTAATATTTTCTCTTGTTTTTTTTTAACTTAATTATCTTTTACACTATTTTAACTTCTTTTGTTTTATATTTTTGGTTGAGTCTTTGAAACTCAAACCAAAACTTACAAAGTTACTAAAACTGAAATCTTGTTTTTTAAACCTTGAATGTAAAGCTTCATGAGTTAGACAGTTAGTTGATGCAATTTTTTCCTGCTTGTAGTATTTGTAAATTGGATTCTTTTGCTTGAAATGTTTATCAATATGCTGCATCTGTTGTAACATGGCATAAGGTAATGTCGTAACGAACTGATTTTAGGGGTTTTAATATAATTGCCTCGCTTTGAATTTGAGGTATCCAATACTTCCCTTTGTTTGTTATGTCTTTTATGGTTACATTTTCTTGGTTTTTATTTTTTAATTTTTTCCAAGCTATAAGAACTACTTCTGTATTAGTTCTATAAATGGATGTGGGACAATTCATTTTAAGATGAAATAGATGATTGTGATTGTATGAATCAGTAATATGGTTTGGTCACAAGGGAAACAGGCATCCTGTCATGCAAGTTTTAGCATTATATTTTATTGCATCATAGAATATATTTTAGTATTATTTGTGATTTCACTTTTCTTGCTGTATTTCCACAAATTAAATTAACAATACTTTCATTTCAAACAATTTTGCAGATGACTATGACCGGTCAATTAATGAGGCTATAAAAATAACCAAGTATGTATCTGCCTTCATGTCACATTATTCCTTGTTTGACAGGAATCACAACCTTATATATATATTTTCTATATTAGGAAACGACAGCCCTCACCGGAGCACGTTGTTAGAAGAGCAGTCAATATGAAGCCTGAGATATCTAGTAATGGCAGACTGAATGGTCCTTCACAAATCGATCAAGCCTCTTATGATGCAGAGTCTCCAAAATCAAATGATTATGAAGAAACTGATGCGGAGAACCAGGCGGAGCCTCTTGACCGCAGGTATCTTTACCGTTCATATCTGCCTTGAGATTTCTTGATTGCACCTAAATTGAATGACTTTCGGTTTACTGTTGCATTACTGAATTCTAGCAATCGGCGGAGGAAAAGGCCTCAGAGGTATTCAGGTGACTTTGTGGAAGCTGTCTCAGATGTTGATGCAGACTTTGACAGCGATGATGACATAGTAGGAGAAGCAGTATATGATGAGGAATATCTTAGAAGCCGGAAGCAGAAGAAGGTGTCAAGTGGTTCAGAAGGAGATGAGGAATACCATTGGGAGGAAGAAAATACAGAAGAAGATGAGGAAGAAGAGGAATATTCTTTGAGTACCAGTGAAGATTTGGAGGAGCAGAACCGATATAAAAAATTTCCGAGTCGAACTAGGCGGGGAACAAAATTGAGATCTGTTGATGAACTCCAGTCAGGCCTGAGACGTAGCAAGAGGGCCACGCGCCCACGTATTAATTACCAACAATATGAGCTGTCAGAAACAGATACGGATTCAGGAAATACGGTGAAATCCAATGCATCTGAGGCACATTCAGATGCCACTAATGACCTGGAACTTTCGACGGCAAGTCAAGATTCTCAGGATGAGGAGGGTCATGAAGAAATGACGGATCAGAATATTAATCAGGAGTATGTAGATGCTGTAGACAAAGAGCAGCACCAGTCGGTTAAAAAGACGGATAGCCCTAATCAAGATGGGGATGGTGTCCAACGAAGAAGATTCCTAGACCTGAATGAGCTTGCTCCAGGAACTGGCTTTGAGGATGGGCCTGGCACTTTAATGAAAGATGAAGACATGGGCAACTTTTAAGTACTCAAAGAACGATTGGTTCCATTCGCCGCTCTCTGGAAGAATCGGTTTGCAATGTAATGCAGTATTCCCAACCGAAATCCACAGAGAATTCTGTAAGCGTGTACAATAAATCCTAATTTTTGTGGCTCATGAATGGGTTTCTTGAGGCCACAACAGTGCCAAGAGATGAAAAGGCAGATTCAAAGATTAAGCTGTCCAAGGCTGTTCCCGAGGGGAAGTCTTAATGATGAGTTGGGCAGTCAACTTCTTCATACCATCATCCTGAGTTTTATTAGTACTTGGTGATGATTTTGAGTAATTTCTGTATTGGTTGCATCCTGTTCTGCACATCTGGTATACAACACACCTCAATGCTGATCTATAACCAAATTTGTGGGATTTCAGTTTGTCACCTTTCCCTTTCACATGGAAGCATAACGATTCACATTTAGTTGAAGATATATATTTCCTTGGAAAAAGAAAGTGGTTCATCTTGTGATGATTTATGTACGTTATATTTAAGGGTCTTTTAGATTTTTCTGACCACGAGAGAGATTAGTTCTCCATGTGCTTTAGATGAACGGACAAAGGCAGTTTATTTGAATGTGTCATCTCTCATTCATTAATTAATTACTGGAACATGAGAAAAGCAGTAGTGATTTGGACGTTATGTTTTGGTGGAAAATATTTCTTGTCATTTCTAGTCTTATCGAAAATAATGGACTCATTAGCTATATGATCTTTATGCCCGATGCAATGCTCTGCCATTCGAGACGGGGGGCCCAAAATCTCATGCACTTGAGGAAAGTTTGTTTCTGTGCTTTTGTTTTTCTAAATGAAAATTTCCTTTTTCTTTTTTGCTGCTGCTGCTGATAGAATGCTAAATAGATCTGCTAGTTGGTTCACCATATTTTGTTGCTCCCACTGGATGGGAAAATGGAGGCATCATCGATTATCTCGTAGCTAAACTCTCAGGAGCCAAAATATCAAACAGTTAATCCTAATCGGCTAAGCTAAATACGACGATTTACCAATAAATGATGCCAGATTGGCTCAACTCTCACCATGCTGGATCCGGTAGTCAATCAGGAGAGCGGAACATCAGATGAAACTCAAATCATGCCTTTGGATCGCTCACTCTGGGAGCTTTACAATTTCTTGATTTCATTCCACCGGTCACCTATGCTAGTGGGGAAGAACTTCCAAATTGGGAGGACGTGTCTGTAACCCGATACAGGAAAGCCTAAAACTTAGATAATGTTTTGGCAAATCTTTAAAAAGTCCTTGAAATTCATGCATCTGATATGAAACTTTTTTGACAAAGGAAAATACAGGAGGAAACCGTCTCGTTCACCGCTTCAAATCAGGTGCTGTGGACAACTGGGTTTTCATCATTGTTGTGGCAGATTATAAAATCTGAATTAGGGGCTTCATAAAGAACTAACAAAATGGTTCCTGAATCCAATGAATTGTAAAACAATGGTTCACTGTGTCACAACATTTAACATATGTAGAACAATCTCGTTACAGCATGGATCATCCAACATCGTACGTTATGTGCATTAAACAAGAAGGCTTTGCCTCATATTTACCTGTCCACTTTGAGTCCAAAGAGAGCGAACATCAGTGCTGAACAAGCCAGAGGCTAATTGAGTGGTGATTCTAGAGAAGGGCCATAAAAACGGCCATGAAAAATAATCAAATAGAATTTTCACCAGGCACAGAGTGCCAATCATCAACAAGGACCTGAATTTTTTTGCTAATCAAACTGGAGTTTGTTAGCCATCTCATCGCTAAGCCTAACCATCCAGGGCACCCAGGGCTTTCATGTCCTCCAAGAAGGCCATATATGAGTCATCAATGCTTGGTGCCTTTGGTGCTGATGAGGCAGCCGCTGTCTCTGACTTACCAATGGCTGCAGGGGCTGAAGACCTGGGAGCTGTAGCTGCTGTCGAGAGCTGTGGCTTTGGTTTTGGTTTTGTAAGAGCAGTTTCTCTTCTCACACGCACCGATGCGGGAACCTGTTCCAGAGCCACCAAAGAAACATTGGTTATACAGCATGAGAAGGGATGGATGTGATCACTAGCGGTGAACAGAACTAAAACTGATAAAGCACAGGTAAACTAGAGAGAAAGAGAGAGAAACAAGGTATGTTAATATTGCTAAGATTCTAGCACGTCAAGGTATTCAAGCTCTTGATAAAGCAGTTGAAAACATATTTCCCTAAGTAATACATCAAACAAAAACCAATGGGAATACAGAGGAAAACTCGAACTTAGAATTGAAAGATTTACTAAAAGAATGTCAAATGCTCCAATGATCCAGATAATGAAAGTGAAATCAAAAGACGACACCAACTCTGGTACCATCTCTACAACACCTAAGGAAAAGCACTTTAAAGGACGATGATTTTACTCTGATTGGAAATCCTAAAATCATTGGGTCTGTAATACCACTTCAAAAAACATGACACAGCCTTTCAATGAACATGACAGAAGTGTTTTTCCCCCTCAATTACAGAAGTCATGTTAAGGAAACATGACTTGTATCACCATAGGATATCTCCAAGGAGACTGGACTAACATCACCATAGGATAACTCATGGAATCCAGATCCCACAACGTGGTTTCAGTTTACCCCAAGTAGAGGTGATTTTGATTGACCGAGTATGATAAAAACAACAGCATAGGATTCAACAGACTGAAAAAAATGCAAGATTTCCAATAAAAGAAATGTTACATGTAATGCAAGGCAAACAATTAACAGAATGGTTAAAACATACCATAGCTGTTAGTTCTGGGGTGTGCTGCGCTAGCGGTCTCTTAACAACAGTAGATGCAGCTGATTTGACATATGATGGTTTCTGAGGTAGAGCGGGCTTCAAGGCAGCAAGGTCGTCATCTTGAGTGGGAGGAAGACCTGCAGGAACTGGAGGCCTCAGAACTCCTGGTGGTCCAGGGGGTGCAGCAAAAGGTGGCCTAGGAATTTGTGGTGGAATCATGCCCGGAGGAGGAGGTCTGTTAGGAACTCCAGGAACCATCAATGGAGGCCTCATATCTGGTGGAGGTGGGGGGAAGCGCGCAACACCTGGAGGCATCATATCAGGTGGTAAAGGGTGGATCAAGGGAAGTCTGTGAGGCATTGGGGGTGGTGGCAGCAATGGTGCCATCTTAGAATTGTCATTTGAGACTGAAGTGCTATTTGCACTAGATTCTGATGATGGGGCATCAGACTGGCTAGTTGCAGATTTTGTTGGTAGTCCAGGGGGTGGCGGAGGCGGAGGGAGCACAGCTGTCGCCTGCAAAAGAGATACTCTTCAGACATTCCATAGTTTAATGAGCATTCCATTTATGATTCTGGTAACATCCGGGAAATAGGATTCCATGTTTTGGAAATCCTGCTCAATGAGATATAAAACTCAAGAATTTTTAAAGGGCTTTCTTAATAATTGGCATTAAATTCGTATCAGAGCAAATCATAAACAACCAACAGAAAATGACCCCAAAACATAGTATCTTGCAAAATTTCAAAAAAAAATAAAAGTAAATCAATTTTTCTAAAAGAAGTGAAAGACAGACAACAGAGTCATAGCTCATGTAAATGATCAAAGACAAGATGAAAAGCATATAAATCAAATATTTTTAAAAACATTTGACAGTCAAAGCAAGAGATACACTTGTGTTGGGAGGCATATGAGCAAAGAAACCTGAAACACTGCTAGAAGAAACATTTTTTACATGGTATAAGATACAAGAAAGCTCGATGGTATAAATTACAAGAAAGCATAAGTGACAAACTAAGAAGTAATGAATAGAGTGATAAGAAACAACTCTAAACAACCACAACCATAGCAACCAATTGATATTAAAGAGATACCTGATCAGATTCTTTGAGACTTAGGCGCTCCATAGCTGCATTTTTGCTATGATCAAATTCTCTTCCTTTGGTACCTGGTGGAGGAAGATGGGAAAGCTGCTGGAGTGGTGGGGGTGGGGGAGGAGGCAGTGATGTATAAGCTGCAACTGGTTCTTTGGGTGGTGGTCCTGGAGGTGGCGGGGGAGGAGGTAATGATACTTTCGAATCAGCCATTGGCTTGGGTGGGGCTGGCAGTGGGGGTGGTAAAGGTATAGATGCAGGTACAGCAGAATCATCAACAGAAGTCGTTTCACCAGAGGCTGGCAAGGGGGGCAGTGGGGGTGGAGGGGGAGGAGGTATAGATAACGTTGCTTCTTCTGAATCTGACTTTGATGTTGATGCTGCAGCACTTGAAGTAGGCAATGGTATCCTGGGTCCTGCAGCAGAGTAGTCAGAAAAAGGAAATTAGAAGGGAAAAATTGTGTGATCAATAAAATATAAATGGGGAAAGAGGATGAGAATAACAACCTATAGAAGATTTGTACATGGGGGGTTTTCCGGGAGGTGGTGCCCCTGTTGGGTTTAATGTAGGATGATAGTAAACCGAGTCCTGCATCAATAAGCAGATTTAGATGCATCCAGGTATAAATTTTAGCAGTAATATAACTCATATTCAGATGCATACCTCAGGCATTGGATGTTTAGATCTTTCCTCTTCTTCTGCAGTTGTTCGTCTTCGAGGGGGGCCCAAATGGCTGGTAACAAAGTAAAACATGCAAAAGAAACATTAACAGACTGCCATATTATATGAAAAAGTAGATCAAATTCATGAAATAAACCTCACCTGAACATTACTGGCGCCTCTCCTTTTTCACGCATTTTCTCTTCGTACTCCTGTTCAAAGATAAGGTAAGAAGAGGATATGAACAAATTCAGCAATGTTGAGAATCATTGACAGATGTTTACACAAATTTATAAGAGCTGTGACAACACCTAGTGATAAAAATAATAAAGTTGGTTTCATCTTGACTCATGTCCTGTTTATTACAATATCTAGTCATATTATCCATCTATAAGTCCAGTTTAACATTATCATCTACCTTTTCCTTAGTCTAGCTTCCAGTTTTCAATACCTTTAAACCAGATCTGATTCCCATCTGAATGAAATATTAATGTTAATGAAAGCCCTTTCTCTCGTGTCTCCAACACAATCATCTTTTGGTATATATCTTTATTAGATCAAAAACCATGTGATTCTTATAGAAGATATCCACCTTTTGTTTCAGAAATGCACCCACCATAGGCACTGACACATGTAGTCACCAACCTGGTAACCTAATCTTGCAGATGCATATACAAAAAGAATGAATACAGAAACACACATGCTTGGAAATGCAGAAAAATTATCCAATAAAAAATAACAAAATTCACCCTTTGAATTAAGATATGTAAACATTGTCAGACATTTATTTGTATCAAAGGTTACACCAATTGCCAGTATGCTGTTTCAAAGTTTTCTGAGAAGTGCCATATCTACATTACAGAATGAAACTGGTTTATTGAAAATGGAGACTTCAAAGCTTAACAAATAACCAATATAAGTTAGTTGCTTCTGTTCTGAGCTAAAAATTAAAATAATTACCCTTAACAAAGGATTAAAGTACTGCATGCCACACTCAAGTCAATCATAGGTAGGCATTTAGACCTTGTAGAACATATCCAGAAATTTAGATTACCATTTGGCAACCCCAACTCCAGATTTTGGTAGTCTATGTAAGCTCCAATTTTCCACCCTGGAAGTATTAAAGCTCCAGAAGCCATGATAAGGAGAAAGGATTGTTAGAAGAAAATGGGACTAGATTTATGTATGAATATGGAAAAGACAATGAACACAATGAGATAAGAGTAAAGCTGAGCCAAGGCCAGGATTGACTGGGGAAGTGTTATGTACACAAGAAATTCGATTTGTTTCTACCAATCTAACAGCTATAAACAACAACAGATGGGATTGAAGTTGTTCAAGAAAAGGTAGCATAAGAAGGTGCAGCAACATAAAATTCAGATAGGAAGAAAAGTGGTCTATAGAATATCATTTGGAAGGATTGTAGTAAGCGTTCTAGGTGGGCATGAAGCATAACATTGAAATGGAGACCAAGATCAAAAGTGACGTGCAGTGAGGAGACACGGTGTTAAGACCCATGTGGGCATATGTTAAGACCCATGTGGGCATATGTTTAGTCCCACATCAGCTATACAATGGATAGATTTTGGTGGGCCAAGAAATCTAAATAATACATATTGGCTAGCCTTTTGGGATAAGGTCTTGGGTTGTTGCATGCAGGCCTAACAAAGTCCCCCAAAGCTGGCTAGGATGCAAGATTTTCATGGAAGCAATTTGGATTGTTAGCATTTTGTTTCATATCAAGATTTAATTTCAGATAAAAGATGTGGTAGAGATGCTTTTCAACATGTGGTTCAATGTAAAAAGTAATAAAGTAGTTTGGGCAATAAAGGTAGATCATAGAAGCTACCATGTACAAAATTTCTCCATGCTTTCAAGATTAGTGCTGGTTTACATTCCCTTAAGATATGTACATCATAATGTCCTAATCCTGCCTAAGTGGGCTTTTCCCTCTGAGTCAATTGAACATCTAAATACCTTCTATACTCTGTGGGATCCTGTTCCAGCTGTTAAGTCTCAATAATCATTTTTCTGGAGTTGCCAATCAATCCTCCGCTGATCAGGTTCACCAGATTGAAATTTCATTTCCCCCGTTTGGGGCCCCAGGAAGCACTCTGTTCCAGCAAGCAAGCAAAGGATACAGCACCAAAATCAAAGAAGCAAAAAGAAAGCCTCTTCCCTATGAGGAAAGCTACGGAAGCTGGCTAGACTATCAAATAGCAAACAGGGAACACCCTTTAAAAAGAAACAAGCTATGCAAGCTGGCCAGACCATCCGATAGCCAACAAGGAACAACCTTTAAAAAGAAAACATAGGCACACAACCTTATATGTAGGGTATGACCCTTATTATAGGGAAACAATAGTTACAAGTTGCTATGGTAGCTGGATTAAGCTTTAACCCATGAGAGATAGAATGACTTTTTCGGCATTAAGGAAAAATAGGTTACATAAAAATAGTTTTTCTCAGTTCAGGAAGTGTAGACGGATTAATTATATTATCAATAGGCCTTGCAGCTAAGCAAGGTGATAGTTTTAAAATATATGAGATCAAGATCTGCAGTACCAGGATTGGCACCCATGCTTGTAGGCTGGTGGTACAATATGGTAACATACTATGCTGTTCTAGTACGACACCATGCTGTGTCGTTCTGACATGTACCGACAAAGGAAAACCAAAGAGGGAGAAGTAGAGAGAGAAAGGGGAGAGAGAGAGAGATGGAGGAGGAGAGAGAGGGGGCTCGGAAGCCCTCCTCTCCTCCGCTCATCTGCAGGCCCCGCTAGGCGGAGCCTCTATTTCAAACGAAACTAACTCTCATGAAAGAAGGATGAGCACCAAATTTGACAGAAAAACAATCATTGGCATCATAAATAAACATGATTTCAGAAATTTATGCAAAAGAGCAAATAAAATTTGAGCCACAAGACTTTCCTATTCATCTTGTTGAATTTTAACATCTCTGATCAATATGATCGATGATAAAATCCAATTTCAAGTAATCTTCTCTTAGAAACTTAATTCAGCATCAAGAAGTTAGGTGCTTACCAATTAATAAGATTCTCCAGTGGTTAAGTCCTACCAAAAAGAATTTTCAGTAAAAAAAGAACCAAAACTCTACTCACTCCCATCAGTATGGAAAACCCCTCACACAGCCTTTAAATACAATACAAAATAATAACTTCAAAGTGGTCCCAGAAAGCCTAAATTTCTCGAACAGGCATCCTCGTACCACTAATGTTCCTGTTTAGGAAAGATAAAACAAAAATAAAAAAAAAAAGGGAATCCTTACCTGTACCGAACTTATAGGAAGTACGTCAATTACAATTCCCCTCTCCTACCTCTGTTTCTCTCTTCTCCCATCCAAATGTCATACATACGAGAAAAGATATCCAAAGTGGTTCAGTTTCTGTGTACAAGGTCCCTGCTAATACCTTTTCGTTTCCCACAAAAGTCGTGAACATAATAGAAGACCCCATGTGAGGCCAATAATATTTTAGGAAAATCCGGAAAGGCCTAGGATGCATCAATCAGATTTTACACAACAAAATTGAACTTCTCTTTGAAACTTAACTGCACAGATCTGGAAGGTCATTTTTCCTGCAATCTTTGATTGGTATTACTAACAGAGAAAAGTTTGGTAACCTTTGTTCTTAAACAATCTTACTTTTCATCAGAACAGGACCCCATGACAATTACTTTAAAGAGAAGATAAGAGATTTGTTTGATTCAAAAGGCAGTTGTTCATTCAATACATCAACGAGACACTACTTACAAATATCTATATGTGCATTAAAATACCCTATGGTGAACATGCATAATCACCATAAACCACCACACCAGCAGCATCAGAATATCCGTGCAACTAAAAATTAAGTAAAAACACAGAGTGACTTGTTCAAAATCATACATATCATTTAGAATGTAAATAATGCTAATCCATCATACTATTGGCTTCAAGTGCATGCACAATGCATGTCAAAGTGTGATGTGTTGTACCA
Source organism: Cocos nucifera (assembly GCA_006176705.1). Lineage (NCBI taxonomy): Eukaryota > Viridiplantae > Streptophyta > Magnoliopsida > Arecales > Arecaceae > Cocos > Cocos nucifera. The sequence goes on from QRFJ01000048.1 coordinate 1,165,315, forward strand.
CAAGCAAATTCATTTCAAACTAGCCATTCTATGTCTAGGTTCTTAAAGGTGGATTTCACATATTTAAGCCAGAACAGGTCTAACCCTTTTTAGACATGGGACTAGAACTATTTGAAACAATGAATAATGAAAAATAAGAATGGCACTAGTAACCTCTACAAAACACATTTCCAAAAAATATCAAAATCTTAAGGGGCCTTCAAAGATTTCTACCTCCAAAATACAGCAATAAATACTCAAAAATATAGGACGTAAGAAGTAGGGGATGATTAAAAGGACAAGAATAACACCAAAGAACTACCTTCCTTTTCTTCAAAACTAGGTTGAGCGTGTCTTCAAGCTGTCTCTTCTTATGTTTTCTCGCCTTGTCTAGAGCACCATCTGCTTCTGCATCAATCAGTGGTAAGTATAGGTATTTCCATCCTTTGGAATGCCCAAGCTATCTATCAATAGAACCATTATGCATGAAAAGAAAGAGGAAGATAGAACCATTATGCATGAAAAGAAAGAGGAAGAAGAATATCATGATGATGAAGAGAAGACAACAATGATGATGATGATAAATGCTACCATCAATTATATGAGAAGTTCTAGATAATATAACCCTCACAGCAGGGGATGCAAAAAATAAAAATAAAATCAACAACAACAACAACAACAACAACAACAACAACAATAATAATAATAATAATAATGTTTAGATTTATCACAATTTGTACATTAAACATAGGGCAGAAACGTAATATCCAAAAGGCAAATTTTCTTGAATTATCATAGAGGTAAAAGATATGACTAGTTCCAAGATCTTCTATGAAACTTCTAGCTGTTAAAGGTAAATCATACAACATAAAAGAAAAACGAACCAGAATCCTAAATGCAACATGAAATTGATAAGAAATGGCTCGGCTAAACTTTGATGGAGCCTTCGTTCATTACATCAGGGGTATAGACTGCCTAAACTAATGGAAGTATCAAAACAGGAGAGGCTCCCCTCTCCTCTTCCTTCTTTTCTTTTCCCTTCTTCACCTCCACCTCTACCCCAGGTCCTCAACAACCAGTACTCCTCACTTTATCCACCTCCAATTTCACCTCCTCCTCCCTCCATATGCCCTCTAGCAACTCTCTATCTAGACTATACTTGCCTCTCCAGATTATTCATATTATTCATACATCACAATACAAAATTATCTCACTTTCTTTCTTCCAATCTTGCCTGTAGTGTATGAATAGTAATAGGGTTGCTTATTTGCTCTCCAACACTTTTGTTAATTATCCTCTCCACATGTCACAATAAATCAATCTTACATTCTGCACCTTTTCATTTATTTTTGTAACTTTTCTGACCCCCCCCAAAACTCTTCAACATTTGTTAATAGAATCATCATTCTTCCATGTGAACAATCCAACATTTCAAGTGGCCATATTTTCTATCCTTCTCTAGGTACCAGCATAAATTGTTGAAGACACAACACAATGAATAAACCTACTCCAAAATTTGGGGCACAAGGAAGAATATGAACACCGTTTACAGCATATTTAAAGAACTAAATAAAATAGATAAGTAAACAAACATACTAAAAGTAAAGATAGATATTAGTTTACATATTATTTCTCATTTATAATTAATAGTACACTGTACAGACACTTAAACTGACTGCAGTTTTTTCAAGCCTCCTTGAAGCAGTGAATCTACTGGAGCAAAGGATAGCAATGCAAAATACACAAAGCCTCATTTGAATATATCCATGAATTATCCAGAGTGTATGATTGTAAAAGTAGGCACCAATATTAGCATAAGAAGCATGGTTTGCTGTACCATCCGATACGAACCATACCATACCATACCAATACACCATACTGTTCCACACCAAAAGTACCATACCATACTGAATCGTGGACCGACACTATAATAGAATTTTATCAGTATGGGGTCTAGCACCGAGATGGTGAACTTAACAAGCATCAATATGAATATATTGTAGAAACCATCTCGGCATCAGCACTTTGACCCTTGCTCCATTAGGTGCTGCGACCTTTGGCTAGTTGTAGCATTAACCAGGAGCCCAAGCAATATGTTGCATGAAGAGTCCACCAGCTAGTTACTCATTTTAACCACAACTAAGCCATGCATCGTTCTAGTTAAATCCTTATTTTTCATCCTATTCTAGTTAAACATCTTCCAGTGAAATGGAAGAAAGAGACATTTTATTCAGCAATCCAAAATATTGATTTTTCTTTCTTTGCTAATCTTAGTTCATGAACCTTACTTTTACTTTTCAAGCTCTCTCAAAAATCATGTAAATTAAACATTCAGCAATCAGAAACCTAGGGATTAGGGAATATGATTTCGGCAGAAGAAAAGGTTAAGATTCTGGAAACGGAAAGAACTTATTTGTCCAGACGAGACCATCATCATCAACCCATGAAAGCATATCATATCCACAAGTTAATTGGCACTCGACTGTCCCCACTCTGAGAAAAATAATGCAGGCAAGTTTTTTTATGTTTATAGCTGACCACTAGACCAAACAAATGAAAGTATTACTAATAAGCTTGTTCCACAGACAGATCAGATCAATTGCCTTGCAGACATCAAGGAAGGGTGCCTGATATCAGAAGAACAACCAATTCAGAAAAAAGCCAGCATCATAAAACACAGGTTTACCAGTTCTTTGATGATGAAACAGCATCTATATTACCACCAAATCAATAATTATGACAAGAAAGGATAATCTTTAAGAATTAATTTCAGAGTTGGTGCTTGCAAGTAATTCACTTCTAGTTCTGACTAATTAAATCCATGACAAATGATAAGATGAATTTCTACAAATAAAATAAAAAAAGTCAAAAGGCATTCAAAACTACAGAGTTAAGAACCCTATTAACCATTTGAAAGAATCTGCTACGAAGAATACAAGGTCTAGATCACTTACTCATCATTTCTAACTTGTTAATCTGCTCCCTGATGGCATCAGGGTCTTTCTTCAAGATCCCAACCTCTCTCACCTTCTTCCTTTCCTTTTTGTTCTGAAACAGGAATTACTTTTTTTTTTAAAAAAAAAGAAACATAGCCTGTGAAACTAACCCACTATGATTCAGTCATAAAGACATGGTATTTAACATATGGCTTTATCCATCAAAATGAATACAAAAAAAAAAAAAAGAATTAGGGACCACAATATTCAAATGCTTCAATCAGAACAGTTAACAACAATATCATACAATATTTAAGATTACAAAGTATGAAATATTGAACGACTATTTGCACAATTAGATAAAAGGTAGGAATATTTTGCAACTTACTCTATACTTCTGATTAATTAATAAATCATGATTATTATCATATTATCTACATCAATAAAAAAAAATATCAGACATAATAAAGAACGTTATACCCAAGAAAACTAAAATATTTGGTAAACTAAAAGTCTTTAGAAAGTTTTGCACAAAATGTGTTGAGTTTAAGTAATATATGTTTTTTAAAAATATATAAAAAATGAGTCTGGGAACTATTAATCTGAAGCATTTTTTGCTAGTAAGAGATAAATGAAGTTTGTCATGCAGTTCTTCGCCTCATATGCATTTATGTGCATATTTATTGAAAAAAGTACATATATATAGATATGTATGTACACATGTATATCATTAAAGGACCCTGAGCACAACCAATGAAATTTCATAACTATAATCTCATATCAATCACACACACACACACACACACACACACACACACATATAAAGGACGCTGAGCACAAGCAATGAAATTTCATAACTATAATCATCATATCAATGTGGAACGTTTGGAGAAAGCAATGCCTTCGGTGGCACATACCAAAGCATCACTCTTATAAAAGGACATAATACCCTTAATAGATTGTTGCAAAAGCATCGAATAAAAGTCAACAAAGGTCTTGTACAATAATATCAACAAAATCAAGAACTTGTATAGAATGAAATATCTTATCAAGAGCAGAAAAGTGTGATCTAGCAGGTATATGTGTCTGAAATATCTGAGAGACCCCAGAAACGGGTCCACGTAGTATCAAGAATAAGGTCAAATCAGTTGCAAAATGCATATACTGAGAATATACTTGAATAAGTTAAAATACAATCAAGAAACTGCCCCAAATAATTAGCATAGGAGATGAAAATATCCAACAAAAACAATGCACAACACAGACACAGAAAAAGGTATCTAAGGATCCTACATGGACAAATACAGAGTAATCGAACTAAAGCTAGTTCATTAAATCTGGTATAGCAGTTGTGTGCTAAATCCGTGCCTTTTAAGGCCCAAGCCATTGGGCTAATGATAAAATTAACCATATATGAACAGTTAGTGTAGGAAATCCGGGCTGCTACATCGTGCCCATTCCGCAGGAAAAGAAAAAACAGAGAGGAAATATTTAAAAAAAAACTGTGGAACCTGTTTCTGTACCCCTACTGACAGCCCTTTTTCACCATCTTTGAGATTGACAGCCGTTATTTCACTATCTTTGAGATTACTTCAGCTGAACTTGGTTTATTACAATGAAAGAAAGAACAAATTATTTCTTCAACAGTTAATAAAGCAGAAACATCAAAACCAGAACTTTGATGCCACTTTAGAAAACCCCAAGCATATCCTACTTTCTCGTAAAAAATAGTGAATTTTATCACGTACTTCCCTGCGTGCAATTTTAGCTGCTGTAGTTCACCATATATCATAATCTTTTCCGAAAAACATGGGATGGGATTGGTTCTAATTTTTGTCACGCGGCACATACCACAGATGCTTGCGATTTTATCCAATAAAAAAGAAAACAAATAAAACAGCTACAGATGCATTAGTGGTTTTAAGATGAGAAAGACATCAAATTTGTTATATATTCCACAAAAATCTAGTCTTTTATAGATTATATTTCAAGAAGATATAATATTCTCGTAAGCAACAAAAACCGATCATACGAGATTTTAGCAGAGAACTCGATCCATCGAAGATATAATAGGCAAGGAAATCAAAAGGAGCAGAATCGCATCAAACCGATTCAGGAAACCGGAGAAATCGTCCCATAAAAACATCAGAAAACAAACCCTAGAGAGATGGAGGGAATTGGGAGGAGAAGAAATTATTTCTTTTTCATACCCTTTTGAGCTCCTTCTTTCGGAGCTCCTTTCGATAGGCGTCGGTAGGGTTCATGGCCCTCCCTCCCTTTGTCGTCTTCATCTTCGCCTCCACCAGCGACGTCGCCGCCGCTGAGATCGAACCAAGACGACAAGGCCCACCGCCTCCTCTTCGCTCTCTATCCTTGGCTCCCTCCCCTTCGCCTCGCTTCCCCTCGTGCTTGCCTTCTCCCTTCCCTCTCGGCGCTCCTCGTATTCGATAGTGCGCTGCGCGGCCGACCCTCCGATTGGAAAGCTATTTCTCGCCGGAACGTGATCGGATGGTGTTGAGGTCCGATAAGCCTCATAAATAGGCATATAGGTAGGTCCGGACGCCAATAGCGGATCGGACCGTAAGTTTGGATTCCAATCTGAAACCAGGCCATGAACAAACCGAGCATGATAACGGTAACGTGCAACGTACGTGACAAGTTCAAGTAGGAAACAACTGACACTAGTCTGGACCAAGAAATTATAATGAGTCCTGAACCAGACCGATCACATAAATGGATCAGCTAAAGGATCCAAAATTATGAGAGCCGAGAATTTTAGTCTGCTCAATTTAGCTTGATCCAATCCTAATTGGGCTACTTCCAATGGAAGGCAATGTGGCAGTCAGCTGTTGCGATATTTATATTTTGAGGTAACAGGAACACGATTTCATTTTAAAGGAATATGAGATCAAGATACAACATGTAACTGAGAGTAAAAGAGTGATGGACAATAATATTTTTAATTTTAAAAAAATAAAAAGATGAATAATGAGGAAATATTTAAATTGGTGAGCCAACATCTGTGCTCAGTTAGAATGCAAACCGTTCTCGTCTTTTTGTATATAAGACGAAATAAAAAAAAAAATAATAGTATTAAATCATAAAAAGATAAGGTAGAAATTTCGAATTAAGATTGAACTGTTCACTAAAGAAAAAAATTATTAAAAATAAACAAAAAAAAGTAAAGAAAAGTGGTAATTATGATGGCAATTAAAATAAAATGTAAGAAACAAATGAAAGCTCTGGAACAAATAAACCACTACCATTGTTTAAAAGAGAAGTCCATATGATATTATAGATTGATATAATATAAAAAATAAAATAATCAATAAATAAAATATTATAATTATAAAATTCTAAACAATAATTAAATGAGCAACTAGATACAAAATTTAGCCTTTTTTTTATATAGCTTGGGTTTGTTTTTGTGGTCAATAAATAATATACAAAATACCACGAACCAAAAGAATTTAGAGAAGGATTTGGGTAAATTCTTGGCTTTTCAATAATGTAGTCAAGTAAAATCTAGTTAGATATAACGGGGTCATGTAAATACTATTTCTCTTTATTAGTATTGGATTTTATAAGTATTATTGATAGTCTGTGTTTTACCAGCATGTATTAATAAAATGACATCTAAATAATTAATAGTGCTTTATTTCCAAAGTAAAATTCCTTAAAATATATCATATTTCTTATAATTAGATCATTAAAATATAGAAATATACTATTGTTGTGGAAGTTGTAAATTTTTCTATGAACTATAAATTAGTTGGGTAGGTTAGTTATATACTCAATAGTCATTTTTAATTTTTGTCTAGTCCATAATTTGCACTTGCATTGCTTAATTGATTTTAAATCAAGCTTAATTTTCAATGAAAAGACTTCTAAGCAGTCTCTTCCATAGTCAATAGCTTCTAACCAACCGATGTATAAATTGTATTAGTAAAACTTTGAACTTGATGAGTCTAAATGTAGTTACATTTTTATAAGATTCAATTTTTTTTTAACAAACCTACATAGCGCTTGAATAAAGATACTTGGACAAACTAACATGACTTGACCCAAATTATGGGGTGATTTAAAATTTTGAAGTAAGATTGGAATTGAGTTTAATCAATTAAAATTAATCAATGAACCAAGTCAAGCCAAGGTTAGGCATATTATGATTGGGATGGGCTTACTTGTCCCCAATTTAAACCAACCTTAAGTTGCATCCAAGTATTAATTTTATCCTCTTTGTTGATTTTTTTTAAAGCACCGTTTAGATAGTACATGTAAAAAATATAAGGAAATATCAGGATTTGTGCAGAGGAATGACATTTTTTCCTTTTCCTATTTTTATCTAAATTTTGAGATTCTATTTTCTGAATTTAGAGAGAATAGATAGGTCAGATAGATATTATATTTAGCCATGAGTCCTAAACTCAAGCTATTTTGTTATTTTGGCTTGACCTCCCCTTGTGGCAATGCAACATCTCGGCGTACTCCACCCTCCACCTATAACTCTCTAGTCTCAGATTGTACCAAGACTAATTGATATATATATATATATATATTATCTATAATTCTAACTATCGAATCACGTGCATAGATCTCAAACTTCATTCACCATCTACACGAATTTTCAAGCCATCATTGGGCGATCGTGGACAGGGAAGACGAACCGTTCTTTCGCGCCTGTCCATCTGGGCTCTCATACAAGTCCAATAGGCGGCCCATAAGTCATAAATCCACTTCTTTCTCTGACGGCCCACAAGTCCTGAATCCTGACGTCAAGCAATAAACCCCCTTCTCTGTCTTGTGCTCTCTCGCCCGAGCCTTGGATCCAGCGATGGCGGTATTTCTCGGGGAGGACGGGCTGGGCTACGAGCTCGCCCGGAGGCTGGAGCAGTGCGGGGTGTGGCGGGTGTGGCTCGGCGACGCCGCGTACGCCACCTTCGCCCACTCCCTCGCCTCCCCCGCCGCCTGGGAGGCCTTCTTGACCGCGTCCCCCACCGCCTCCAAAGCCCACCTCCATCTCCAGCTCCGAGCCCGCGCACTCCTCTACGACAAGGCCTCCATCGCCCTCTTCCTCCGCCCCTCCTCCTCTGGCGGCTCCGCTATTTCCAACCTCAACCCCAGCTGTAAGCGATCCCGTCTCCCTCCTTTCCCCTCGTTCTAGGGTTGTCCTTGCGTTATCTATATCTCTCGTTTCGCATGTTTATGTTTGAGTTTTCTCTCCGTCGATTTAATTCTTCTTTGTATTCCTCATGTGTTCTTTGAGAGATGCTTTTCTAATGCAACTACGGATACAAGAAGTAGAAGTCAGAATTGAATTAATTGGCAGGCTCAACAAGAGCACTGGAGCGGAATGGAACTGAAAATTGTTCGGGTTTTGGGAGTCAGATTAAGGGGCTTTGCAGTTGATTCTGAGCTTTGATGTTTTGCTTGTTACATTGAATAGCACCGTGACAGCATTTTCTGGATTATGAAGCAGTTAGTTGTTTGGTGATGAATTTATTGTTGGTTGAGTGATATGTTAGGTAACTAGTGACAGGAAATCAAGTAGAAGTCCAAGCACTATCGATGCCCAGACCAATTCCTCATGGAACGTCCATGTTAAATAATAGCCATCGTTTCTTTTATACAATGGCCATCATACAGAATAATGATTTCATGGTTACCTTAATTGAATACCTGTTATCCGTATATAATGGAACATAAGGCCTCCAGAATTTTTATAATGGCAACCTAAGCATAATTATCAAGCCTTATCAACACTCTTTGGTCTCTTTCATTGTCATTGACAGCTATATTTGGTTTACCACGAGCTTCAAATATTTATTGACATATTTTGATATATTCTTGGTGCAAATTCATTAAGTTATGGTGTATTTTCTGCATGGAATCCTTTGGAATCAATAATCACCTGAGTTATGCTGTTAGAAAGTAAAAGAAGATAGTGCAGATTCACTTGTATTCTGACCAAAGAATTTTTATCTAATCTTTACCATGTTGTTCCAATAATGCCTATTGGTACTGGGCAACATGGATTGCTAACCTATATTAATGATTTGGTTCCCGATTTTTCTTTCTTGACAATGGTGATAATGGGGTTATAGATACTCTCTTATTTCAATAATTTGGTTTGGTTGGTGGTGCTTCTCTCTCTCTCTCTCTCTCTCTCTATATATATATATATATATATATATATATATATATATATATATAGTGTCTAAATAGAATTGAGTTATTAGTCCAAAAGAAGGGCCAGGAGGTTATCCAGATGCTAGTAGATAAAGACCCACCATTGGCATTATAGCAGTAGAATTTTGTGATATTCTTGTAAAACACTAATGCAGGTGATGAAGTTTCAAGGCATTTGTAGAGTACTAGTGGTTGTTACCTTACTTGAAGGACTTTAACTTGTTGGGCAATTTTATTCTGCTTCAACTAGTTCTAAACAAGTTATGTTACAGGCTTATGTTATGAGTTATTGCATCCATTCATTGCCTGTACAATGCTGATTTTTAACTTTTTTACACATTGTAGTTTGATGAGTTGCTGCACTTGTTGACATTCCTTATTTTAATCAGTGCTGATTTTGTTTCTCAATTCGAGGCTTTCTTTTTGCTCTAATTTGTTATGGATTGACTTTTTGTTTCTTCCAGATTTGCAGTTGCATGGGGATGATATTTATTACTCCTTGGAAGATGATCAGCAAGATGGAGTTCAACATCAAGTATGTTTCAGTCTTCCTAATTCATCACAAGATAAATTTTTACTGACATGCAACTTATTTCATCAAATGTTATTCATTCATCACTTCAACTAGTTCATCATTATCATTTCAACTAGTTTATCATCTTGCATTTTCTTTAATTATAAATATGAAGAGCTAACAGCATAACCAATCATCTTTATTCTTTGAATCCGTAACTGATTAGTAGAACCCACCTGCATGGATAGCATGTGAGTGACAGGCCTCCTTGTTATTTAAATAATTATATAGCATTCAAACATAGAATGCATAATTATATATTCATATATAAATGCTTTTATGCATTATCTCCTTGTATACATGTATGAATGAGTGTGCACATGCATGTAAGGAAGCACAAACTTTCTACATCCGACCACATTTTGAGGGCAAATCTAATAAGGTCAAATATGATGATGGAGTACCCAAAATTAGATCCACACTGTCGCAGATGATCTATACTTACAACATCTAAAGTGCCTACAAAAAGTCATGTATTTTAGTGACCCAAGGCATATGCATCAAGTTGTTCGAAAATTGTTGGTTTAAATGACATGTGCAATGTTTTTTTGGTTGAAAGTGCCTCGAACAGTTTTTCTGTTTGTGCAAAACATATTGGAAGTTTTCTTCTTACTAACACATGGATACTGTAGAGTCAAAAATTATATTTTGTGAAGCAGCAATTGCAACAGAAAATTTGATCTAATCCTGCATAAATATCTAATGCCAAACTCGCCATTCATGTGCATATTTAAATGTAATTTATTGCGTATTCAAATAGAATTAATTTGTTATGAAAACATGATGCTGAAGAGAAAGTCATTATTTTGAATCACGATTTGACATTGTTTTGAGGATTAATCATTTTTTTGACACCTTTTTCTTTATGAAGGGGGTGCATGATTCCGTGGACTCTTTTAGATTACTTTGTTCCATTAAGATCTTGGATGGGACTCTAAATACCATTATCATAGTTTTATCTTTTATAAAAGATGCAGGATGGTTAGCAACTTGTGATTAATTTTGGGAAAATTAAACCTTTATCATGAATAAATATGTCAAATTTATTTGGTGCTATTGCTGTGTATCGTTTATGCTAATGTTCAGTGCATTTTCTCTCTATTAATTGCAAGACTTTTGTAGTCAAAAATTGCTTTTTTAAAAATTGAAATATCCTAAAAAAGAAATGTTTGAGTGTAACATATCATTTTTGTGTTCGATCACAATCTAACTTATGATACTTTAAATGCCCATGAGATTGTAGTTCTAGTATAGCAAAACTTAGGATAAAAATTTACTTCCCTCTATGATGTAATGCCTCTAAAACTCTTAAAACCTGTATAATCTATGTTTCATCAGGAGGAAATGCTCCCAAACATTTAAAGAGTAAAGAAATAATAAAAAAAGTAGACATGTAAGTGCAGACTGCATAAGTTAGTTTTGGCTGAAACTTTGAAGTTGACCGATTCTAGCCTAGACCAATGTGCCTCAGTTTCAATTTTGGAGTTTCCAGGAGAGTTCAAACCCTGATTTAGATTATTGCAGAAATCTTTGAATTTAGGTTGTATTTGGTTGTGGAATAAATTTAGGAGGAGTAAGGGAAAATTATCCAATTTCTGGAGGAATAAAACTGTGGAACATGAGTTTTCTGTGTTTGGTTGGATGGATAAGTTTGCAGCTATTCTTTCATGATGTTGTTTGGTTGGAGGAATAAGTTAAAGAGATAAACAGTGTTTTTTTGTCTGGACAAAACTACCCTTCCATCATTTGTGAAAATTTTGTGAAGTATGGAATGGCTGATTGTCGAAATCTCAACAGCCTCGATTCCCTCCTGCATTTGCTTGGAGGAAAAAATATTAAAGTAAAATAGAAGAGATTGTGTTTAGGGTTCTCGTGCTGGAAATGAGATCCTACATTTACTGCAACTACCTTTTCCCTGCCCCCTCCCTTGTCAGTTTGGCACTAGATCAGTATTGTTCTCATCCATACATAAAAGAGATTAGTATAAAAAAACTAAACAAAATAAAATTTCATTTCCATAATAGAGTCTTGTTACATGAGGGTGAGCCATGGAGCAATGGTAAGGTTGCTTCATTGTGACCTAGAGGTCACTGGTTCAGAATATAAGAATAGCCTCTCTATGCATGGGGGTAGGGCCGTGTGCATTTGACTTTCCTAGACCCGCAATGGAAGGAGCTTCATGCACTTAGCTGCCTTTTAATAGATTATATTGCATATGCAACAATTGCTAATACCTTTATCATAACAAATACACATAAATTATGGCCCTTGACAATGAAACATCTGTTGAGAAGATTGTACATTCCACATGTACTATGCATGCACATCTTTGATGCTCATACCTGTTGATGATGGTTTGTGATAGAGATGTCTCCTTGTGATCTACTAGTCAGCCATCCAAAAATGAATGAGGTCAGTGATTGCTCATAGAACTATGCTGACATACATAATCTGGTAATGTTTCAATACAACACCGCCTTGATATGCTACACGTTGTGCTCCTTCACTGACTCGACTTGCCATGATGTGTGAGTAAACTAACATTGGTATTAGGTGATGGATAATCAAATGATTGCCATTAGGCTTTCCAGGATTGCAACTCATTGTTTTGCAAACAACCCATGATCCTACATTTCACAAGTTATAGTTAAATATTGTAAATCAGCATAATTCATCATCAGACAACATTACCCTACTCAGTTATGGTCTCGGTAATTTGGGGTCCTAGGAGGGCCAAACCAGAGACAGGCCTAATCTTTGGCCTTTTTTTGCATGAAGTGCCTACCCCATGAAAATAGCTATAAAAACAAATTTTAAATCAAAACCTTGAAAAGCAGTGGAAAATTTGAAATGAAGGCTCGGACTATGAAAACTTCATCACCATTGGTGCACAGGATGTGTGCCCTGCCCAGTGTTGACCAGTGAATCATGGCAACGCCGGTTGCATGCTGTGCATGCCATGCCAAGCATTGACCTGTGGATCATGCCAATGCAGGCTGCATGATATACTTGGCAAAGCCCTCAAATGTCATTCATCATCACCTTATTTGTAATGCAATGGTTGCTGATTGGTTGTCCAATTGTATCACAAACAGTATAATTTAAGTAGAGGAACCAAAAAATTAACACAGGGAAATAGAAAAAAAACAAAACTCAAGAGCTGTTCCAAACAACTATATTAATAAAATCAGTTACAAAAACAGCTCACTCCAATCACCAGAAATTGGGTGAGGAACATGCTTGCATAATAACATCAAAATATGCATGATGCACAATCACATGCATGGAACAACTAAGAAGAACCACAACATTGGTGGAACCTACACAAGTTGGCCAACAATAACATAAGTCACTTTGAAAATCATGGTCAAATCTATGCAAAATGGGTAGGAAACAAATTAAAACAATGAAATCTTTGAGAGGAGCCATCCGTAACCCTAGCGGACATTCTATTTGGTGTAGGAAGATGCCCTCATCATGGGCATAGGTGGGTGCTAAGCCCTTGCAGAAAAAATGTAACCAAGCATCATCCATTCAAAGCCCTCACAAAACATACATCGAGCGCATTTTGGGCATAGAAGGGTGTTTGCTACCGCGGATTCTCTCTTGCATTGTCTAAGGGAACAGGTGCACTAGAAAACCTGTTGGCACAAGTCAGGTGGCAAAGGTATGATGTGTGCGTGAGCGTGCCACCGTTATTGAATCAGCTAGCAAAATAGTGATTGAAGGGAGGATAGAAAGTAGCATGGGTCCAGATGCCTTGACCTTCAAGAACTTCCATTGCTGTCATACCATCGTTCGAAGGAGATAGATCTAACTAGAGATAGGGGTGTTGCATGAGGCTATCATAATAGAGACTGTATGTTACAGCTACTCCTAGGATAGAAACTATTGGTAGATTAAGAACTAAGATAAAATAAAATACATTGATTTGGATTGCTGAAGGTTTTATTATATAGTACATATCCATTATTCGTATTAAAATATAATAACTACCCCACTCTAATAGTTACTACTCATGTCCAGCCTTACCTTATGGTGGTTCTAATAATCGATGCTAGTTGTCCTCCCACTACGCATGTCTATTAGAGCAACTTAACCTTGTACCATCTGCCAAATCAGTAGTCACACTTGGTCAGCTGAAACTCTTATCGCATCTTTATTCGGTTTATTTTATATTGGTGCCCTGTTTGGCCCATTTCTATATATATCTGGCCCTTGGCATGATTTCCCGATCAACTCCCATATGGCATCTGGTCGGCCTTAGTTCTTGGGATATTTTTGAAACCTGTTCTAACTCTCTACCATGCCGCCAATTTGGCATGTGTCTCCTACATGTCAGCTTGAGTACAGATGTGGTGTAAATAGAGGGTGCCATCATTCAATAGTCCAAAATGTAGATCCATCAATAGAAGAACAAAGATCACGAGGAAATCAACACAAATAGTGCGATCATCCATGAACATTCATCACTCTTCATGGATCTACCAACTCAAGAGCAGGGGATCCATACCTTGGTGATAGAGTGAAGGAAGACCAAGATAGGACTCATCCGAATGGGAAGCCGGCACAATGCTTCTAGGCAATGGAGCAGGGTGTCCCGGCATGAGTCTAGCAGCTGGTCGAAGAGAGTAAAGTTCGAGGAGCAATGCCAAAGAAATAGTCCATCCCCAATCTCAAAGAAGCCATGCCAGTAGCCTGATTAGAGGATTGGATCGGGTCATCACCTTGCAGGATGGGCTCGCTGGCTGTCAGAAGAGACCTGGTAGAGCCTCAGTTTCAAAGAGGGAGTAGCAACACTTGAGGGCAGGGTGGTTTGGGAAAGTGAGAGAGGTTTTGAAGGAGAAGAGGAGCATAATTAATTGGGAGGGATAAGAAGAGCCAATTTGGACATCATAACAATCCGACTCCCCCCTCCCCATGGAATAGGCTATGGTGTCTAACAAGAAGCTTGTCCTTTGTCACAGAACAATCCCATTCCTGGCCTGTTTTTGGTTTGGATGGAATATGACAGAATAACTAGCTTATTCGATCCCTATTCTGCTATCCAAACATAGCCATAAGAATGTTTGAAAATTTGTATGAGGTAGCAAAGTGAATATTGCTTTTTCTTGTTTTTTAATCCTAGTACATATTTTTCTTTCTGCCACCTATTTGAGTCTATAAATTATCTGAAAATCGTGATTTGATTGTTTTTTTGGATTAATAATTTCTTACAAAGGCGACATGGCTAACACCATTGCTGGGTGATGCAGGCACAGACTAGATCAGGATCAAGATACAGTGATCCTGAGAATCCTAATATCTCCCAGAGGCATAGGCATGAAGAGTGGCCTGATTCATGGTATAACCAATTTTTTGAAAGGCATAGATTAAGACATCACAAATTCTCATATAGTGAAAAGGAGCCACACAAACGAACATCTGAGGGAATGTCTGCATATGTCAAGCTTCGTGATTTACATAAAAGAAAGAGGCAAGCATTTAAGGAGGACAACTATGTTGGTGTTGGTGATCCTCTCTTGGAGAATGGATCATCCATCCACTCCAAAATTGTTTCAGATGTAGTTGATTCAACTGATGAAGAAATTATATTCTTCCCAGAAATGATGTATCCATCTAACTGTGTACCTGATACTGCACTTCTACTGACAAACGGACTGAAGGTGAATGAGAAAGTTGAAGTTTATGGTGTTCTTGATAATTTGCCTGCTGTGGTAAGCCGTAGTCCAGCAATGATAGAAAGGTTTGGCATAATACCCGAGTATCATAAGATGGGAAGCAAATATAGAGGAAAAGATGGATCTGGAGGGGAGAGGAAGCCTCTTGGTCAAGAGCAAGCATCCCTGATGACTCACAAGGTAGTGGCTCGTTTCTTGGAAAGTATGGGTTTTGAAGGTGGGACTGAAGTCTCGATGGAAGTCCTCTCAGAAATTTGTAGTAGTCATATCTGTAAATTAGGCCGCATCCTGAAGCTTCTTAGTGATAGCTACAAGAAGCAATTCTCATCCATTGATCTCATTAAGATGTTTCTGCAAACTGCAGGATATGGGTGAGTTGATTTCTTTGTATTGTAGGGGTGCATGTCTGTCTGTTTGTCAAGTACTTCAAGTGCATTTTCTAGGTAAACCTAGTCATTGTCTTCTTTTAGATATATATTTATTTAATGATATAATCAAAATATAGAATAATAATATATTGCTTTTGTAAGATGGTGGAACACAATAGATACGTCCAGAAAAGCAAGCTTGGTTCCTTCACAACCAATATAGGCCATTATCCAACTTGCTTCTCCATTAGAACCATACTTGGTATGACATTTTAATTTCTCCTTGTATACTCTGGACGTATGGACAAAAAATATTCTTTGCTACTTTACTCTGTTGCATGACATAAAGTTTAAAACTGCATTCATGTCGGTTGTTTTAAATTGTAGTGTTTGTCCAGCTCTTGTTTTGTAAAGAGGAAAACATATTTAGTTTCTTCAAAATGCAATGATAGAAATCCTACATCCAGAAACAATGTAGCAACATACTAGCCACAATCTTCACTAGCACAACAAGCCATATTATTAATGTTGGTCTGTTGATGAGATTATCTCAGTATTAAAATTTTCTCCGAAGTGGCCAACTGGATAGACGCTTGAACTGGGAATTGTGAGATTGGGTTCCAGCTAGTTAAATTACTAACTATCAGCCCTCTTTAGCCCCCAAATGAGGGGCAGAGGACTGTCTTTCTTTACCATTGTGTGAATGTTTGCAATGCTGAATAAGCTGCCATTATATTTCATGTCTGGTGCCATGGTTATTTTGGCCCTGGAAGGCAAGTAATGATGGTGAATAGGTTTGTTCCCAAAATATTTTCCTTAACCAGCTAAATGGCATAATATACTAATATGTAGGCAAAATTTGACGTCAAGTGCACATGGAATGGGAGTTTTGGTGAAGATGAACCCTTGAATCAGCTAGGGAGAACTGAATTAGGATAAGAGAACATCCCCTAAATTTATGAGATCTAAACAAGCCTTTTGTTATCCTCGGTTTAGCTTGTATTCCTTTGACAAAGTTGCATTTGTTTCAGTTAGTTTCTAAATAATTTCCTTCTACTTTGGCAGTAATTTTGAGACCTTACTGGAAACTATGAAGGATGGTAACAAGGGCTTCACCCACCAAACACAACAACACGTTCGTGCACTCCAGCCACAACATCAGAATCCTCTCCTACAGGCTCAGCAAGTAAGAAAATACTTGTTACTTCACATTCTAATTAGTTGCAATATTTCTGAGACATGACCTCTGTTAGCATGCAAATGGTAATATGTAGTCACTGCTTATTTGTCTCTATGTGAGAGAAAAATAAGTAATCTGGCTACCAATGTGTTTTTGGATTGAGTAAATTTTCATGAGTTTGAGAAGAGTGGTAACTGATGATGTCCATACATGTACATATGCATATACATACACATATATATACTTGTATATGTACATATACACATGTATGTGTGTATATGCGCATACATACGTATGTACATAAAATATGTATGTATGTATAAACCTGACTTTTAGTAATTCTACAATTACTTTTTTATTCATTTAGGAGAGAATAATCACCTTCAAGGAAGCTTTTGTCTGTTCATTTAAATGCTCTGAAGTTTTTGGTTTCATGTAACTGAATTTTTTTCTCATCAAGTTACTGAAACAATTGAAGTCACGAAGTATCATATCTTTAATATTGCTTTAGGTTTGGACTGAACATTTGGGAACAGGATTCCAACTCTTTGATCATTGAAATGCTTATGAGCTCTGACTTTGTGGTTTTCTGGCAATGACCAGATGCTTCTAAGAATACTTGTGATAAAACTTCCTTGGTTTATCTGTACACATGTTAAATGGTAAAAATAAATCCATAGATAATATAAACTCACTAATTTATGTTTACATATGTAAGAATGTAATAGAACCTGTTCACATGAAATAGTAAGTTCTCGTATGGATATATGGTTACCATCATTTTGACCTGACAAGGATTGCAGATGATAAATCTGATTCGGCTGTATGATCAGGTAAGATCCTCATCAAACATTCACAGAAAATGCAACTAAAATCCAATAGATTGATGCTGTTATCTGGTCAACATCTCAAGAACCTTATTGAACACTTAAGATATTGGGTATCTGAATACCAGCTTTACCGTTTTTAATGACAGTGCTTAGCAGCTATTAATGGAATGATTAATGCACTTGCAGATGAAGGGTTTTTAAATGTGTGATTAAGAAAGAAAATCTTTAAGTGGATTTCATTAGTGTTCTATATCTTGATCTTGCAGATGTGTTAATTGAAACAGTTACATGCCAACAAGAGCACGAAGGCACTAAATGTATGGAACATAGGACATATAGCCTATGCAGTAATGCATCATGAGAGAATCTCTAATGAGATATGTTTTATAATGAGCTAAAGATTGCTCTAAGTTGTTGTAGGTTGAAGTCACCTCTTGATTTACTAGATGAACCATTTGGGGGTTGCATTGTTACACAAGTAATTGGAAATTATCATTTTGTGCTCTGAAGTTTGTGGAAAGAAGAAAAAGAAAAGGAAAGGTTAGATGTGGTGCCTAGTTACAACCGAATTTTGACTTTGAACTAAAGCAAAGAGAGCTTTACCTTTTTGCACATGGATAAAGTGAAAAAAGAGATAATAATCTGCTTGGTGACTACGTTTGTAAAATTATCCTTTCATTGTTGTTTTAGAATAAAAAGCCAATCATCCATAATTTTGTGAGTATTTCCTATGTTAACTGGATACTTATGTCTAGATCTAAAAAGTGGTATCAGATATGTTTTAGAATTGGATATGCATCAGATACTCTGAATCTTATTTCAATGTCTACTAAACACTGACTCTTTCTACTGCTGGCAAGGATGTGCATGGTGGTTTGGGGGAGACTGATTTTCTTTCATAGTTCAAGGGTGTTTTTGTTCGTAATCAGAATACATGTATGTTTTGCCTCATGCTTGTAGATGAGATTGTCATTTTGCATAGGAATTATTGAGGACAATTATAGAATAACCAACATGTACTCAGGCTATTTATTGCACCCTGGATGCTGTGTGGTTAATTTGGGTAGAATCATGGTTGCTAACATAAATGTGGAAAAAATATATTGAGAAATGTGCTGATGTCATCAACTGTATGTATGCTTTTATATTTAAAATTTTTGGCACTTTCTTTTGAAAGTTTTCTATCCTTTGGATCTACATGGGATGTTATGGTGGAGGGAGTTGAATGCAAATTATTCTCATGAGAAAATGCATATTTGTATCTAGGAGAGGTTCATTTTTATCAGGTTGTCCTGTAAAATATTCGTGTCTTGAGATGTCCATTTCATGTCTTGAGATGTCCATTGTTAAAATGGAATAATCAAATTTGTTCAGAGGTGCCGATGGAACTTCTAAGTGCCAATCGGTCAAGTGGAAGCTGATATGCAAGCAAGTTAGATATGTTGGTTGGCAGCCATAACTTGAAAGCTTGTAATTGAACCCTTCTTTCTAGGGTCTCAGAACTCAGATTTGGCACCTTGGATAGAGTTTGGTTTCAGCAGTAGTGGCTGCTTTGATAGTTTTGCTCCGAGTTATGGCATTTCAGCCAGAAATAAGAAGAATCCAAAAAAGAAAAATGAGAAGAGATCAAGGTTCACATCATTTTGTTTATTTTGAGTTATCCAGAATTGCAATTTGTGTAATTTCAGTAGGTCTTGATAATATATTAGTCTACTGAGTATATATACCAAGTATCACTCAATCAGACATGAAGTATACAAGAGTATAGAATTAATTATATATATATAGATATATATTCGGTACAAAAAGAGTATAAATTTTATAACCTAAGCAAGGGGAAAAAAAACTCATTTTAGCATATTTCATTCTGATTTCTTTAATTAGCCATCTAAACAAGGAAAAACCAGTCTAAGCATGTCATTTTGATAACCTATTTAAGTATATTCTACTCTTTCATTTTAATAACTTATCTAACCTGTCTGAGCCTTACTTTTAAACGGATGTCCATTCTATGTAACTGATTCAGTGATTCATAATTAACTAGGATCCAATCGTTATGGTTTACTATTTTTCTTTTTGGAAGAAACTGTGGATGGAAAGGATACAGATGAGTTCCTTGAGTTTAAGAATATAGACAATAAATAAAATAAACGTGTTTTATAAAAACGAATCAATGGATTGATAGAATATGATACAATTTAATGAGCTTGTTCTTCTGAAACATATCTTAGAAAAAAAAATATTTACATTTTCCTATCATGTAACTAGAGTTCTCTCATTTTTGATGACGTGTTTTTATCCCTAACCCCTGGCTCTGCCCCTGATTACTGTCTTAATGTTTCACTTATTTCTAAGAAAAGAGAAAAAAAATTCAAGCAAGCAAAAAGAAAGAAGAATCATATTTGTTGCCCAGCAATGCAACCAAAGAGAGGGGGGGGGGGTTGAATTAGGTTTTTAAAATTTTAAAACTAATTTAGAGTTATAAAAATTATGTGATGATATGCAAGTAATATGTGATAGGTATTTTAAGTGTAGAGAAGAAGCGAATATCAAGAGAGCAAGTATATAACAAAGTAAAGATAGAGAGAGGGCAAACACACCACAGACAAACAAGGTTTCTAGTGGTTCGATGTCAACCCTGCACCTACATCTACTCTCCAAGCTCCTATTTGGGAATTTAAATCCACTAAATGTATTCAAACTGAATACAGCGTTGGAAACTTCCAACCCTAGCTATCCCAAACTAGAACACTTGTTTTTCGGGTACAAGTCAACCCAATACAATCCGATTCAAGGTTCAGATAAACCATCCCAAGTTTTGAAATCCTCCCAAAACTTAAAACAACTCAAAGAGCAGAGAATAAGAGTTAAAGTCAATAAATACAACTCGAGCCCCTTAAATGAGCAAATAAAAGCTTTAAGAACACTTTACACAACAAAGAGAAAGCTTTTCCAATTTTTCTCAAGGTTGTTGAAGACTTGAATGAGCTTTTGAGGGGTTGGTGAGCTTGAAATGAAAGCTTCTTTGCTTGAAGAGGGCTTTTTACTTGGGGTTGAAATGAATGCTTGAATCTTTTCTTTTTTTTCTCTTCCTTTTTAGCCTTTATATCTTCAATAAGTGTTAGAGAGAAATCTAGACAGGATTAGAGCCGTTGGAGGGCTTTAAATGTGTATTAAATGCGGCCAAAACGGACTGAAAAATAGTCATTGTGGAGTTTTTCCATTGCAGGGGTCAACTCGTGCAGGGGACAACCTCTGTGACAGAAAATAGAAAAATCCCATGTTCTGCATTTTTGGCCTTTAGAACAGCAGAGGTCGACCCCTGCAAGTGTGTCAGCCCAAAAATGCATGCCATTCAGCCCTTTTGGCAGGGGATGACCTAGGGATCGCCTCTTTTCTTTAAACTTGATTTTCTCTCAATTTATACATTCAAAAAATATGAAATTGCCTCCAATAGATCACAAATCTTTTGTTCTTGCTCTTGAGGCTTTCGAATCAGAACTTGGTGAAATTACGATTTTGTTCCTGAAATACAATAAATCTTTTTTCAAGCCAAAATCATTAGTAATCCCTCAAATGTTTTTTAATCACCAAAATCAATTCTTGGAGCAATAATATTAACACATAATGCTTTAAATAGTAAAGAAACTAGTAAAGAAATTCAAAGAGAATCAAACATGAAACTAAGCATAAAAAATATTTTTGGGTATTTTCAGAAACTGCCAAAATTGGCTGAAACTAGCCTAAACTGTGTAAGACCTGATTGGTCTTGGTTGAGAGTTGAGACTGATTAATTTTTGCTGAAACTTATAACCTTACTCCTTACTAATGGAGCAAGATCTTTAAAAGCTGAGACCTTGGTTATCTCAGCGGGTGACTAACACCCAAGATGAACTGAGATCTTGGACCATCTTCACGAAGATTGGAAGGTTCAAAAGTTTGGAAAAGTCAAGACTTTCTGAGATCCCAGCCGATGTATCAGAACCAAGATGTTGAAATCTTGTCTGGTATAGTAAATCCAAGTAAATGACTATTTTAGACATCGATTTTGAGATTCATTGACTAAAAAAAAAAATTCAATCAAGGAAGTGAAGAAGTGATTGGAAAATATCGGCTGATACATCAAAATTGTATTGGCTGATATCTCGGGATATATCAGTTTATAGTGGCTGAGATAATCTAGGCCGAGATTTTTGGTATATCATATAGGCAAAAGGCTGATATTGATACGCAGAGCGATCGGCCAAGATTGAAACTTTCCTGGAAAGCAAAGATAACATCTTGGATGTGGGGACATTGCCTGAGAAATGGAAGGAGGCATAGTGAAGACGCAACTGCGAGAGTTATCTCTCTGTAGTGCTTAAGAGATGGCATAGGCATTAATATAGAGAATTCTTTGTTGGTTATATGCTTTTGGCAGAGCAATTTTTGGGGTGTTCTCAGCATTTTATCATTTATTTACTCGCTATTTACCCAATCTGGCTCACTAAACTCTCAAGTAGGCCTATGCAGTTTCTAAACCATAGCATTCTTTGACTTCTTACAAAGTCACCCAAATCATTCTTTGATTCAAGTACTTCGTCTTCACCATTAGATTTTTGAACTGTTTCAATAAGTTAAAACATTTTGGGGTGTATGTTGTGAACATAAACAACTTCAAATTATATGATGATTTATTATGTTTACTAAATTTATGATAAACCAATTAAGTTTTAAGGTATATTAAATTTGTTATACAATAACTAGATTTATAATAAATGTAAGAGATGTAATAGCATATATTATTTGCGTTTTAGCCTAGTTGGAGTCCATTGAGTTTCCTTAGTTGTCTATCTTGCTGGATGTTGGAACTTACATTGCGATTGTTGAATGGAATATCTTTGTGGTTACCTGTTTAACTCTTAAACTTAAGTTGATTTAATTTTTTTTAACATTATTTTTTCCTCAGTTTTTTTTTTACTATTGTTTTTTTCCACTTTAGGGCCTGTTTGGGAAATCCAGCAGGATTGGGCTGGATTTCCTATAGAAATTGGGCCTGTTAGCCTTCCCAGCCCATATTCTTCTAAAGGCCCATCCTAATCTTAGTCTAAATCCTATCTGTGGGTTTGTTCGATTGCAGGTAGGAAAAAAAGACCCATGGAGGTCTTTTTTCTCCCTCCCACAGGATTTGGGCTGAGGGGGATTTGTGTTTGCATGGGCTCTAGCCGGGTAGACTGCTTACTCCATAAATCCAGTAGGAAATCCACAGCCCAGACCTGTTAGATTTACCAAATGGGCTCTTAAGGTTTAGGCTAAAGTTTCTCGCACCCTTATTAGCATATACGTGTCCTACAAGGAAAAATTGCAAGAAAATATTTTGGTGTATCTATGTTTGTGCATATATGTAGATATATACATGTATGAATTATAGTTACATATACATGTATATTAAGTGTGCCTATGTGTCCTTTTACCTATATTTATATATATAAACTATTGTTACATTTTGAAGATATACATTCATATATGGTACACATTTGTATGTATATGTATATAAGAGTTTGTAACATTTTGAAGATATACATTCATATATGGTACAGATTTGTATGTATATGTATATAATGTACACAGGTACATTTATATGTGTATGTACATATGAATCTTTGTATATATGTATGTATATATGAACGATGGTCCAGGTGAGGCTCACCTGGGCATTGAGAGGTTTATTTGTTGCCCAGGCAGCAATGAAGGAGCCTAGGTGACTGCACCTGACGACCATGCTCTTGAAGCTACACTAGAGAATTGAAATGTTCAATTCTTAATCTAATCATTATTTACTTGCTGCTTAACTGCTCTGGCTCATCAATATCTCAAGTAGGCATGGTGATTTTCTAAACCAAAGCTAAAGAATTGAAGTTTTCAGTTGCTGTTGTAGGGAAAAATCTAACATCTATATTTTCTATTTTGAACCAAGTGTTCTCATCTTTGAGTTCAGAGAACATATTGGTACTCAAATCTAACACCATCCAAGCAAAACATCATTTACATTAGGTTTTTTGAACTTCTAATCCATGTGGATTAGAATGATTGGCTTTATTCTGCGAATGCTTATTTTGATTTTTCTAAATGTAATCTATGTGATGATTGTTTGTTATTTTGCACGGGAATTTGTTAAAACTAATGTTTTAAATGATGCATGACCAACAGATCCAAAGACAATTGCATCCCCAAATGAATATGCTTCACCCCCAGAACTTAGCATTTCAGCAGCAGCAGCAATGGGATAGATTACGCCACCGCCAAATATCCACTCCTCGTGGTTCTGTAATGATTATGGACAAAGATCAGCCAATGGTGGATGTCAAGATTGAAAACATGATGGAATCATCAATAGACAACCCATTCAACAAACATCAACTGCAGTTAACACAGCAGCAGATTGCCATGGCTACTAAACACCTTGCTCAATCAGGCCAGCAGTTCAAACAACTACCGCCTGTCCAAATTCCTCAACTTCAAGCACAGTATGAAATCTGTTTATGAGATATATGATGTATTTTGCCTTTGGTCTTTCGAATGTCTAATAGAGTATCATACGTCTTCAATTGATGCAGGAATGCGTACATGAGAACGCCCCCAGTAAAAGTAGAAGCCTTCAATGAATTGATGGGTGGGGATTCAACATTTAAGCACGAGCCGGATCATAATAAATTGACTTCCCCACCAAAATAGACAGTTTCAATACCTCCATGGACCATTGTACAGATGTTAGGTGGTTATATTCGGGATTTATGCCACATTTTTGTTTGTTTATGTTTATGATCAGTATGAAATGCCTCATTCATGATTCAATAGTGTTAACATGTGCTGCCAGCGTGAGGATATTTCAGCATCTCTATAAGCAGTCTTTTTATATGCATGCATCAGGGCATGCTTACTCGTATGATCTTTTTTTGACATCTATATGATTTTTATGTTTGTGAGTGAAAACAGATGCTGTTATCTGATGTTTCATAGCAGTTGAAAATAATTAGTCTGAGATCATTTCCATTCATGTTGGTGTGGATGAACTGAGATATTTGTTTTTGAAACGTGGTAAACATAGTACATGGTAGCGTAGAAATAGCTAGCTTGTTGAGTTTCCTCTCACGCACATGCGCGCTGGGTGGTTGATTAAGTTTATGATATTTTTTAAAAAAGGGTTATTAGATAAATTGAATTTGGTTAATCATTACCTAGTTTATGCCACCAGCCTTTCGGGCCTGCGATGGTTCATAGACACCAGCTTTTCGAGCTTGTATGTTCATAAGGTTTCTGGTTAAGTTCATGGTTATATAGCTCTATGTACATGCGTATATGCATAAGGTTTCTAGTTGGTTAAGTTTATTTTTTGAAAAAAAAAATATTAGATAAATTGAATTCGACGAATCATCTCCTGGTTTATGACAGCATGCGAAAGCCAACGGTGTACCGGCTCGTGAGCACAAATCCTTGCACGGGAGTATGCCCTATTTTCTAAATGGAACATAGGCAGCACCAGAGTCTTGGGTGAGATTTTATTAATTTCACATCATTGCTTAACCCAAATGGAACATAAGCAGCACCAGAATCTTGGGTGAGATTTTATTAATTTCATATCCTTGCTTAAACTAACCTCACCGTGACAGATCGCCTACCTTGACGGAGCTAAACAAGCATTTCAACTAACAAATTCTTTAACAGCTTGCTTGAGTTTGGTAACTTACATGCGCTCGCACGTGGTTGCCAATCGATTAATAATAACTAATAGTTACTTCAAATATGCATCAAGTTGAGAACCGAAGAAAATTTCAATCGATGAGCCATACCAAGCAGGAAAAAAAGAACAAAAAAAGGACGACACCGACAACCCCACACATAATAGTGGGGAACGATATGCAAAGGCACATTTCTGATTCCCTACAAAATTCCCCAAAATCTGCAATCACTTTTACAAGATTTGCTCTGAGGTCAAGGGAATCCTGTCATCTTATTCTATCACCTCATTTATTTCACCAGCACACTCTGGTAGCAACTTAATAGAAATCCAAAACTCCTGATACAGTCACTGGTGGTTCGATGTCTATCCTCGTTGCTTTACCTTCAGAAACCAAAAGCGGCAATGTATTGGCTTCCTTTGGTGGTATACCTGGTGCGGTCCAAAGAGTAGCATGGGGCCACTCGTTTTTAGAATTTATCATTTCGCCATTAACTGACCCTAACCGTGCTTCTAGAGCAGCCAGTTTGTCAGAGAATAATAATGCAGTGAAATCAACAGGGACATTTTGTTGGAGGAAGACACCATAACTAGCAACAGCTGTAACACCATGACTTCTTTTGTGAGCCAGGGTTACATGAACCTTCCTGAGGTTGTTCTCCATATTCTTGTCTTCAAGGAAAGCCTTCACCTTGGGATCCTTCCTGGCTAACTGTCATGATCAAAACAACATATTAGAGACTCCCACAGATCGATGACCAAACTAATATTAACAAAAAGTAAAAAGAAGGGTATAAGTATAATGCACTGGTGATGTGCCGGCCCAGCACTGCCATAATACCTATTGTGCCATGCTGAGCTGTGCAGTGCATATGATATGATGCACTAGCACACAGCTGGTATTGTGCCAGTGCCGTGTGCTGATAAGGCACTGGCATTGTACATCTCATGCATGTTGTGCCATGCCATCTGACACTTAAATCCACAAGCATAGGTAGGAATGCATTCCCACCAGAACACTTCATGCCATTAACAAGAGATCGAACCTGAATGTGAGTGAAACTCAAACTGGCTCTGGCAATTAATTGAGGGGACTTGAGCTAAGATCAACATAACGACAGCATATAAAATGTAGAATTACCTTATCCAACATGCTTGTAACCTCTGTCACTGGCAACGTGACAGCGGCAAAAACAATGTTGCCAAACTTCCTCTTTTCTGTATCTGGTGTTTTATATTCACCCTTTGCAACATCTTTCAGCTGCCCTAGGACTTGTTTCACTGCCAAGTCAAAGGGAACCTGGAATACAAAATGTGTTAGAAGCAAAAAATGGTTTATCTAGAACAGACAGGAAATCAACAATATAATTATTTAACTTAGAGACTTTTACGATCAGAAGTTTCAATTTTTTTTTATTATTTTTTTAAAATTTTTACATCCTAGATAACAGGAACATTTCCAGTTACAAAGTTAGGCTACATACGATAGATGCCATTTGTATACTCTTGCTTAATTAGTAGTTATTGATATGAAATTTCATTGGAAAGTAGCTCATCTCCACCCCACGCCAAAAAGAAAAGAGAGAGTAAAAAAGGCAACCGACCTCCCAAAAAGGCAATTAAAATATGTGAGGTCAAACTTCAATGTGGATTACACAGATCTTAGATCATCAATATTTCAGACTAACTTAAAAGGTAGCTTCAAGCTATTTCTCGATATCTGCATCCTATGGTTTTTCCCATCTTTGTTCAGTCAGCTCATATGAGGGGTCCAACACTTGGTGTTTCTGCTCTAGCCGACACTGCAGTTACCCAATTTGTCATGAATTATTTTTCTTTAACCACCACTCTGTCCCATAAATTACTCATTTCTACTGCAATTCTCCTAGCTCTAGGACATATCAATCTGTGCATACTTCCCATCCTGCAGAACTCATCTAATGCTCATGAGCCGACCTCACTGCCAAATAGTTTGATTCCTATGATAAGAGCAGCACTTACAATCGTTCTATGTATCAGAAGTGCTTTATAACAATAAGATGGGTGCACATCTTGAGATCTCATTACATATTTAAATAGTAGCAAAAACAGGAAACAGAAAAATGAAAGAAACAAAAGAAGAAGCAAAAGTTAATCTTTAATTTCATATTGAGTTCACAAAGCCAGAAAAAACAAACTGAATACTTCTACATGTATCGATTTTCAATGTCCACCAGCTTTATATGGATTTAATATCATAATGATCTTTTCCTCGAATCATAAACAATGTGAGGGATATGAAATTGGACAATTAGCTTAAATTTTGGGTCAAAAACTCCATTGAAGGGATAAGGTGAGGAATAGTCACTACCTGAATAGAATTGAGGTAATCAGCATTTCCAAACAAAACTTCACGCAATCTTTTTTCCCATCGAGCCCATTCTTTTGCATATGAGCCTTTCACAGGTTCCAGTCTATGTTGCCATTGTTTTGTTAGTTGATATTTAATAAGTGAAACATGAAAAAAATTAAGGAAATACATTAAAATTAAAAATCTATGTCAAGCCATACTATAACAAATAGATTTATATTTCCAATAGCAACCACGTTGCAGATACAGAGATAAGAATTGCTGCATGACATGTCAATATAAATATAGACGATGAACAAGAAATTAAAACATTGTTTTTAAAAAAAAATCAATTGCAAAATATGGCAAATTCTACAATCCTTTGAATTAACAATTTTCCCTTTATCAGTAAAAGGAAAATTCACACTGATGTTTTTGTCTCAAGCGTGGTAAAACTTCCTATAGGCAATGTTGTCTTGTAAAGTTAAGCTGCTTTGGATAGCAAATGATCATAGATGCATCAAGCCAAGGACCTAATAGGAAGTGTCAAACTAGTAGTTCTTAGGATCTGCCAAACACAGCTTACATCATACGACATTCTGCATAATGAGCTAAAATGAAAGGCAAAACTGGGTGGTAAAGGATATGCATAAGTATTGCCATCAACATCTATCCTCCAACCATAAATTTAATGAGATGTTTTACCCACTTCTACCATCACATGTTCACTTCTGCATGTTTCCCTCTTTCAATATCTCCTTTTTTTGACATTTCCCTTGCTGCCATTTACCATCTTCTCGTCTACTAGACTCCAAAGTGCAAGAACAAGACCTGGCCGACCACTCAAAAGGGACATACCATGTACATAGAAATAAAATGTATCCTTCCCTTCATCACCAGGAAATAAAAATTATTAGAGATATAAATTCAAACACTTGAAAATATATCCCCTTGCCCGGGTTATGTTCCATTGGAATGTTTCTTTTGGTTGGAATAAATGGGTGAGATCTCGAACTCAAATGGACATGGTTGTGCGTGTGGATTCTGGAAGACGAAAGGAAGAGTATCGGTATGAAGAAGGGATTAGAATTTAAATGGTGCTTTTCTTTCAACACGTATTCTGTATATTGATCAGTAGATTACCTACTAACAGAATTTAGTCTTTATTTTCCCATTAGCTTCACAATCCATATTCAGATTTTGTCTTTCTTAAGTATTTTTCTTTCTAGCTCTTGAAACAGGGAAACAGTTTGTTATCTGTTTTTTCGTAGCATCATAGTACATTTTTTGTGTCAAGTAGAAGGGTGTAAATAGGGGAAGCTTGATACCATCATTTTTTCCCTCATGTAGTCAAAAGAAAAAGGAGATTGCAAGAGGGAGAGAGGGCTGATTAGCAAAGCTTTATATTTCACCCTATTTGGTGGTGTGGAAGAGGGGAGCTGGTGGGGTGCATTCTGTCTGCTGAAAGAAGGGAAGTGATGAGATGGGATGCAACAGAGGCAGGTCATACACAGATGTCTCGGTTGCAATGTGATGTGAGCAAGTTCAATTGAAATGTTTGGGGATATAATAGATAGCATGTAAAGACTAACATAGTTACCGTAGTTTAGGTGGCTGCTTAGGACCCATCATCCACTATAATAAACCACATGACTTGGCTGTATCATCCATCAAAAAGAGGGTTAGGTTGGAACTTGAAGCAGAATAAAAGATCATCAGGTCGAAATTCATTTCTATTGCTTTCAAACAGGTTTGGCCAATGGAATTAACTCCTCCAAATAATACCAAAAAGCCTGAGCTGATGTAGTGAATGATCGAGAAGATATGGATGGGTAACCAGGCTGATGCTCTCAAGGATCATGCTCTCCTCTCTCTCTCTCTCTCTCTCTCTCTCTCTCTCTCTCACACACACACACACACACAAGCCCCCCCCCCCCAAAAAAAAGCCACACCTGCCATGCACCTCTTCCTCTTTCCAATCGCACAAGCCTCCCACTACCTTGAAAAGACCAGGTCAGATAACTATCAATTCCCTCTCCCTCTTCTCTTTCGTGCATCCATTCATTTCCTCTGGATACATTGAATGAAATATGACTGGAATCAACTCAAAGCTATGCTTCCTCAACAATCTCGATCTAAAACAGCTTTCATGAACCATTCTCCTGCATTTGAACCCTCAACCTAAAAATAGTCCCATATCTTCCATCATGTTTCTTATCAAGCACAATGCTGGATCTTTCAAGTCTTACAGATTCAACAGAAAAAAGGAAAGCTAAGAAAGAACAAACAACTAACTTGTACGAAACAATCTCCCAGACTTTAGTTCTATATACACTTTTACATGCATGTCATAGGCTAAAAAAGGTTCTATAAATTAAAAAATTTAACATGGTCAAGTGCTGTTACAATGCTTATCTTCTGTCAAGTCTTACTAACATCCTAGGATAGATTTTGATAACAAATTTACTCCCTAACATGCTTTCTTTTTTCCTTCTCTCCATAGGGTACTTGGGCAAGATTTCATAAGTGTGTTTCTTCTGAACATTCATCATCCAAGGCTCCTTGCATCTTTCACCAGATTTTATATGAATCTTATAGAGTATGTCATATTCGAAAGCTTCATGCAGCATTTATGGTCTCAAACAATGAGCTCAGGCTTTGCTGCTCAACATCGATATAATTGTACTAAAGCCAATTCTTAGATGTTTATTCGATTGATACTCATTAAGTTGTAGTATTCCTCTTATATGTTGATAATATCATCAGCCAATGCATTAAATTTTCATGGCCTTTTAGTCTTTGTTACTAGGATTTTTCTTCTAGTTACCAGCCATAGTGGAAAAGGATTCACACCTTTATGGGCAAGCATATTGCTAGGGTCCTTTCGAGTTTCTTTCAAAGGATGAATCATGGTTCTTTTAAAGGAATCCCAACTCAGACAAATTAAATTTCAAATGCATGCTTATATCTTCTGATACCACCGACCACTGGTTTATAATTTAAGCTTAATAAAGCATAAAATATTTTGAGAAATGCAAGAAGCAGAATTAGGAGACATGGCAGAGACATAGATCCAGGTGGGTTTGTATTTAGATGGACTGCTTGCACCTACAAAGCATGTTTCTTTTGGAGGTTGTCTGTGTCATGTTTTGGCATAACAAATGATTGATGTTTCTCTTCTTTATTTTCTTTTAAGTAACATAAACAATACCATATTTACTTTGTTCACTATCTTAAACACAAAGGATGAACATACAAGAAAATACCAGAGACAAAAAAATACAATGCATTGGTCATGTGATGAGTTGGGCATGTTGGTTCCCCTTCACATAAAACATGAAGGAGTGTGTGAACTATGAAGTAATAACATAGAAAATGTGCTATTTACGAAAATGAATATGATGATTGCCATAAGTTCATGTATAGAACAAAAACATGCAAATCTACAGCCGAACACAAGCAGTTCATGTTCAACCATTTAGCTTAAAGCCAATTGTAAAATCTTGCTTGTTCCCTCCTGGACCTATACTCATGGCTTACCACATCTCAACAGGATATGATATGGTACCTCTGTTGCTAGAAATGTAAGGACAATAAAACTTATCCTATGTTCATATACTTCAGCAAATAAATATATCATCAAGGTTTTAAATCCCATGGGACGAAGGTGTCTCGGTTTCTCTATGAAATGAGACGCCCCGGTATCCCATCTCATCTTGATAGCAGTCCCAATCATGCATCCCGGTAGATATCTTCCATCTTTCCCCCCTTCTTTCCTTCCTTTTCTCTTTCTTCTTTTCTTTTTTCCTCTACCTTCCTTTCTTTCCTTTCCTTTTTATTCTCCCTCCCTTTCTTTTTTTTTTCATTTTTTTATCTTTCCTTCCTTTCCTTCTTTCCTCTTTCTTCTTCACTCCCTATGTGGATGGGTTTTAGAGTCCTAAACCCATCCCGATCCCGTTTTCTCATAGAAACTAGATGGGACGGGGGGACGCTGGGATGCTCCCCATCCCATAGGGATGTAGAACTTTGTATATCAGCCATGGAATGATGAATATAGAAATAAATGTGCAAAATAATTTGGATGCTACTTTGCATGGAAGGATGTTACCACATGCTATATAAAGACTAGTGCATTCTTCTGCAAGACTTCTTAAGATTGGAAAATACCTTCCATGCTTGCTAGTGTGAAGTCTAAAAAGATTTATGCCTTCCTCCAGTATAGCCTTCACAGGATCAGGTAGTGGATTTCTATAAAGAACAGAACAAAACAATATGGTAAATACCAATAGGAAATATTGTGGGAGCGATGCCACTTTGGTAGATAAGTATTGTTGTGCATTGACATTCTTTTATATCTTAAACTGTCATTAAACATCAATATATCCATGGCAATGAAGAAAGTTGGATGTAAATAAACAAGTCATCTGAAGGAAATAACCAAGTCGGACATAAATATACAGCTTACAAGTAAATAAACAGTGAAGACATGTATAACTGAAGTTTAGATAATTGGTGCCCAATCTGTGATGTAACCACCACACATGCACGAAGGACCGAGAAGAAGAGGTCGATGAGAAGAGAAAGAAAAGAGTGAATTCAGTGACACCAAAATTTTAGGGATACTTGAAAACATTTAAAACCTGATGGATAAGAGCAATTCATCCAAACAAGCCCCTAATAGAGTGAGAGCACAAAAAATGATAGCAAGCGAAGCTAATAGCAAATTCCATCAAAGTTGACACCATGAAGTGAAAGATTTTTTTTGTTAGCCAAAAGTTGGCACTTAAAAGTGATTTACAATCACAAAAACTTGTAAAAGCACAGTAAAAAGATGACTAGGGATTGAATTCAGGTTGCAAAGGGATGCCCACATGGCAACCCTTTTTTTTTTTGGTGGAATAGGATTTGGGATTGAAAACCTATTGCATGCAATGCATGCTCCAAGATTATAAATGTAACAGCAATCAGGAAGCGACCAGCAAATGCAATTCTCTGTCCTAGAAGATGCATGGCATTGGAATTTAAGGTACCAGGTATCAAACATGAGGAAAAATAACATATGATCCTAGAATTTGGATAATATTTGAGAGTCCCTTTGAGATACCCATTACAAAGTCACCAGAGAACAAATCACGGGTCAATAGGCTGTATACTCACTAGAACATAGTAGCATAAGTTAAAGATGAAAAACAGAATACAAAAACACAATTATTTATTTTAAAAAGATTTTCACCCAGAAAAGGAAGATTTAAATCTGCATTCTTTTTCTGCCTAGCCTTTCAATGTACATGACCATAGATGGAAGAGGTTTGTCTGCATTGCACCTTAAAAAAGAATAAACCTGTACCAGACCCTGGAACATTTGGAAAGATGCAGGTTCAGGATCAGACACGTCTTAGAAACTGGATTGGCTGCAAAAATGGACTGAACCCAGACATGATCTACTAGACAGCTATTCAAGAGAGTAGCATCAATCTGTACCAACAAATTACTTTTGTCGATGGACACTTTAAAAAAAAAAATAGTTGCTGACATAAACAAGTTAGCTGCTGACATGGGTTCACAATGAACAGGACTTCTGTGATATACTGTAGCACGGATCAAGATTCCAAACCAACTCATCTGACTCTGCAGTCCTAGGTGCATATTGTACGCCAAATACATATAGATGCTTCAATAATTCACTGAACGCATCCAATATCCTTGCAGATACTCATTGACAATATAATACCACTTTACAGACTTTGAGAAATCATAGGTGAAATTACCAGCAGGCCCATTAGTGAAAATGCCTTAAAAAACTGAACCATCAGAACATGCAAAACAGAAGTGTTACTTTACCTGTCAGGCTTGAGCAAAGGCATCTTGACCAATGAGCCAAAACGTTCATATAATTCACTCTCAAATTCTCTGCGATTCTGGAGAAGCATGGCCAGAACAATTAGGATAAGATTAAATGAGAATTTACTTCAACATGTATTCACACCATAGCAGGGTACGTATAGTGACCACATGCCTTGCCATCATAAAGGTGGTAAAACATTAGCAGAACATAACCAGCATTTGGAGATGCCTTGTCAAGATTTCCCTTTTACAAATACCGCAAAAACAAGCATAAGACAGCTGAGTGGCAAAAGTCAATAGGCAATTCTTGTCAATTACATTCATGAGATTAGCAGAGTTTGCAAATACCGGATGATTTACTCGTTGAAGAACACGAAATATAAAAACAGCCAGCGCATCAAGAGAAAATGGATTTGAATCAGTTCCTGCACATTCATACAAGTCATAATTCTCAACAATGTTCCCTGTATATGTTTGTATTGAAGTATGTAGCATACCAATAGTACCTACCTTGGGAAAGTTATATGCTATTTCTAGTTAATATTTGACAAATGAATTTATTTTACTGAATGTCATGGAGGAAATACACGTGGACTCGAAAACATCAGCTGTAGCAATGAGGTCTCTTTTATGACAATATTTGATTTTATAAAGAAAACAAAACTCTGTGAAGGACAAAGGCAATCACTCCTGTAAGACTTCTACACCACTTATAGATGATGCTCTTGAAACACGACTCAGAATACATAAAATTGATAAAACCACAAAATGTACACATATGTAATTACACAAGTACATGTATTTGGGTATGCATAACAGGCATTGTGTTTTAAAGTGGCTAACTTGTTTATATTATATGCCTTCAGAAAAAATGCAGCTCCCCACATAAAGCCTTGCATTATTCCATTTACATCTAGAGTCCTTCCAGTAGCAAGGCAATCTTAGAGGGCTGTTTCACATAAGCTTAAACTACAATATAAGGTTGAATTTTTTACCTGCCAACTAGCTTTTGGGTTTCATGACAGCTTCCTCTCTTGCTCAAAGTTGCCTTGCCTAGAAAGCTAACACTGATTCAAGGGGTTATTTATCTGGTTAAAAGCTAATTATGAAACATCCTTATAACAGGAAGGTTCATTTTTAAATTCATGGAACCAACTCTAGCTAGCTTGGGCAAGGCTTATCGACTAAAGTATATAACATGTTTGGGTGTCTATGTGTTTTCATGCATGTACATAAATATGTAGGAGCATTGGTTGTCATTAATTCTAGTCATATACAATCAGATTTAACAATGCTAGCGCATAACAATGTTCTTCTAATATCTTGATTAATTCCAATCCTCAAGCAAAAAAATAATGATTCAATTTCAGAATATGGTTACTAAATCCATCAAACTCAGATTTTACATCTATTAAAACAGTTGTGATCCTTGATTTTTTACAATAAGGATCTCACTGTTATGGACAACAGTAAATAAGCATAAGGCGAAAGAAAGTGTAGAAACTTAAAGAGTTTTTGATATTCTGCAAGACAGTCTTGAATAAGCTCATGAAAATAGGAAGATTAACCTGCACGTAAGATCTAATGACAGGACGTTAAAAAAAAGATACGATTCTATTCTTTAACAGTAAAGAAGTGTTTTTATATTTAAACATCAGCTGTAGAGTTGAATGTAAATTTCAAAGCCTGAAATACCACAAGGCCAGCTTAACAGAAGAACTTAAGGAAATCAAACAAAAGGAATAAATGATCAGAATGGCTAAACTTAATTGCAATTGCTAAATAATAATAAGAAAACCTTCAGATTCTGGAACAACAGGAACAGCAGAGGCTTTTGTGCTCCGACACATGTCCTCAATCTGGAATATGACAAATATCCGTCAGTTCCTCCTCAAAATTATAAAGGAGCATATGACACCACAGTTTATAAAGAGAGAAATAAGCATTTATTTAAAACAGGAGACAGGACATTACCTGTCTCCACACCTCTTCATTTGGAGCATTTTTGTCAGCTAGGGTTATGGCATATGGTTTCTTCCTACGCCCATCAGCAACTTTTTGCCAGTACCTTCCTGCAAAGATTCAAGCGCTTCACAAATCAGACTACGGATATGGGTTTTGAAGAAAGACTGTTGGCCTTTTTAATTCATCAATCACTAGAAGTGTAGTTAATAAGTATCCAGAAAGGTAAATGATGAATGAATGAGTGTACATATGCACACATGTATCTCTGTGTGAGCGCCCATGTGCATATGCATATGCATATGCATATATTTATATGTTTTATATGTATCATAGCATGAACAAGTGTATTTCTAGTCACAATGGGCTTAAATCAAAGATTAGCAATAGGATTATATCCTTTTATGCTAATTTGTTGAATTTTATGCTAACTTGGCGAACTTATTGCTAATTCTTTGAGAAGATATACCATGGTGCATATTATTTGCGGATGGTAATGCATTGGTTAATAAGAATGGAACACCATGAAATGTTTAATTGGATTTATGCAAGAAAACATTAGTGAAAAGGCTTAAAAATCAATAGAATTAAAAAAGCATATACATAAAGAAATTCTAATGAAAATAGAAGCAAAAATAACAGACTAGTCAAGGAAGATGGACAAGATATACCGTATAGTGATACATTTGTGGTTCGGAATACCAATATAAAACAATGTAAAGAGAAAGAGAGAGGACACAAGCTGGTTGCATGAAGTGCTTATAGGATATTGTGCAATTGACATGTACATTGGTGACTTTGGAAAAATTTACAAGATGATGTTAAGGCTCGAATATTCAATGACTCAAATAGTGCACACCAAAAAAGCCCAAGAACACTAGTTGGATTTAGAAGCAACAAGAATGTCAAGATGGATGTGTTGAAAACTAAAGTGAGAAGAGTGAAAAATGAGTACTTTAGAGGAGAGATAGGCATCACACAAATTAAGGACAAACAAAGTGATCAAGAATTAAGAGATAGTATGTATGTTCAATGAAAACCTAAGGGGGCTCTAGATAAGGGATTCAATATTTGCTGCAGGATTAAGGAAGTTGAGGGAAAGAACTGTGGCAACATGGACAAAAACTGTGATAAAGGAAACACAAAACTTGAAATGACATCAGAGGCAGCTCCAAAAAGGAATGCTGGCTGAATGAAGATTCATGAAAACCATGGTTGGTTGGATGAAGCTTGATGGTTATGGTGATATGTACACACATTTATTATGCCCATCCAGTCCATTGTATTGGCTTGACCATGCCTGCCATGACGTTTACCATGCAAAATAAGGCTAGGCTTTGTTTACAAACTTACAATCCCTTATTCCCAGAAAGGCAACCGCTGAGCCTAGACTTGGGCCTTAGAAAAAAATTGAGCTAATTGGCTAGGACACGTAAAATGCAAAACAATGCTTGGGCACATAGGGCACAGCAGTGATGTAGACCAGACATCTGACGCAACCTCGAGAAAATCACAGAATCAAAGTCCTACAAGTCTGGAAAGAGTGAAAAAAGGTTATACGTTAAAAATGATGGTGAGAAGCATCGGACTGTACTGGTCCATAGCTGGTTTTATAGTACTAGACAGGTAGGTACACCCTTAGGACTAGGGTATGCTCCCTGCACTGTGTCAATACCAAGGGATATATGGTATATCGGCACTCAGTACAGCCCGTAACAGTTGGGTGCTGGTATGGGTATTGAAACCGGCACTTAAAACCTTGAAAAACTTATCAACAAGCTAGGAAAATTCAAAGAGAAATTTGGAATGGTAGAATAATACTTAGATATGGATTCTCATACAATTTGGGATGCAAAAATCCTATTTGAGAATATCAAAAACCCCCAACATGGTTAAGTGTACAAGCACTCAATTTAAGGAGTTGATACTCAACACACAGCAGATCATCTAAAATGCATGCTATACCATATAAAAGAATGCAACATTATGCAGAGTGAGTTAAGATGAAAAAAATTTATAATATTTATTGTTCATAGTCGCAAATGTAAAACTTAAAGTCTTACACCTTCATATAAAACTCCAGAATACATAACTCCATGTAAAAACTAATGGAAAAGAAAGTATGCTTTTTTATCTGTAAAGGTTTTTTCTACTTGAAAATTTTCCATAAGTTTAGCTAGATTTGTGCTCCTTAGATGACTTATTCCTATGTTTCAAGGGCCACTACTGCATGTGACAATATACACTGGATGGTTTAACCAGGAAGAGAGAAGTGGGAAGTAATTGAAAGGCTACTTATAACACAGTTCCCAGAGGACTGGGTACCAAAAATCAGTTTTTAAATGGAAAATGGCACATGATCTAGGGATGAATTTGTAAGTTTAGCCTTACATGCTATACTGGAAGTTATCCAACCTGTCTATATAGCCGTTTCTCCCAAATGAACATGTTTTTACCCTTCAGACATCTACAATTGGGCATCCAAACCCCAGAAGCAATGTAACAGTGTAGTCAGTTTGTTCCTTGATCTAACTCTCCTTCATATCATAAAACACAGCTGATGCATGTCTTTGTGACTCTCAAAAGCATTTGTTTCGTAGCTCACAAATGAACATTAAACATTAGGACTCTGATGTATTTTCCCTTCCCAATTTGCCAGAACAGGATATTGAAATTTTATCACATCATAATAAGCTAGAAAACATTGACTATACATATTCATGAAAAATAAAAAATATTTAATATAGTGATGAATATTGTGACTGCATGCATAACTTAAATTTTGTCAAATTTTGCTGGACCGGGAGAGAGTGCATAATACGTTTGGATGCTTCCTTCTGCATTGTGCGCTTGTGCATATGAAACATGCAGAGGTCAGTCTGAGTATGCAGGAGCTAAATAATAACTACGTGGGACACCAAATCATACAACTTGAGAATGGCACGGAATATGCAGGTAAATTTATGAAATATAAAACGTTAAAAAGAAGGAACAACAGATATCTTACTGCTTAACTACATTACCAAGAAATCATCAAAAACAATTAACCAACATACATCATATATACCAAAATCATGAGGACCATGGATGCTGAACTGACCTTTAATAAGATCACCCATCAGGCTATGCACAGGGCGGTCGTCTCCAAGGCCATCTGGTGTGTTCAAGATTTCTTTGCATAGAGCTGACTTAGCACAGCCTGGTATACCTGAAAAGAGAAAAAAAAATCAAATATATAATAGTGAAACATCTCTAATCATAAACTTACAGTTTCGGAAAGAAACTAATACAATTCTGCACAATAGAATAGAAGGAAATCTTTCAGAAGTAAATATCCAAAGAGAGAGAAATGAATAGATATATAGTTAGGCATAACATAGACAACACTAACAGCAAGAAATCTAACAAGCAAGTGTTGATGTA
Source organism: Cocos nucifera (assembly GCA_006176705.1). Taxonomy (NCBI): domain Eukaryota; kingdom Viridiplantae; phylum Streptophyta; class Magnoliopsida; order Arecales; family Arecaceae; genus Cocos; species Cocos nucifera. Next base: position 1,204,327 of record QRFJ01000048.1, read on the forward strand.
CAACCAAGAATTCTCAGATCTGACAAACTCATTTAGAAAAAAAAATTATCTCATTTTATTACAGGAATAAATATTAGCAGAGGACCTCAATTTTACCCTAGGCTCTATATGAAACTTAAGGTTATAAATCAGATGCATGACATTGGTCTAATTCTCAAACCCCATGAAACAGCTAAAATCAAATAATAAGATGAATGATTAATGAGGCCTATTTTTAAAGGTATCCACCCATCCTTCACTGAACCATGATATACAGCAGTAATCACATCTGCCTGAACACAAGATATTGTAACAGTCTTCCAAGTTCCAAACACCACTGCAGTCAAACATGTCTCTCACTTGCAAAGTTCAACAGAATCATTAATCACTGGCCAAATCCCTTGCTCCAATGCCAAAGTAATGCTATCAAAATTTAGTAACATCATGACATACTCAAGAGGCACACGCCGGAGCGCCCCTGGGGATTTAGGATACAACAGAGAAAGTTCGGGGGATGCGGACAAGATCTGAAACAGAATTCATCTATAAAACAAAATAAGATACTCAAAATCAGAATAAAAAACAAATTGTAAGGAAAAGGATTAGAAAATAAGCTTTAACAGTCCCACTTACAAAATTTTTATTTAATCATAATGTCCTAATTCCAATTTTATCCCCTGCAGCCCTTAAAAAAATATCATGCTAAAAAGTTTAAGTCTGGATTTCTGCATCACACAGCCATCACCTCTTCTTGTCCTTTATGGCCATATACCTGTTAACCTATATATTGCAGACTAGTCTTATGCTGTCTCCTTAATGACTGAGAAATTTAAGATTCAAACATCTTTCAGCCATCCCTTTTGCTGTCTACAGCCTTTGCCTTTCACTATATTATAACTTCCATCTAGCTGGCTTTTGCATAGTCAAACCTCAATTAACTCTTGAAATCACCAAAATAGCATTTTTTTGCTTGAATGTATACTAATAGCTGCTAAATGTCACATTCATTCAACAAAAAACACTGGTGCAAAGTGATACTAAATATGTCAGGCACAGAGAGATGGCAAGCTAATTCTATCATTCTATGGCTTATCACCCCAATGGATCAGCCATCACCCTGAGTGCCTGGTCCCTACAAGAGAAAATATTTGTATTTTGTAGTCTTTCCAATAGCAAATATCAAAATAATAGTAGTCTTGATTTGAATCGATAAAGTAGCATATTGTACTAACTTGTTACCTTTGCAGTTGTACATACTGCTTGAAATTGTACCAAAAAATTTAAGATGGAATGTTTTGTGTCAGATGTAAGGAATTTACCTGGAAAGAATACAATAAGACCCTCATCTTTGGGAACTGCATCTTTAACTGTGGGAGTTGGACTTAAAGGTGCTACATCTCCCTCAGGATGAAGATCACCCTCTTCATCTCTATCTCCCTCAATTATAGCTAAGAAACTTTCAGCCCTAACTAAGTTACCAGCAGATCCTACCAACACCTGATTTTGCAGACTACGCCTAGCATATTGCTCAAGGAAAGGCTCAGCTTCAGTAAGATATGTTGATGACGACAACTGTTTGTTCCCATATTTTCTTCGAATATAGACAGCCCTGCACATTAAAAAGAAATGTTGATGACGATAACATGTGCATATTTGAACAAGCTTCTTAGACAAATTAAAGAAAATATTGGACCTATATAGGAAGCAAACTTATTTGAATAAACGGACAAAATGACTAGCATTTACCATTCATCCAACATTTTGCTAAGCTCCCTCTGCTTACCAGCTGATGTTCCCCAATTTTTCATTTGCCTATCACAAATAAAAGGATTATTTTCCAAATGTTAATACATATTGCAGAATAAGTTAATAAAATAAAAGCATAACCACTAATCAGGAGGGTTTTGAAAAATATAACCAACCATGTCCAATGTAAGAAAGAATAAATTACTATTTTCTTCTTTGGTTATTCTTTCAGATGTAATCTTAAAACTCAAGAATTATGACCCTTAGATATCGACATAAGCAAATCAGCCTTTTTCACCTTGCAAATAAACAAAAAACTGAGAGAGAGAAGCCCAATTAGAACTCATGGGAAAAAGATATCCAAGTGTGAATACCTTCTCTTTAATTAATCAATTATATAGAAATAGGGATGAGCCAAAAGGCAAGTCTGACAGAATTTAAGAGGGGTGGACTTATTAGGGAGGTACTCCTACGGATTATTTTATTTGTACACATTGTTGGCAGAAACAAAGGCATAACAACTAATACTATATGCATCAAAAAGGTTGCAAATACAATCTAAAATGAAAGAATTAAAACAATTAAGGTGGTTTGTTCTAAAATTAGGGTATAGCAGGAAATGAATACATTAGAAGAAGCATAGGAGTTGCACCAACCAAGCATGGAGTATTGCAGATGTAATAAAGATTGGACAGGCAAATGAAATGAAAGACTTCCGAAGGCTCCAATCAAAAGAGAGAACACAATTTACATTGATGGATCAAATACAAGAGGATGGTCTACAAAATGGATGAAAGTTATAAGGATGGAGCCCGTAGAAGAAACATATGTTAAAACAAGCTTTCAGTTGACATAATATCCAAAGTCACAGTCTTGCACATCACTAGAATCAAACACATATTTTGATCATCTAATGTTTGAACTATGTTTGAATACCCTATCAAAGTTCATATTGACCAAGGGTGGACATGGCACATGTGATATCAAGGATCATGTTGATAAAACATATTGACAGGTAGGCTTAGATGCACCTCAAACACCCTTGGTACAGCATTTTTTGGCCTTCAATTTCTAGGTTTGGAGTTTTCTATGACGTTTTCTTGTCCTAGTGCAAGTTTTTGCAAGAAAAGGCAAGATTGTCAACTACACTAATCATTGTTTTCTGTGCATACTGAAAGCCAATATGCACGTTTATCATATAAATCATGTAACATGGAATCCAAACTACATGCAAAACATATAGATGTTAAGATTAGCTTTTGAAAACAATTAGAAATCATAGATCTAGCATACAAAGGATGTATTAACAGTTACAACCAGCAGACCGATGTACATTAAAGGAGTCTATAAGTAGCATTAATCATTTGACTAGAAAACAAAGATAGAAACAGGGTAAATTACAATAATTGCTGGCTAAAGATAAACAAGGCTCTAGGATAATAACATCCAATAACAAATTTTAGCTTCTTAACTAACAAGAATATACAAAATGTTGTTAGTTTAGTCATAGTTTGCTTTTCACTAATCATGGGAGGTACTGATTGTAATGTGCTTCAGTCAACAACTGGAGTGACATCTTGTTTCCATATCCAAAAAATTCTTCTGTTCCAAAATTATAGTTAGAACTGAACCTCTAACACCACTTGTTTAGGGGTTTTTATATCTTTGCATGCTTATGTTGAACTCATTGGTGGAATCAAGGTTTTACGTCCTAGCGGGATAGGAGGCGTCCCATCCATCACATCCCATTCCTCTCAGAAAACGGGACCGGGATAGGCTCGGGACTCCGAAACCCATCCATGCAAGGAGAGAAAGAAAGAGGAAAGAAGGAAGGAAAGATGAAGAAAAGAAAAAATTGAAAGGAAAGAAGAAAAAAAATGAAAAAAAAAAGATAAGAAAGGAGAAGAAAAAGAACGAAAAAAGAAGAAGGAAAGAAAGAAAGGTAGAGGAAAAGAAAAAAAGAATGAATGAAAAAAAAAAAGAGAAAAAAAGAAAGGAAAGAAGAAGAGAGAAAGATGGAGGATGGATATCTACCGAAATGCATAACCAGGACTACTGTCGGGACGGAACGGGACAGCAGGACGTCCCGTTCCATAGAGAAATCGAGATATCTATCCCACAGGATTTAAAACCTTGGGTGGAATATGTGAATCCTTTTGATTTCTTTTATTCTCTAATAGTCTCATTCACTGATGTTGACTTATGCCCTCAAGGTCTGTCTTGCTCTATCCCCCCCCACCTCTCTCTTGGAGGCTTGAATAGATTTGAAGATTTTCTCAATATAACTATTTGTCATTTATTTAATTGCTATCTTTTTTAGTCTTCAAGAGAACTTATATTTGTTTCTACTATATTATTCAAGCAATGAAGATAATGTTTCTGAATAGATTCTTCATTTCAAAATGGTGTGTAACTAGTTAAGTATTTCAATGGATTTATGCCTGTTTCAAAGTCTTCATAATCAGTGTATCCACAGATACCATTTTTCTTCTTCCTCGTTTCCATTTCAAATGGTGGAAAGTAAAAAAAACAAGGTGAAAAGAAAAAGCATTCTGAGTAGTATCTTGGAATACCACTTGGTCCACAAGTGATTCCAGTCTAGTTTAGGCGAACTGACCTTCATCCCCACCCAAACCACTCATACAGATCGGTTTGAGTGGTTCAAGTGTGGTTCCGGCGGTTCTTACCTGGACTAACCCTAGCTGTACCAAGAGTGGCTTGGTTCAGTACGAACTGAGAAGCACATGTCAAATTGAGCAATTCATTAGTCCTTGTGCAATATAATGTCTTATACCCTTGATTAGTATTATCCTAATATCATAGTCATTACAAACAAGACTTTTATGAACTACTTAAGGTTGTATGTCGTTCTAGTTACAGTTAACAACAGTAGATTACAATATGTTGAAGTTGGATATAGGTGACAGACACTACAAAATGGAAAGCTCGGAGTTCCTTGCATATACTATGGTAGAACACTTAACTATGTGGCATAAATCCATGCCCTTATTGCATTCATTGGAAGGATAAAATCTGGGAGGCCACAACTCTACAGAACAACCAGGGAATTTGTGATGCTAGATATAGACCTAGTTCAGTAGCTCTGGTTTGTAAGATTTATGCTATGAATTGGTTTGCGGACAGTTCTCACAGACATCCTTTTCTCTTGATCATCAAGGTCTTTCTAGTATTTGTAGGATTGATTAGAAGTTGCTTGTATTGATCATAATGAGGTCATACATGATTGCTAATTTTATATCAATATAATATACAATATGTATTTCAGCATATCTTGGAGAGAATCATTACTTCTCGTGGTCTTGGTAACTTCCACAAGCATCACCAGATAAGTTTAATGATGCTTGCAGGAATCAACTAGACATGCTTTTTATGGTTCAACATTCTTTGATGAAGAGATGCAGAAACCAAACAATACAAAAGAAACAGAATAACACAGTAATATAATGACATCAACACAGCTAGATTGAATTTCTGAGAAATATATCTAGCAAAATAACTTGTTAAAGAGAGAACTGCATAACCACTTTAAATAGAAATAGAACAGCAAACTCCATGTGTCACTATCAAGATGGTTAAGTGTGCAAGAATGGCATACATACCTTAAGTAGTAAGTTTTATAAGCCCATGGACCATCTTTAAAGAGTATGGACAAACCATTTCGAATCAAAAATGTCCTCAACTGTGCATTATAAATAAATAATTAACAAACACACTAAGTTTTTTTTTTAAAAAAAACTGACACCCAACTGAAGCAACATTATATGCTTGCAAGAATGTTGTTCCACTTACCAAGCATCACACTGCAAGCTCAAGATTTTGGCATAGCAAATAATGATGAAATAATTCTCACATATAGCTATAGAAATGAACATATGACATGCAAAGCTAAACTTGGTTTCTCCCTAATCAGCCTTATCATTTGATCTAGGTACCTTAATGAAACAAGCTGTAACACTTAATAGAACAATTGGTTGAACAGGTAATAAAATATTCATAATGCACCCTCCCCACAGTTGGGACATGGGCTGATGGATGTGGTTATGGTATGATACCACAAATTAGTTCCCTGAATATGCTACATACAAAAAATGTTTTAAGTATTGGCAATTTAGTCTGATCCATTGTAGCAGAAGAAAACTATTTATCAACTTCGATAGTCTGTTAAGAGTCCAAAGAGTTTTATGTTTCAAAAATTCTTTTTGATCAACTGGGTCAGGGTCAAAACCTGATCAACAATATTTGGTTCCACAGTTCCACTCAAGACCTAAGGTATATTTTCTGAAAAAATAGAAGTTTAGATCTAAAATCAGGGAATTGTACAAGCCGACGTATAATCAATGGGGGTGGGTCTTTTTGGCCCTCCTCTTCTAGAAAAGGAAAATCATGTATCTTCAAGACATCCACTTCTTTTTTTTGTGAAATGAAACAGCACTCATATGGCAATAGCAAGGATCTAAAGCACAGCAAAGCCTTTCAAATCCTCAAGAAATTTCCTATGCAGCAGGTACACAGTGCAAAGCACATGCAGAAACAATGAATAAATCATTGAATTAGTCAAATATATGAAACTTCTAAATGCCTGTCAGCCATAACTTTTGTAAACAGCCAATACAAAAACACCTAGGTTATTTTTAATCCAGGTCAAAATCCCTTCTGGCATGATAAATGAGAATTGATTTTAACTTCACACGATTCGAATCAAGATGAAATAATCTGAAGCAATTACAGTTTCCATCAGATATCACCAACAACAAGCATAACTTGCAATAGCAGAATAAATGTAAACTTTGTCCTGCTGCAAGTATGTATTTCTCAATTTACAGAGTAGGAATAAACCATACCTTATACGTCAAAAATTTTAGTTTTATCATCACATTTGCATCCTCATTAGCTAGACCATCTGATGCTAATGTACTGGAATTGCAACTATCATTGATATTCTTTAATAGGGCATTGCTGTCTTTTGCAAGTTCAGTGGCCCTCTCTTTGTTTACCTTGAACAAGTTAATGTCAAGAAAAAAACCTAGCACCAAAAAAACAAGCACCAACTTTTCAAATAAGACTAACAAAGAGACAAACAGAACATGGTTGAAGATAGAACATTGGAACTCTATAGATAAAATTAAACATGACGGTCAAAATATTCTGGTAAACATAGGAGAAAGCACATAAAATGACAGAGTAAAGTTCCTTACCCCTGTACAATGGCCAGAGTCCTCGGTTTCTCCTGCACGGAGGGGAAAGAAAAGAAAGAAAAAAAAATGAAAACAAGGTTATACAACTCAAGGATAAAAACATTGACAAAATAGAAATCTTAAAATAGACAAAAAGGCTGGATCACATTTTGTTTCAAGAACACAAGGTGTATCATTTGATATTTTCAAGCAGACCTCATTTCTTGCTGATATTGCCGAAAAACAGAGTCACTATGGACGTGGATAACCATCTTAAAGTAAATATTGTCAATTGATAGGGAATCAATTTTGTGGTAGTTACAGTAACACTTGAAAGCAGCAGGAAAATGCCTTTGCCTCATCAAACGGATCATCTCCTGTTGTATTTTACAAATGAAAAGAACACAGGCCAACTTAGGTCACAAATTACAAATATTAAATAAACAATTAAAATCATTCTGAAAATAGCCACAGAAACAAATAATATAATAAGAACTGCATAAATTAAACTGTTACTGAGGCTAGTTAACATAAACTCAAAATAGAGGGCCCCATAATCGCCACATTAAACAGATGAATATAATTCTCAGACAATAATTGTAACATGTAACCACATATAAAACCAGCAAGGAAATATTCCTAAAAGTTCCCTTTGCAAATCCACTTATTTACTTAACTTAGTTCAACCAGTTAAATTTTGGTTTATTTAGCCACATTTTAATTATTTTGAGCAGCAGCCACTTCCTGGTAAAACCAACAAAGCAGGTTCTCTGTTTGTGTGTGCGTGCATGCATGTGTGCGTGTGCGTGTAGTGTGTCCACACACACACACACATAGATATATACATATATATGTATATATTTATATATGTATATGTGTATGTATGTATCTGTGTGTGTGCATTTGTACTTCTTGCCCAGCATCCATGAATCTGCTTAACTAGCAGCAAGGAAGTAGTGCAACAGCCATATCACTGCATTCATTATAAAAGCAAGCAAAAACAGAATATTTATCTTATTTTAAAGTTTCTTCACAGTATTGACGTCTTCTCCTTCCCAGAAATCCATATTCTATGCATGCTTGCCAAAACCAGAAGTGTGACTCTTGTTTGTTAGAAGCATAACTGCAATATGTTGGGATTTCAAGTACCAAAAGAATGCTATATGATTTTGAAGTAGATCATAAGCACATGTTTTATATATAAAATGATGTTGGGATGGCTATGTTAAACTGCCTGTATAACTCGTTTTGTGTAATTCATCAAAAAAACTGTATAATCATTTCTTATTATGTATAAACTCCATATTTATTAAAAAAAAAAAAATGTATACATGAATACATGAAGATTGCTCAAATCATTCAAAATTACATGTCCTTCAAAATAATTTTATATTTTTTTTATAACTAAGACTGTTAGAATTTTTATAAGTATCTTTGTATAACAAATTTAGAAGTATCATACTTCTCTTTCCATCCCTCAACATGAACAAGCTGCTATGTCTTCAGAGTCTGTATATTGATGCTATATGTATATCTGTATTTCCAACCACCATTTTCTCCTTAAAATTTGGGATCATCTTCTTAAAATCTGACCATGTAGATTGCATCCATTTGCTGCCAACATCTCCATGATAATTGTACAATATTTTCTTCATTTTAATGCCTTACAAGAAAATCCATTTTTACGGTTAAACTATTTCGGTTATTAGAGTTGGTTGTCAAGAAAACAGTCCATGCAGGTAAAATATTCAGGTTATCCTCAGTTTTGAAAAGCATCGGTATCATCTACAGTTATCTTTGGCTGACTCATTAGTGAGTTCTCTTGAATGCTGCTTGAGTCTTCATCAAAGGGGTGAAACACCAGTAACAATATCTATACTGGTACGGTGGTACCTTACTGGTACAGTATGGTGCGATCCAAGTCAGTACAATATGATACCATACAGACACAAGGTATGCCTTTTGGGGACAGCAAAGCAAAAATGGGTTAATGTACCATGTGTTGTTATAGGTTGGTATCAATGAGTCTACCAATACCTTACCAGTAAAATAATGTTATCACTGATATAGATAGGGATGTAAATTCTTGCTCTTCATATTGGAAAACTTTCAAGCAGCAAAAGAAGTCTTCAACATGACATGATCGTGCCTTGCATTCCTTTCCTTTGTAATCAACTACTTTTACACAACCAGGGAAAGGGCTGCAAGATTACATGATTATTCTTGGTCTTTCCTTCCACTAACATCCAATGGCAATACTTTTATATAATTATTAAGACTGACTAAATTTTGAAAACTCAGTTTCAGTTTCGGCTAAGCTTGTGGAATTTTAGTTTTGGCAATTTCAGTGGTTTCAACAATTCTGCTCCAAGTTTCAGAGTTTCATCAAAAAATTCAAAAGTTTGAAAAAACAAAAAAGCAAGAAGAAGAAGAAGAAGAAGAAGAAGCTAATAAACATCATTGCACCACATTTCAGGGTATGTCATGACATATCATTTCTTGATTGCATAGTTTCTACAATATTAGGCTGACTTCAATATTGTATATAAGTGAAATATATGTCTAGGTACGTAATTTACTGCTTGAGGTTCAGCTATTTTAAAATGCATTAATTTCAGTTTTAGTACAATCCATAAATGTTGAATATGGGTCAATATTTTTGTGTTTGAATGATTATTTAATCAAATGCATACATTTATTTCAAAAAATGTCATCTTTGTAAAATAAATGAAGAAATGATCCTTAACATTAAAATTGAACTTAAAAAGGCAAGTATGACTCATTTTAGTCAGTTTCAGATTTATTTTCAGTTCAGTCTAATCTGAAATTAATCCTTGTAGACTTGAAAACTTGATCGACAGTTTGATCGTGTTAGGATTAGAAAAAACACTTTCTAAAAGTAAAATGTTGGAGACCTACAATATAAATAATGCATCTGCACTAGAAAAGTGCTATTTTAGTATCATGTCAAATCTATGATGGAAAAATTGACTTTCATGAAAAAACATATTCAGTCCAAGGAATCAAACTCTTATATATTTGTTGACATGCCCCTTTTTAAAAGTTAAACTCTAATTGTAGAAATCAATCTCTCTATCGAAATGTACTTGGTTGTAAAGATCAAGGTAAAGCCAGTGTGCCTAGGACGCACGTGACGCCACATAGGTCATGCATCCCAGCCACACGGGTCATGGGTCCTATATGCACGGGTTAACTAGTTTTTGTTGATTAGTTATTTTTCTATCTCAGTTAGGAAAGTTTGATATTAATTTTGATTTTTGTGAACTTTCTTATTGAGAACTATTGATGTTATTATGAAAGTTAGTGGTTAGGGTTCTTCGAGTTAGAATAGGTCTTGGAATCCCACATTGAAAGGTTGATGAAAAGAGTCTCCTTGTGCTACTTTTAAATACCCCTTGTTGGTGCAGAATCTGATCGACGCCGGGACGAGCTCGAGTGGAGGAGAATGAGGTCGCCACTGGTGACCTACAAAACAAAGTCCCATCTGGAGTCAGTGGTGGTGGCTCCGGCAGGATCCTCTGACGATCAAATCAACTCTTCTGGCCAACAGAAATGGAGTGCTCAGACAAAAATTCGGCAGAATTTCGAGAAGGAGAAGAAAGCTTAGAAAAAATGTATCTGGAGGGTCCCTTTTTATAGACGAAGCTTGATTGATGGTGACAGCTGCAGCCGTCTGACAGCGGGCCGCTCGAAGCCTGGTGGAGTTCGGTACGGAGAGAAAGGTGTCGTCAGGCTGATGGTGACAGCCATACCGTTCGATAGCGGGTCGCTCGAGGCCTGATGGAGTCTGTTATGGAAGGGGCGCCGCTTGTAGCGTTGCCTGTGGCAGACTGATGGCGATCGTTCGTCGAGATTTAATAACCGTAGCTCTGAGGAAGCAAGCGTTGGTTGGTGGACTTCGACATATATCAATTCCAGAGGAGTTCGGACTCCTGAAGGGAATATGTCTGGAGGGAATTATCCGGGAGCAATCCGTCGGAGGAATCCGACTGAAGGAGAAGTCCGGAAGGAGTTCGGCTCCTAGAGGAGTTCGGCCGAAGAGGAAGTTCGGAAGAAGTTCGGCTCCCGTAGGAGTCCGACTGAAGGAGAATTCTGGAAGGAGTTCGGCTCCTGAAAAAGTCTGACTGCAGGAGCAATCTGGAAGGAGTTCGGCTTCTGTAGACGTCCGACTGAAGGAGAATTTTGGAAGGAGTTCGACTCCTGGAGGAGTCCGACTGCAGGAGCAATCCGAAAGGAGTTCGGCTTCTGTAGAAGTCCGACCGAAGATGTTTGGAAGAAGTCCGGCTCCTGAAGAAGTCTGACCGAAGGAGAAGTCTGGGAGGAGTTCGGCTCTTGAAAAAGTTCGACTCCTGGGGAGTTTGGTAGGAATTCGACTGTTGGGAAAGTTCGACTGGGGCTCGACCGCTGGGGAGTTTGGCCGGCTGAAGGAGTTCGGCTAAGATTTGGCCGTTGAAGCTCTTCCTTGATTACCGGTTGCATTGGGCTAAGCATCAGGCTGGACTTTGGCAGGAGCGGGATTTATCTCCAACAATAGTCCCCCCACTTCCGAGTTCGAAATTTGAAGGAAGGGAGTACAAAAAGGCGACTGCCGAAGTTCTTTTCCGGATGCTAGTCCCCCCCACTCCCGAGTTCGAAATTTGAAGGAAGAGAGTACAAAAAGACGACTGCCGAAGTTCTTTTCCGGACTCTGCACCCGTTGAAGCTTGAGGAAGATCTTATCTCCAGCCAAGGTTGGCGTTGAAGTTGAAGCTCGGAGGAGATCTTATCTCCAGCCAAGGTTGGCATTGAAGTTGAGGCTCGGAGGGATCCCATCTCTAGTCGAGATCCAGGGAGATCTTGTCTTTTATTGACGTTGCGGTTGAAGCTTGTGGGAGATCTTATCTCCAGCCGAGGTTGAAGGAGATCTTTCCTATTGATGTGACTTTGAAACTCGGGGAGATCTTATCTCCAGCGAGATTGAAGTTGCAGTTGAAGCTCGGAGGAGATCTTATCTTTAGCCGAGATTGAAGTTGCAGTTGAAGCTCGGAAGAAATCTTATCTCCAGCCAAGGTTGAAGGAGATCTTATCTCCTGATGACGTAGATGTTGACGCTCGGAAGAGATCTTATCTCCAGCCGAGGTTGGCGTTGAAATTGAAGCTCGGGGAGATCTTATCTCCAACCAAGATTGAAATTGAAGCTCGGGAGAAAATCTTATCTCCAGCCAAGGTTGAAGAAGATCTTCTGTTGTCGTAGACGTTGAGGCTTGAGGGAGATCTTATCTCCAGCAATCGAGAATTGAAGGAGATCTTATCTCTTATTAACGTAGACTCTGAGGCTCGGGGGAGATCTTATCTCCAGCAGCCGAGATTGAAGGTGGAGCTCGGGGGAGATCTTATCTCCAGCAGCCGAGGTTGAAGAATATCTTATCTCCTACTGACGTAGAAGCTCGGAGGAGATCTTATCTCCAGCAGCCGAAGTTGAAGGAGATCTTATCTCCTGTTGACGTAGAAGCTCGGGGAGATCTTATCTCCAGCAGCCGAAGTTGAAGGAGATCTTATCTCCTGTTGACGTAGAAGCTCGGGGGAGATCTTATCTCCAGCAGCCGAGGTTGAAGATCTTATCTCCTGTCGACGTAGACTCTGAGGCTCGGGGAGATCTTATCTTCTGATGACGTAGAAGCTCGGAGGAGATCTTATCTCCAACAGTCGAGGTTGAAGGTGGAGCTCGGAGGAGATCTTATCTCCAGCAGTCGAGGTTGAAGGTGGAGCTCGGGGGAGATCTTATCTCCAGCAGCCGAGGTTAAAGGAAATCTTATCTCCTGTTGACGTAGACTCTGAGGCTCGGAGGAGATCTTATCTCCAGTAGCCGAGGTTGAAGGTGGAGCTCGGAGGAAATCTTATCTCCAGCAGCCGAAGTTGAAGAAGATCTTATCTCCTGTTGACGTAGACTCTGAGACTCGGAGGAGATCTTATCTCCAGCAGCCGAGGTTAAAGGTGGAGCTCGAGGGAGATCTTATCTCCAGCAGCCAAGATTGAAGAAGATCTTATCTCCTGTTGACGTAGAAACTCGGGGGAGATCTTATCTCCAGCAGCCGAGATTGAAGATGGAGCTCGGAAGAGATCCTATCTCCAGTAACCAAGGTTAAAGAAGATCTTATCTCCTGTTGATGTAGAAGCTCGGGGGAGATCTTATCTCCAACAGCCGAGGTTGAAGGTGGAGCTTGGAAAAGATCTTATCTCCAGCAGCCGAGATTGTAGGAGATCTTATCTCCTGCTGTTGTCGGACACAATAGGGCCGACTTTGCTCACGTTAGGACGAGGTTCTCCTCCTATTCCTAACGGACTGTGGAAGTACATAAGGACCGTTGTCAGAGCCTCTCCCCCATCTCGTCTAAAATGAACGAGGCCTTCAACTTTACTCACGTTAGGACGAGGTTCTCTTATTCCTAACGGACTATGGGGGCACATAAGGGCCATTGTCAGGGCCTCTCCCCCATCTCGTCTAAAATGAATGAGGCCTTCGATTTTGCTCACATTAGGACGAGGTTCTCCTCCTATTCCTAACGGACTGTGGGGGCACATAAGGGCCGTTGTCAGGACCTCTCCCCCCATCTCGTCTAAAATGAACGAGACCTTCGACTTTGCTCGTGTTAGGACGAGGTCCTCCTGTTCTTAATGGGCTGTGGGGGCACATAAGGGCCGTTGTCAGAGTCTCTCCTTCCATCTCGTCTAAAATGAACGAGGCCTTCGACTTGCTCATGTTAGGACGAGGTTCTCCTCCTGTTTCTAACATGGCAACTATTGATTGCTTCTTCCCTGTCATCAGGTAGTTTTTGCACCGAAAAACAATAATGTTGAAATGGAGGAATTTTATTAAATGAAAATTACCGACGGTACATTCTCAGATTCTCTGAGTCTTAAGTTCGTGGGAGCGTTGTTCCTCCGAGCTTCTTCAGACGGTAAGTCCCGGACCGAATGGCCTCCTCTATTTCATATGGGCCTTTCCAATTCGGAACAAGCTTCTCCTGGCTCTGAGGCTAAGAGATGGCAACTCGTCGAAGCACTAGGCCCCCAGAGATAGCGTCGATGATGCCGGGAGGCGACCGATCTCCTTATTGTTCCTTCCTCATTTGTGGTTCTAGCTATGGTAGCGCCATTGGCTTACTTCAGGCCGACATCTGTGGAGCATTGAGGAGGGCGTAGTTGTGAAACCTTCTGCGGGAAACTTCTTCACGCCCTTCCGTCGGGGCTTCCTCGACGATGAGGTCGAGGAGTTCGACCTCGCTTGCGCTCGGGGGGAGTCCATGAGCGTGGCCGAGCTTCATTCGGCCCTCCTGTGAAACCTCCTGGGGGGAGAACTTCGTGCCCTTTTGTCGGGGCTTCTTTGATGACGAGCTCGAGAGAAAGTTCGACCTCGTTTGCGCTCGAGAGGAGTCTGTGAGCACGACCGAACTTCATTCGGCCCTCCATCAGTCGCAGGTTTGCTATACTCGTCCGCCTGCCGCTCTCCTACGGCTTCTTCATCCTTCAACTTGAAGGCTTCTTCCATACGAACAAATCCCTCGGGCCGAGCTAGCAGATCAACAAAGTCCCTGGGATACTTCTTCTCCAAGAAGAATAGGAAATCATTCTTCCAAAGACCGTCCTTGAGTGCGGCCATCGTAACTGACAGGTCCAGGTTCCGGACCTCCAACACAACAGCATTAAATCGGACGACATAAGCACGATGGATTCTCCCTCCTGCTTGATGTTCATCAAAAAATCCGAATCTCGGTGCGAATGTCGGCTGCTGACGAAATGAGCCGCAAACTAATAGCTCATCTGATCAAAGAAGAAGATCGTACTCGACTTCAACGCCGAGTACCAGTTTCTTACTACTCCCTTTAAGGTAGATGGAAAAACTCAACATAATATGGTGTCTGATGCGCCATGGAGCAGCATCATAGTCCGGAAGGTTTCCAGATGATCGACCGGATCAGAGGTTCTATCGTAGCTTTCAAATCGGGGGAGCTTGAAGTTCGACAGAATAGGCTCTTGCATAATTCGGGGAAAGAAAGGGGGATCGGTGCGGACGTCGTCATGGTGAGCTGAGGTGACGTGGTCGAGCTCCTCAATCTGCCGATCCATCCGCAGTTTTTGATTGAGGTCGTCAACTCGATCGCAGGTCTTGGGAGGCTTCCGACCGTGGATGGAGGTCCCTTCCGGAGAAGAACCATGATCCAAGCAAGGATCCTCTGCTCTCTGTTTCTCCTTTCCTGGGGCGACGAGTATGCTAGCCCAAATGCCCCTCCTTAGGACCGGCTCCTGACATCTCGACGGCGGGTTTTTTGACGGAACCGCCACCGGAGGCTGCTGCATGGCCTGCACCATTTCGGTGAGGCCTTGAATCCACTACATCAACAGGTTAAACTGCTCCGAATCTACCATGGCCGCTGGTGAAGGTGGTGGTTGAAGCGCCGATGATGAGGCAGGAACAGATTGATCTGGCTCAGACTTGGCGGTAGAAGCAATAGATCTCCCGGTAGTCACCTTCTTTGAAGACATTTCTTGGGATCGAGGAAGAGGATGGAGATGAACCTTAAAGGAGGTCGGCAGGATCGACTGAGCACTTCTTTAAGAACAAGGGTACCTCAGAGACAGAGGCCCTTCCTCTAGCGCCAATTTTGTTGGTGCAGAATCTGGTCGATGCCGAGACGAGCTGGAGTGGAGAAGGACGAGGTCACCGTCGGTAATCTACAAAACAAAGTTCCGTCCGAAGTCGATGGTGGTGGCTCCAGCGGAACCCTCCGACGATCAAGTCAACTCTTCTAGTCAACAGAAATAGAGTGCTCAGACAAGAGTTCGATAGAGTTTCGAAAAGAAAAAAAGAGCTTAGAAAAAACGTATCTAAAAGATTCCTTTTTATGGACGGAGCTTGATTGATGATGACAACTGCAGCTGTCTGGCAATGGACCACTCGAGGTCTGATGGAGTTCGGTACGGAGAGGAAGGTATTGTCAAGCTGATGGTGACAGCCATACCGCCCGGTAGCGGGCCGCTCAAGGCCTGATGGAGTCTGTCATGGAGGGAGGCGCCGCCTGTGGCAGATTGATGGCGACCGTTCGTCGAGATTTAATAGTCGTAGCTCTGAGAAAGCAGACGTTGGTTGGTGAACTTCGACATATATCAATTCCAGAGGAGTTCGAACTCCTGAAGGGAATACGTCTGGAGGAGATTATCCGGGAGCAATCCGCTGGAGGAATCCGACTGAAGGAGAAGTCCGAAAGGAGTTCAGCTCCTGGAAAAGTTCGGCCGAAGGAAAAGTTCGGAAGAAGTTCGACTTTCGCAGGAGCCCGACTGAAGGAAAATTCTGAAAGGAGTTCGGCTCCTGGAGGAGTCTGACTGCAGGAGCAATCCGGAAGGAGTTCGACTGGAGGAGCAATCCGGAAGGAGTTCGGCTTCTATAGAAGTCCGACCGAAGGAGATGTCTGGGAGGAGTCCGACTCCTGGAGAAGTCCGGCCGAAGGAGAAGTCTAGGAGTCCGGCTCTTAGAGAAGTCCGGCTCTTAGGAAGTTCGACAGAAATTCAGCCGTTGGGGGAGTTCGACTAAAGTTCGGCCGCTGAAAAGTTCGGCCGGCTGAAGGGATTCGATTGGGACTCGATCGCTGAGAAGTTCGGCCAGCTGAAGGGGTTCCGCTGGAGCTCGGCCACTGGAGAGTTCGGCCGGCTGAAGGAGTTCGGCTAAGGTTTGACCGCTGAAACTCTTCCGTGATTATCGGTTGTATTGGACTAAGCATCAGGCTAGACTTCGGCAGGAGCGGGGTTTATCCCTAACACCCCCATTTGGACTTCTCTTGTAATCATACTTGAGTTATTAACTAATGATAATTCTCTAATGGAATTGTTGTTGCCTTCTCTCTATTCTCTCTCATCTATTTTGTAGATTCCCAAGGTTTGCGAGTGAGCATGTGAGAGCTGTACTCTTGGATTGGCTGGCTAAGATGGTGCTTTTGGCATTGGAAGAGAGTGACCCACCCTTGCTCTTCTTCCAATTACTATCCACCCTTGTTGAGAGCCTATTGGCTTGCGATCACCACTGTGTTTAGGTTCCAACCCCTTGCGTCATTCATATAATGGTAAGGTTTCTACCTCACCACGATTGGTTGCATCGACATACCCATCATCCTTCGAGTTTGCAATTCAAATTTAACACCTCTACGGCATCACAAGTTACCATTGATTAAACATGGAGAACATCTAGCTTTCAAAGAGGTGCCCTACTAGCACAAATGCAACAAATTATTGATCAAGATAGTATTTAACATGTACAAGGCTAGTTGAGAAGTAAAGAGATAAGCCTTGTAAATTACGCAATTCAAGCTCATGGAGCAAAACAACCCTACTTAATTGCTCTAAACCTCTAAAAGATGGAAAAGAGAAAATTTTGAAATAAGGAATAATTCCAGATTTAAAGGGAAAACATAACCAAATAGCCAATTCATTTAATTTTCAAACGAATTTTCCAATTTTTTATTAGGCTAGAAAATATCTGTTATTAAAAAAAAAAATTTGTGAACTTCCACAAATTCATAAAAGTTGTGTTAATTAATACATACGTAAAAACATAGAAGTACCAAGAGTAGTTAACTGCAAAATAAATAACTACAATCACATTGTTGAATTAGATAATCAATTCTTATTTTGCAGGCAATTATGCAGCCATAAAAGGTTTCTTGGTTTTAGTTAAGAAAATCTAGATGCTGCAAAGCTAAATTGACAATATAAAGAACAAATGGGGTAATTAATGTACCTACCTGCAACTTGACAGTTGCATAATCTGCGGGATGAGCTTGTAAAAATTTTGAAAGGACTGATCGATCAGCATTTCGAGAATAGACACCAACATCTCCATTTCCAAACCAATCAGAGTAGTCTGGACACATAGAAGTCCCAGCACTCTCGAGAAGCACTTTGATTTGCTAAAGAAATAATATTAATGTCACCAACATGTTGAAACATTGAAAGTTAATGGAAGCTAAAAGTCAGATTATGAAAGAGACAGCATCCAGTAGGAGAAAAGAGGAAGAGAAGGAGAAAACCTGCTTTTCATCTGACCTATTAGCAGCACACACTTCACGCAAACTTGGTCCTAAATCAAGGCCAGCTGCACCCCAAGGCAAGATTTGTTACTTCTTACTTATGAATGAAAAAATTAGCATATTGAATCAAAAAGTTGCACGATCCTAACCAAATATGCGTATATGCACCTAATATAATAATAATAAAAGGTATAATAAAAATTCCCAGTTCTAAAATAATAGCAGCTACGAAACTTCAAAAACAAGTTTCCTAACCATTTCTTCCCAGGCAATAAAAAACTGTTTTTATTTCTTACAAAGTGGCTGTTTGTTGGTTTAGCAAGGTTCTCGTAATAAGATCCAAAGATACGATAGGCAATGTGAAATATCATGTTACAGGTATATGGCATGTTTCTTGATGGGAAACAAGGAAAGAAGAGAGCTGCAATTCATTTCAGAAACAAAGTCTTAAATGGCACATGATCTGGAAGCAAACTGTATGTTGTTTATCATAACGAAATGATGCAATTTTCTTTAAAGATTGAGGACTTGTTGATCTTGCCACTGGAGGTAGAGGTCTAGCATTTTTTTGGTCTCTCAAAAGAGGAGGCCAAACAACAGACCAAAAGAAATGAATGTGTACTCCTGTGACACTCAAAGTCCTAGCCCATATGCAGCCATTTAAACTAAGCAATGCCACATATGTAATAATTGTACATGCCAAAACAGTATAATCTGCTCCAATTTTCTCAAACAAACACAGCCCACATCCACCACAAATCTCCTTTTACAAACAAAATCCCAAAGTGAGAATCTATAAGATCAAAATGGACCGCAAGCAGCAAGGAGCAGAAACTCAAGGATCATCATAACATGGTTAGAGCCACATTTTGCTGCACAAAGCACACAAGATAACATCTGTAACATGATTGAGTATTTCACAGTAGGGCAGCAACAATCCCTACAAGGAGGGATCTCAAGATATAATAAAAATCAGAAAAAGAGAAAAATGAGATCACAGTAAAGTCTAACAGGACGGTGTGAAAAGATGCGAAGACTTCCCATTTCAGATGGTCTGAGCTAGGATTGGCCATATATCTTAACATAATCCCGAATAGATGAAGAAAGTCTTTCGGTAATGTGTATCTTAGTCCAGAATACTGGCAATATTGGTCGGTCTATGCTGCTAATTACATGTCTTGCTGCCCCAATGTTGCAGTATGAATATGTACCAATGTCAACTTGTTTGCATCTACTTCTATGACTACTGTTCCATTCAATTATATTAGCTTTACACTGTCTTCTTAGTTTTATTCCTGACTTGTACCATTCAAACATTATATTTCTGACATAAAACAAAAAAATAAATTTAGAAAGAAAAGTTATGCAAGAATCTAAAACTTAATGGCTACCTCCATCAAATGGCGGTGGAGGGAACTCCTTTAAAACTTTATCCATATGTTTTGAGCTATCATGGCTAACAATACGAGCAACCAAACCTTCCAAAATTTCACCTTGTACCTTTACGTGATCTTTTGACCCTGCAAGTCAACCAATAGAAAGCTTCAGTTGTCATAGAACTTCTAAAAGATCAAAGAGCACCATCAGCTTCCAAGACAACAAAAAAGGTTCAAAACAGAGTTCTGATTTTAATATTTTAGACATTCAACCACTGCAAATAAGCACTTCAATGTCAATATCAAACTAGAATAATCAAAACTAACTAAAGAAATATTTCTTAAATCAACAATTTGTAAAGCAAGTTTCAATTATGATTACCTGGTACAGATATGTCAGCAACTTCATCAAGGGCTTTACATACAGGTGTTGCAGTTCCTTCTTCACATAGTGCATCATATGCAGCAAAAAAGGAAGTCACAGATTTCCTTGAGTAACAAAAGTCAATCAGGAAAAATGGATTTCTTTCATGGATCCATATTTAAAAAATGCAGACAAACTCAACCAAATAAAGCTAATTTTCCAGCATAAGGAGTTGGCTCATATTCAGAATTTAAGATGGAAAAAATGGAAAAGAAAAAATAGACTAGGGCCCTGAATTAAAAGAAATTTATCAACAACATAACATTCAAGTGTCTAAAACTGATATCTTATTTCCATTGTAGTAATTAGCGAGGACAACATTGTTACAGATTATACTTTTTAATGCAGAATAATGTGCAGATTATTGATGAAATGTCACTGATTATTATATCCAGAACCTAATTTATCATGCTGGGGAATCTATTGTGAAGAAGAAATAAATTAAATATTATAAACACAAACAATACAACTCTTCCATATAATTGGGATCCACATGATGGCCAAACCATACAGCTCTAATGTTGATTTACAAGTACCAATTATCAGTCTTTGTTTCTCAAATATGTTTATTGAGCTACTTGTAGAAACGGTATTCAGAAAGTACATGGTTGGTCTGCCAATTCCACCATGAAAATGGCATATCAAAACCAAGGTATGTCAGTGGGACCAGGTCAAATTGCAAAATATTTCCCGTAAAGATGTCTAAAAAAGATGAGCCCTCGTCATCGCACATTTGATAGCTATAAGACAGTGAAATAGCCAGACAAACCCAGATATTCACCTTGTTGAGAACAGCCAAACATGGTTTGTTGGTAGCCGCCACTCCCTGCAGAATGCAATTAACTCAGGAGTAGAGTAAAATTTTGGCTTGCCATTGCCCAATTCTGTTACAGCTGTCACCACGGCTGCCCAAAAGTCACAGGAACAAAAGTATCAAGAGATCACTAAAAGAAAGTATCTGATAAAGATTTTGAAGAAAATAAACAAAGAGACTCCATCGAAACAAAGGCATCAAGAAATAGCATGATCTAAAATAGTTACAAAGAAGTGAAATGAAGAGCTTACGTAAACACAAACAAGAGACCATTGACATGCCTTTCATGAAATCAAGAAAAACAGAAAAATGAATCCTTCCATAGAAAGTAAGGATGAAGAATTTCATGGTGCAACAATTCAGTCAATAGACAGCACTCATGCATGTACTGTTAACTCACAATCTCACACATACTGGCACAAAAAGATGTCCAGGTCTCTTAGGAGATCCACAACATTTAGACTGTGATATTTCCTTTTATCGATTTTTTCAAGTATCAACCATTTTTTAACTATGTTTAACCATTTACCAAGGTTTTACATCTTGGAACCGGATCCCTACAGTATCGCATGGTATGATATGCCCATGTAAGGAGGGCACATGCTAATGGAGCTAAATCAGCACAAAACCAAAAGTATGTGCCAATATGGTACCGTATTGAACCGTTGTATTGTATGGATTCCCTACCGGTATGGTGCAGTACACCCTGTATGGTTCATTCTTACAACAGAAAGAACATAGATTTTAACTAAGCTTATGAACCAAGGATAACAAATCACCCAATGTAATGATTTAATTTAACCTATGCGCTGCATAGTTCCTGGTAATTTGAGTGATACCACTACATATTGGCTAATATCTGCGTGTATCTTCTTGATACATGCAGCCTGTTCATTTGAGAAAAGATATGAAGGGAGAAAATTTGTGCCCCTTAATTTATGTCTCAAGATCAAGTTGTGGATATATTACTAGTCACAACCAAGTCATTGTCAGATTTCATTTGTGCTCCAACTCATGGGTGAGTTGCAAGAATTTTTACTTTAAAGTTTAAAGCATATTAGATTATTAGCTAGATGGATATTTGAAAATGGGCCGAACCAGTCTCAAAGCCAACAGGTCATAATTAATATTGTGACCAGGCATGGGCATGAAGACTTAGGCCAGTTGGCTGATAGTTATGGTGCACTCAAATACATGGATGAAGATTAGTTCTATGAGATTGCCCCGAATCTAAGAACCTTATTTCTCTATATTTTCTTCTTATCTTCTCTCATCACCATTCTTCCAATATCATGTTGGTTTTCTTCTTATCTTCTCTCATCACCATTCTTCCAATATCATGTTGGATTCTCTTCTTTTGCTCTGTCTTATTTGCTTTAGTCTGAATATCCTCACAGCTTATGCCTTCTAAGGCAAATCTATCTGCTATCTGTACAGACTGATGGGTTTTTGCCCTTCAGATCTAGTTGAACCACAAATGACTGGACCTTGAGCCCAAGCAAGAAAGTGACGTTGAGACAGAAAAGAAACTAATAAGGACAAATCGGAAGACCTCTTATTCTACTATGTCCACTGGGAAATAAGACTGCAAAACATACTACAGGGATGAAAAAGAAAGAATATCCCCTGATGTTGGTCGGACATCACTTGCATTTCAGCATGCCTTAAGATTTTAGAACATCCCAGTATGACTTTCATGCATATGTACTTATTTATGTATGAATTAGTACCTTGGCCTGACAACATATTTGTGGATCATTTAGTACTGAAGTTTTAACTTTTTTTAAAAAAAAAAAAAAACTGAGCACATCAGCATGCTTAATATGATGTGCTAGCATATTCAAGTGACAGATCAGGCAATCTAGAAGTAGTGTATTCTAGTGACAGATCAGACAATCTAGAAGTATGTATTCTAGTGCCAGATCAGACATCTAGAAGCCTCCCAACAGCTTTCCAGAAAGGATATTACAGATGGTCAAGCCATTGCAAAGTGGCTTTTGATAGTACAAATTACCATAAGCCAATAAAACTTTTATATGTATTCTAAAATTAGAATCAGGATGCCTAAACTAATTACTTGTTGATATAGCTTCTTCACACTTCCCTTTAAAACCAATTATGCTATATGATGAAGCGGTTAAAGAAATCCAGTTGTTAGTGAATACTAATAAACCATGATTAAAAAGGAAAACCAAGTAAAGAAGAAACATAGGATCAGTACTTTGAACTATATAGAAGGTATGTAGATAAGTACCATCTGAGAAACAACATGGGTTGATCTGCAACCTCTTGGAGCATGGCTTAAGAACATGGTAGTTGCAAAAATATCGATACAATACAAATAGCGGATGTCACAATGGGAATCATATTATGCAGGAATAACATCAAGTATTTCCATTACCTTCAGAAATTTTTAAAAAAAAAAAAAAACATTAAAATACTTAATGAAAACAACAATCCTCATACCATAATCATCAATAGGTCGTTGCCCATGGTCTCCTAAAACAGCAGTGACTAATTCCATTGATATACAAATACGATTTTTCTACATAAAAAAATTATATAGATACAGTGAGGATCAGTTCATCTGGTGGATAAAGCAATGAAATACTACAGAAAAGTTAATGAATGCAGATTTTCACATTTGTACCAAAAGAACTAGTTGCAGCATTACAATTCTCCTGCAAGGCCTACAAATATATACGTTTGCATGTGTTCATTTATAAGATAGTGCAGGAAGAAATGCATCACAAGAGGAACAAGGGGGGAAGGTGCATAAGTACAAAGAGAATATCATTAGACATTTTTATGTTTTCAACTAGATGAAAAAAAATCAGGTAGTTGCTAAGAATAGCATTAGACAATACACGATACATGACCCATACAACCTAGTATTCCTTACACTAGATTAAGAACATACGCAAGTCAAGATGACAACTCAAGTAGCAAATGATTATATATAGACTCACATGTTAGACCACTTATATACAGCTTATCTTTTCCCCAAGCCCTCGGACCTCTTAGCTGCGAGTTAGAGGAAGGCACAGGTTTTTTGGTTCGTAATTTTTGTATAAGATGTAGCACATTTTTTCTCCAATTCATGAATCAACTCAGGAACCTATATTAATTCTTTTATAGAAGTTGTCTAAAACTCTTAATGGTGAAAGCAAAGACATACTAATAGGCCTATAAAAATGCCAGTAAGTGCAAATATAGTAGAAAGGTAAGATTTAGTGCAAAGGTACTGAATAGTATAATCGACAAATGAAGTGCATGGAAATGTTCCTTTTGCACCACATTCACAAATATCAGGAACCTCTAGAGCTCCTTCAAATAAAGCAAGGCCAAATACATTTCGAATACAGTGCTACCTATGTACAAACACCATAACTGAAAATACTTTGACAAGAGAGGACTATTTTTTTGAATCAACATGCTTATGAGATCCAAATACAAGCTGAAAATGATTTGAAAGAAGTGCATGACAACAAGAACATAACTTCCTTGCAAATTTCTTCTCTGCATGTTTACCATTAGAAGCTAGATTCAACACTCCTTTCAGACTAATAAAGTAATGCTGGTCCTTTATTCCATCATACCACAAAATAAATAATGAAATCTAAGTAAAACTCGGGTAATTTCAGCTTAATTGAGCCTTATTGATAAAGTTTTCATGAACTATCACTCATGGAGTTTGTAATCATGGATTCCTAGATATATATTGATGAAGAAACTTATATACACAGGAAAGTTAAAAGCTCAAAAAAGTAATTGATGATGCTACACACAAATACCAAGCAAATACCTCAAGAAAATCATTAAACTCTGATTGCTTTCTTCTTGCTTCAGTGCCCCATGCCTCAAGAAACATTCGACCCAGAACAAAAACTCCAACTGCAGTATATCTATTCCAAAGCATTATCTTCTCAATATCATGCTTGCATGGTAGAATAACATAGATTTGAACAAAAACTAAGACAATGTTGTTTGCAAACGTACATGTTCCCAAAGCTGTTCTTTGCATATGCTCCACCATCATGACCCGCATACATAAAAAGAGATCCGGAGTGTTTAAGTGAGACCTACAATAATTATAAGTAACATTCAGAATAATGATACCCATTAAGTTCATTCAGCCAGATGTTGCATATCAGCCCTCTTCAGAACTATTATAATCGATTCCAGACGGCATCAATTTATCAGGAGGACAGCCATCAAAGAGATCAATGATATTTAAACTACAGACAATATACTAGCATGAGCCAGAGAGTGTAGAGCAAGCAAATAACGGTTGAGTTATACCTCTAAGGTTGCTTGGCCGTGAGACACCATCTCTATCATCTGTGTTCTAACCTGCAGTTGCAAGTAACCAATTACCTAAGCCTTGAGGGTGCAACGAGGATGTAACATCCCAAATTGTATACAGAATCAAATACGACAAATATGAAACAGGAAAAAAAATTGAAGGGATTCACAAAAAAAAGAAAAAGAAAAAGAAAAAGAAAAATATAATACTTCAGCGAGGTGCACAAGGTACAATACCAAAATGATATAGTTGGCAAGGTTCATAAGCACACTTTCTTGTAGTTGAATTACATGAGACACAGAGTGGTGTCTAGAGTTGTACAATATCCATACATATGTTATATGCGATCAAGTAAAAAACTCACCTGAAGATTGCTGAGAGTTAACAGTCACAAAATAGCAAGCAATCACCAGCAAGGATTCAGAGGGCTGAAAACAAATAAGTTGGTAGACCTAAAGTTGATTTAATTAACAACAATCATAAGCACATTAAATTTCTCAGATTTGGGCTATGTTAGGGGCTAAATGTGGTTAACAATATTGAAAGTCATGAATTTGCTAATTTTGGTTCTGAACCATTAATGAGTCTCTTTTAGAGTCCGCAACAGTCCCAAAGACCAAAGATACATGACTGTTTGTTACACAAAATCTAACATTCAGGAGATGATGAAAGCAGGAAATTTTCATGGTAGCATCTTGGGCTCCTCAAAACAGTAGAAGGAATTAAAGAGAGTCAACAACTACAGCTGCAAAGCATGAGAATATTTTGCATGGACTCCCTAAACTATGTATTCAAGGAGTTCTCAAGCAGCACTCCATACCGTCTTCACTCTTATCCCCGTGCTTATTTAAATTTTAAACAACCTTAACTTATATAATCTGATTTTACCTATTTCCAAATTCATATTTGGAGTCCTAGTGGAATTTACCACTTGCTGGATCAAGAAACTCAGAAGGAAGCAAAGCAGCAATTCTTGTCAATTAGTCTCCTTATGCCATTCTTTGATAACTTGAAACTATAACTTATATTTAAAAAAAATCAAGATTTGTTGTAATTTAGGATGAAACAACCATCTATTTATATCCCTCCTTGGACACTCATCAACTTGGTTGTATCAATTAAGGAATAGCATGATAAATGACAACAAACCTACAATAAAAGAAAGACAAGTTATGAAGTGGAAAGGTGCTTCAGGTTTTTCATGCAATCAATGCCTGCCTAGATTCCTTCAAGGAACTTAACAAGTCTCATGATGATGCAATCTCAAATTATGTTCAGCAATATAGCATCCAAGCAAAATAATAGGTTTGGCATATATAAGAACACCGAAGTTGATATGTGGTATAATCAGAAATGTTAGAGCAGTAACCATGGACAGAAATGGGCATGGGTTGGCCCGAGACCTATCAAGCAGGCTAGCTTCGAGCTGGGCTTTGAGCCTAGCCTAGGAAGATTTGTGCTTAGGTTCAAGCTCGTAGAGTCCAAATAAAAATTTAACCTAGCCCAAACTTGGCCCAAAGCTCAACTCAAAGCCCAACCTTGCACGACCTGGCCCCAACCCATGACCCCCCACTCCCATGCACCGCCTAGCTCCAGCCCCTTCTCCATGCCCGTTCCCCCACCCACCCCCCCCCCCCCTCCCCAAAAAAAAAAAAAACCTCCTTCCTTTACCTACATCCAACTCGCCTAGGCCTCCACTCACTTCGCCACCCTCATCCACATTCTGGCACTGCTTAGTGCCCCCAACTCCCCTCCCTCCCCACTCCAGCACCCCCAATGCCCTCCTCTCTTCTCTCTATCTCTCACTT
This sequence comes from Cocos nucifera, assembly GCA_006176705.1. Lineage (NCBI taxonomy): Eukaryota > Viridiplantae > Streptophyta > Magnoliopsida > Arecales > Arecaceae > Cocos > Cocos nucifera. Next base: position 1,231,053 of record QRFJ01000048.1, read on the forward strand.
CTCTCTTTCTTCTCTATTGTTTCTCTCCTTAGTACAGCTCTCTCTCTCTCTATCTCTGATCACCCCTCTCTCCATCTTTCACTCCTCTCTCCTCTCTCTCCCAATCTCCCTCCTCTTGGTCTCTCCTTTCTTTTTCAATCTCTCTCCTCCCCTTGTCTCTCCATGTGTCATGTTAATTAGTCTTTAGTTTAGGCTTTGGTTGAGTTCAGGTCATAGCCTAGAAAAATTTTTTGAGTCCTGGCTCGAAGCTCAAAAACATTTTCTAGGCTAGGACCCAAGCTATAAGCATACTCAACATAGCTCGACCCAAGATCTATCCTACAAAGAACAAATGCATTAAAGGAAACAGGGATTCGATTGACTTATGAATCAGGATAAAGTAATGAACAAGTGCAATAAAAACCTAAGGAGGCCCTGAATGGAGTGGTCCGCAAATTTGCATCTTTTTACTCAAGGTGATAACTTCAAGTACCAATTAGTAGTAGATTAGTTAATAATTGCCAATCCCTACAATCGTAGATAACTGTCACAAGTCGCAATAAGCTCTTCACTACAAAATAATTTCTAATACCATTTTCTTGAACATTGCCAAGACCAGATAAACATTCATTACTCAATTAGAAAGCAATATTTGGCCTCTTTTCACAGATATAGTCCAGGTCCACCAAAACCATAAAATGAGATTTATGGATGGCAGAAGCCCCTTGTTGTGGGCAACCTAAACATAAGGACAACCTAGTGTCAACTTATGAGTGGTTTTGTGGACAACCAAGTTCAAGTATCTTAGCACTAGATCGTTGTCATATTTTGACATATCCTATGCTCTTTCCCTTGTGAACAATACTAAATGGTCCATTTCTCCTACATTTACAAGCACTTGGGGATCTTTCGAGATCACAAAATATGGGTGTGTACTACGCTCCTATTAAGTTCCATGGCCGGGCATAGTATACTTAAGCCCTTTTACACACACATCATTGAGTGTAAGAACAAATTCTTGTTTCCTAGTATTTCATAATTCATTTTCAATATTCTGATTTTGGAGTTCTGTTTCTAGGTGCTGAAGCTTTTTTCCCTCCCTTTTAAACCCTTTAAATATCTTTTGAGAATTTAGCCTTGTGCTGGTGAAAGTTTTTAATATTCTTCAGGATACTAGTGCAAATTAACCGTTTTAGCATTTACTAGCTCATTCTCGTTGTCCATGTCTGTGTTTAATCTTTAAAATATACTTGCCTCATAGGCCTCTCCTGAGTGCTAAGGATTCTGATTATTTTACCTTTTGCTCCATCCCTTTTGCCTCCTAGAAAATTGCTTTGCCCTCTGTTAGGTCACCAAGTGCTACGTATTGAGCATTAAAGCATATTAAGCTACAATACCATGCCCTCAGTCACCACTGTATATTTTCTGGAATATAATGCATAATAAATTACTACATTTATATGTGATATCACAGAATCCCTATACGTTGAATTTTGACGTTTAGTTATTAATCTGGTAGGCCGACATAAAGATGACCAGCAATATCACATTGCAAGCTCATAAAATGAGCATAATGTAGCCCAATATATTAAGATTTGTAGGTAACAAGGAAAAACATGGTTAAACTAACTAAAAGAAGCCCAAAAGTTGTACTGAAAGAGGACAAGGTGACAAAAGATTAATTCAGATGGCATGTCCATGTTCAACAAACAACTAAGGAGATTCCAAGAAGGAGCACCTTACATCTATGTTAAAAGGAGAATGGGGTAAACTAGAAGCAAACTTCCAAGAAATGATTTTACCAGGCTTGCAGAAGAAGTATCTTTTATTCAATCAGAATGCCACAAGATTTGGATTTAGGCGTCAGCAAAACTGTGAACTTTATTTGTCCAGAGATATGCAATGCTATATGGCTATTCATATTAGTGGCCAAACAAATCAACCCTCTTGAATTCTACTTGGCATGGCAGAAAAAGGTGGCATGAGATGATCTGATAACCGTGCCCTACAAAGTTGGTGGTCTCACATACTTGTTTGTGTTGAGTTATTCATTCACGCATCTCTATGTCCTGCTCTGGAAGTAATGTCAACGTATCAAGCTTCCTGGGGACTTTATTTTCCAGTTATAGCATAAAACCACTAAAATCAGCAAGTTGCTCATCAAGACTAACAACATAACACAAAACAATAGGGAAAAACAAAAGAATTCCCAGCTGATGAGTTTCTTGCAATCAAATAAATTCAACCATCATAATTCAGGGAAAGAAAAAGAATATCAGATGCTCATCTTGAGAAGCCCCTCGAGAAAACGATCACTCCAAGAACCTTCCATCCTTTCAATATGTAAAATAAAGATTAAAAAAAAGCACTAGATGATGACAATACCTCTTGGTCAGACTTTTCGTTCTCAAACTTCGGATAGAAGGTAGCTCTTATCTGAGCCTGAGAGAACGTGTTGTTAACCACGTTGAAATCCGCCCCTAAAGGACCCTTGAACAGCTTCGTCAAACCACCAACCTCGCTGTTCTCCTTCTCCACCGCCACAGAACACCGACTTGGCTCCGCAGCGGCAACCTCCACCGGTGCAGCAGCAGCTCTGCTCGCACTCACGTAAGTCTTGGGCATCCATACGCCTCTCTGCTGACCCTTCGCCGTTCCCTGTTTCGCCAGCAGCGCACCGCCGAACTGCATCGGAGTGGCCGGATGACCTCGGCCCGCGTTCTCCGCAAGACTCAGCCGGCCGATCCCCTCTGCGACGGAAGAGACGGCGGGCTCGGAAGGCGGCGGCGATCCGCCACCATCGCCGCCGCCGGCGACAGGCTGGACGGACCTCGGTTTCTGCTTCCATTGCTGCTTTCTCGCAGCAGAATCCCCCTGCACCAACCATCAAGAATTCAAGAAATGCATCTCGGAAAGGTGATTGGAGCCTGTATCCAATCGGAAAAATAGAGAGGGAAGGAATCACGGTACCCGGCGGGTGTACGACATGGGCGACGGCAATCGGGGCGGAAAGGTGCCAAAGAAGCGGGGGGAGGGGGCGGCGGGCGGCGGAGGGCGGCGGAGGAGAAGAAGGAGAGAGGGGGAGGAAGGGAAGAGTTTGGGAGAGGAGGGAAGGCTGAAAGCCAGGACGCAAAGGAGTTTCCTCTGCGAAGATGATGACATCCAAGAGAGGGGAGAAGAAGGAAGGCGGCCGAGGTTTTTGCTCTATTTCGCCGCTCTTCTACAGGCTTCCGCGTGCACCGGCACCACGCCTTGCCCTTTGACGAAGAGGTTAAAGGATCTTGAATGAGTCGGGCTTGGGCCGAGGGATCCGAGATCAAAGCTACGAGTCTGGAAGCTATGCTGATAATTCCTGGGAAATGGTTTGGGGGTTGCAATAGTTTGGGTTGAGTCAGGTTGGAAGGATGGGTAAAAACAGAATTGATGCGTAGGGAATGCAAATGATCAAGTCAACCACCATATCGAGACGGCAAGTCCTAACCCAAAGCAGAGCTGGCTCAACAGTGAGGCACATCCAATTTAGCTAATATTGAAGAAGTGATATCCAGCAGGTTAAACTAGAGGGGTTGAAAGGGAATCAAGTTGGACAGGGTTGACTGGTTGCTTGTAAAATTGCCAACCCTAAATAATATCAAAACGTTATAAATGGGAAATTCTTAATCAATATTTGATTTTATCATGTTTTACATGAATTAAATTTATTATTAGTTTTTGTTTGTTCAATTTATGTTCTTCAAAACCCACCGCCTCCTCCAAAAGAAAAGAAAAGAAAAGAAACAACAGCAACAATGAAAAATCCTTCAAAATAAGTGCCCACATTTTTTTGTCTGTAAGAATCCTACTCCTAAATATGATTGTTTACATCTAATCACTGTTTTACAAAATTTAACAAGAAAATACGATGCTGCTGCAGCTTGGTTATGCTTGACCTAACGGCATATGACTCATTTTCTGTTGATCTTTTTTTTTTTTTTTTAATTTCTAAAGTAAAATTGAAGCATCAGAATTTTGGACATGCGCGATAATGAGCATATATAATGCCATGAACTCCAACACCTTCAACCAACAATAGCCTTAGCCTTATGCCTGATAGATAATATCACATTAAAACTTGAAGCTTATGCAGAGCTGAAACGTATGGTGTACCATGATCCACAAAGATAAAGGTCGAGCGATAATCCACAAAGATTAACGTATGGTGCCCATCCATGCGGCGATAATGATTGTTCCAGCTGAAAGTGCAAGATAGCACCAGAATAAAATTGGAATGACAATCCTTGGTTAATCCAGTTTTACAGTGCGTAGACGAACGCGAACCCAAACATGCTAAAAATCAGGTAGAGCTCTCAAACTAAATAGGAACAACCATTTGAGACACTCGATCTCCGAACACGACAGCTGCAATGCATATAACACAAACCGTCGTTGCACGTATCATGGACATTTAGGCGGGGGCGACTGCAGAGGGAAAGAGGGTTATTTCCACATTGTCATGAACACCCTGAAGCAGCAGCTCACCATCATATGTGACCACTTTTCTCTTCTTTGCTGCCCTCAAGGTTCCAACCAGTGCTTCAAATATGTTCGCGCACCTGTCGTCATTGAACAGGACTCCAAACTTGACCTACAAACAATCCATAGACATAAGCCATGCAATTGGATAAATGAATAAAAAAGCAAACAAAAAAGAATGTTACCGAATCAGTATATATTATGAGCAACCAACCTGAAAAGACCTTTCAGGTAAGCAGGCCATGAGATGAAGGCACCCAACAAAAGCAGGAAAAGAGACGGGGATATGGTTGGTGCAGAAATTCCAGAATATGAAATTTTTGTTTACAACATTATAAGAATTTGATTTTTTTGATTCATCTTCAAATTCAAGACTTGGAAAGAACTCAGTTGATTATTTGAATAGACAGGATAAAATATCAACTCCAGAATTGGATTTTATGTAATTACGACACAAGGGAAAAAGAAAATTTAACCTCCCCATCCTCAGATCTTGTTAATTGAAAAAATGTTTGCAAGTCTAACAAAGGAGGAGGTCTGGGAGTTCCAAACCTCGCTGACTTCATCAGAGTGCTGCTAGGAAAATGGGGTCCAAAAAGGCTGCTCAACCCTTCTCAGCAATGGACCAAGCTGATCAACTACAGCTATAATCAAAACACGACCATCACAGCAACCACCAAGGAGAGCTTCACCTGTAAGAAAAAACATTTGCAAATGCCTAGATCCATTCTGGATTTGTATTGCTTACTCCCTTGGTAGAGGATCAAACATATCTGGCTAGGACTTGGGAGAGACCTCACTACATTACAGGCCAAAACTGCCCGGTACATCTTGTACCATACCGTATCAGTCTTATATCATAATGACATTTGGTATGCTATCTCATACTATACCGAACCGCATACAAACACTATAATAGAATGGTATAGATATAAGATCCGCTATCAAGACGGCAAATCTTGCCTCACTATGTTCCCTATTCCCTCGTGTTTACTCAAATACCTCTATGCTAGATGCTAAAGTGGAGGGCTATTGGACTCGGCTTCTAATTCCTGGACCATCCTTACTGACCTTCCAATAGCCAGTGAGGCATGGGGTACCACATACGGGGCTGAGATGCTGAAATTGATCAGACCCTAAAGCCAGAAAGATATTTAAATTTGGAGTTGGACTGTGAATAAAATCTACTCTGTGAAGTCTTTTTGCAGTTTCATCAATCAAGGAGGATCAGTCTGCCCTTACGCTCCTGCCAAATGGAAGATGGCATGTCCAGAGAAAGTGATGATTTTACATGGTTAGCTTTGAAAAATAAACTAAATACCGGGGAGTTGCTGATCAAGAAGATTGGAGCTTCAACTTTGTTTCCCCACTGAGTTCAAATAACCCAAAGAATATCGAACACCTATTACTGGCTGCCATTTCTTGTGGAAAATATGGAGTTCCTTAGCTCATTATATTGGTTTCAGCTTTTTCAGGGGAACATCTCTGAACAAGCTCCAGACTGTGAAAACATAGAAGAAGCATCTCTCTTTTCACTCAGCTGAAATCTTTATTCATGACAAATACTTAGTCTAGTTGGTGCGTGATGAACAACAAAGCTTTCTTGAACAAGGCATCTACAGCATAGCAGAACCTTTCAAAGGTTATCTTCACCTTCACATCATAGGAAATACGTGTCCCAGAAAGAAATAAAAGTGCCTTTCAATTGTTATCTACAAAGCTTCCGGCCTTTTCTTAAACCACTGTATCAGTTTAGTTGTTTCTACTTCTCTTTCTGCTCCTTTCGTGCTGATCTAAGCCTTTTATTTTGGCCCCTTTCTAGATCTTTTACTTTTGGCCTTTCTTTGGGCATTTTGATGTATCTTCATCATCTTAATGATGATGGGTGGAGCTTTTCTCCTTCCCTTTCCTTGAAAAAAAGAAGAAAGAAATAAAGAAAAGAAAAAAAAAAATAGAGATGGTTGACCGACATATTCTATCCTTTCGAGAAACTGAAAGGATATCTCTTCACCATGTAAATGCTCTCTATCATAGTAAGAATGTTCAGATCAACAAAGTGTTGCAATAGCTTAAGATAATTGTGCTGGCCCCATGGAAATTATAACATTTCTGATCTAAAAAGAAAAGTAGATCAAGTAACATACAGGAAGAATAGTAGCTGAGCTTATTGGCATTTACACCATTTGTACAAGAAGAATAGTAGCTAAGAATAGTAATATCTTTTAATTTTTACAAGTTCAGGACTTTTTATTATGCATTTACACCATTTGCACCATATGCAGATCACACAACATACAAGAAGAATGGTAGCTAAGCTTATTGGCAAACAGATCAATTGATGCATGTAAAATAAATGTGTAGGTAGCAAGGTAGCAGCTCCCAGAGGAATATCCATTCAAAGTTCACAACCCAGAAAAAGTTTGTTTCGGTATTAAGTCTATCACATCATGTTAGTTTCTGGACATGTCAGCAGGTTACTGTCGATAACTTGTTTTTGGAGATTGCTAATAAGCTGATTAAATAATTACAATATTCATGAGGTTACCTATTGATTTTCTGGTCTTCAAAGGAACCAGAAGAATTGAAGCACAAGACTCATATCGAGTTTTTTGAGAAAGAGACCTGTATTAAGAAAATACTCGAGAAAGGTTGATTTACCACTTGGACCAGCTGTGCAGCACTAGTTGAATTCAATAAATAGTTAACTGCTGATTTTGATCATCATAGAGAAGGAGAAATTGATTACAATTTTGAAGATAGTGGCTTTCACTGTTTTTGATGTTCCTGTACACTGAGGGTCTGATTCTAATTGTAGAGAACAGCAACAAGGATAGCTTGTAAAAACAGTGGACTGAACTGAACTAGATTGGATCGTATAGGAACCTATTTAACTTTAATGAACATCAACGGTAATCATAACCAAATTTGAACTTGATAGGAGTATCAAGATTTTAAAATGTTCTGAAATTAAAACGGTTATGGAGTCTGGGTCTGCTTTGAATCTAAATTCACATATGGATCCTAATCTCAGTCTGATTTTTTAAAGCTTTTCTAAGATAAAACACCTATATAAACATATATTACTCCTAGTATCTTGGGGAACCATCATTCTGTTAGACAGAAGTCCAGCAATCCAGCAATCCCATCAAATAAGAACTTACATATGATCTATTAGGCCTATATCCTAGATTTTGAGTTGGGTCAAATTAAGTGATCAGAATCACCTTTTGAAACAAGTGGTCCCTCTTTTTTGATAAACCAGAGCATTCATACAAGTCTAGTATGAATACCACCAAAAAGATCAAAACATAAAATGTTGCAAAACAGCCTTAGATCCTTCCCCAAATCCATCCATGGCACGTTCCTAGAATGCTCCGTGACAAAAGATGCCGCCCAATCAATGGTGCTGTTTGTCTCCTGAAAAACATGCCTGATATCAAGAGAAGTGGACCTTAAACTACGTCAATTTTTTTATTATACAATTTAAAAGGGGTTTTACTGAAAAGTTCCCATCTTTCACTATAGACGTTAGTTGAATCTTATTTACCTTTATTATGTAGACAATATTCAAGGTATCTTTTAACTGGCAGAAATTTTCATTTTTACCCTAAGAATTTGATAGGAGTGTTAGATATGTGTGCCATAGAAGCCAGATTGGTTGACACTTGTAATACACTTGTAAGAACAAAATTATAATTTTAACTATAAATAATAAAATGGATTATTTTCTATCACAGTGTGTATTTAAAAGTATCTGTGATACATCCCTTGAGTTAATGGTAATTCATATTTTCAACAGTTGAAAATTTAAGATATGAATTTTCATTATTAACTCATAAAATACTTCCGATCGTAGGATCATCATGAGGATGGTGATTGATCCGGAAGGTTGGTGTACGATCGCTTCTTTTGGATAGATGAGTCTTGAGTCTACGGTATAGAGACACCAGAGTGAGAGTACAGGTACTCATTAAAGAACAAGGGCACTGAGCGTGACCATCTTGAGCAGTCATGAGGAAGTCTACCTTCTCATCGATGACTGGCTCGAAGCTGTAGTAGTGTGTCTGGTTCTTTGACCTGAGGAACATCGGCAGTTCACCTTGAGGGTGTTATAGTTTGACTACACCATAACTCGATCTCCTAGTCATTCGGAATTCTAAGGTGTATGTTGGCTATAGCATGTTCATTGTAGGAATTGAATTGCACTAATAGGAGATTTATCTACCTCGGTAGATGAGTAGCCCTATGATGATCATGAAAATCAAGTCCATAAGCCCATGACTATGGCAGAGTAAAATAATAGAAAGAGTTTCTATTAGAATTTTCACATTGGACTTAAATCGAATGATTAATTCATATGACGGATATTAGGATTTGACGAGATCACCTTAACCCTATTCGGTCGGAGCTCAAGATAGAGAAACTTAATTACACAGGTAACTACATAGAGAGGTTCACTTTCAGTTCTGATGGATTGCCACCATATGCTAGTAGGTATCACTGGTGAATTTTGGAAGTAATTAGAATGATTTGGATGATCGATCATACTAGTCTAAATCAGAAAAGTTCTGATCCATCGAAAGGTATTTCAATGATGTCGATGATAGACATCACGACATATCCCATTACCATATGGAACTGAACCTAACTGAATCACACAAATAAGAGTTTGAATCTGGATATCATCAATTGAATTAACCCAGTTCAATTGATTTGAATAAAATTCAATTAGGTTCAAGAAAATCGTGCTAGCACACGATTGAGCCTAATGTTCTCCTTTAACAATCATTAAAGCTTGTCTCGACTGAGCCAAATGTGTTTGGACTCACTCAGGAACCTTTACTTGGTCTGATTGGAGCTTGTCCAGGTTAGAAAAGGGTTGTCTTAATTTATGAGATAAATTTGAGACAAAACCTGTCATTTTCCGTCACCTACTAAATCTTGTCTTCGGACATTAGTCAAATGTTGACCCTGGATACTTAGATATCTGCTCATGTGTCATGCACCTATAGGAGAAAACTCGGAGACTTGTCCCTAGGCGTGCGCCCCATGAGGATAGAAGATGAAGCCCCATACAGATGGAACTCCAGTTGCTTCAGAGGATTAAATTAGGTGGCGCCAAGAAGACTTGTTTGACCCAATCTTCGCACCACCTACGGAGAATTTTGAGTATCTCTAATCTGATTGGATCAGATGATGTCATCCCACCGATCAGATTTAGAACTGATTGCACAAAAGACCGTGATTGACCAGGAATGATGTGGCACTGCATGGCGCAGCAAGATCTATATAAACTCTGTCTGCGCCTAGAATTTAATTCTTCTAATTTTAGCCCATGCCACATAGTCACTCTCTCTCCTTCTCCATGCCACCCTCTGATCCTCTCTCTCCTCTCCACACCCAAGGGACTTTGGGCATGAAAAAGGTGCGATCCAAGTAAGTGAAAGACGTCAGAAAAGAAAGAAGGCAGCACTGCTGCAAAAGATAATGGTTATTCTTCAAAAGCCATTTTTAAGACCTTCAAGATCAGATCCAAATCTGATTTTTGGAGGATTGATTGAGAAAGAGAAGATCTTCAGATCCTATCCGAGTGGATATTGGTAGAGGTTAAATACTTGCATGACTACATCCAGAACCTCAAGCAAACATCAAAATCATCATAGGATAATTAGATTATCCAAAACAAAGATATAATTAAATTAGATTTAATTTTTATTTTTATTTTTATTTTTATTATCAGATCAATAAGATTAGATCTGAGGAGTCTCAGATCTGATTAGAATCTTAGAGAACCGGAAAACAGGTTTTTTCTTCAAGGAGAGCACATAATGGATGTGATGAGCTAATTGCTAGAAGATCATCCGCATTTTGAAAAGGGATAAACACGAAGTGGGATGTGCTTGAAGCCATGTTTTAGTAATCAATCCCTATCGCCAAATCAATCAGTTTGAAGTTAAGAGAGAAGAGTTCAACACATGGATGGCTCGAGAAAGAGATCGTATCTAATTTTCAAAAGTTGCAGTCCTCTCAGCTTGGAAGAATCTATCCAACTCGGATGGAAAATAGAGTACCAATAAAGGGCATTTGCTATCACTGATAAAATTGTTCTTTTTCCTCCCATCCATCTGTCAAGGCCGGAATTGTACTCATAAAAATTTTGTCTTGTAGCTATCTGATTGAGGTCCGGTTGTTTCATGAATGTTTGTTTTTCCATCTACTAGAAAAAGGATAATAACATTCGATCTTGCAAATTTCTTAAAATTGGGGAAGTAGTCATCCAATTGACAAGATCTTGGAGTAATGCCCCCCGGATCCAACAACGTGAACTATATTCCTGATAAATGTTTATAAGAGATTTAACACAACAGCACCTACTAGTTTTCCCAAACAACCGGTTATAGGTGGTGAGAAGGGGGTGTCAAATATAAACATGAATAATATTGGGAGACACATTGCCTCGTGATTTTTTCCACCTAGATCCAACCTTTGCATTGAGCACAGCAGCTTAAGAAAAAAACAGGAGATGCACCCACTACAACCTAATCAGAACCCATCTCATATTCATCATAAAATCATCGGCATGATAACATCCATCCTGGAAGAGATTTATCCCAAACTGACATACGATATCACACTGCGCAAATGGTCTCTCCAGATCCATAGATTCTAAGGCAGGAATTGGGGAATGGGAAGGATAATACCTTATATGAACCATCCTGTTGGTGCTGACCCAATCTCCGTATCTCTTCCTTTAGTCGACCCACTTCTTCCTCCACGTTCATTGCTGTGTCTCTCTGTCTCTCCACCCTTTCGTCTTTCTTGCTGGGGAGATTAGCCGTGGAGAGCAAGCAAACGGCGTTCACCTTCTTTTAACGGTACCTGTTGCGTTTTTGGCTCCAGCAAGACGCGACGCATAAAAAAAATTATGAGGCTGAATTGTGCTGTCGATGAAGGTGCTCGCATAGAAATTTATGTCGAAGTAGTGGATTTGCCAATTATACATATTTCTAAGCCATTTCGTCCTTCCGCATGCAGCTTCATGCACGCGAGGAGCAATAGGCAAGGCATTCAGCTTAGGAGTAGTTGTAAACATATATCAGCACATCAGCACATTGATCAATACTTGTGATTGATTAAATTGAAAAAAGAAAGTTGAGATACCAAAGTTTTGTTTCTTGCTTAAGCACACCTTAGTCCGATTGATCAAATAGAATCCACTCAGAGAGCTATCACGTCCTCACTACAAAATCGTCTTAAACCTCGTTTGGCATTGCTATAGATAGTCAATTCACCTAAGCATTCGTTAGATAACTTGGTGGATGTCTACTGTTGTATGGTAATCACCTATCGTGCAGGAAGATGGGTGCAAGGTGCACTTATTCAATTAAATTCAAATGTAGAATTTTCCGTTGTATTTTCACAGTCAAACCATCACCCATAACATACGAAAATAACATCCACCCAACTAAAATTAGGATTGGTTGGGTGCAAAGGAAAGTCTACCTTGATAAAGCCAAGGGTTGACAACCTTACATTTCTTAGATTCCAGTGGATTATTGTTTGCATTCTTTTTTCTTCCTTTTCAATTTCTTCATCCTACATCCAAACAAGCTCACTCTTGACTTAGATTTTCCAGATGTATTGATACATCCATCTATCGTAGCCATTAGCTTCTTATCCATCGATAGAATGAATCTCTTTAGGTACCCCAATCGGTGCTTACATAAACCTCTTCTCCATCCCACATGGAATTGAAATGTGAGATATTATATCTTTGCTATGATATTATAATTCTAACTTTATTTCTACTCTTAACAATAGATTTTATTTTAACTTTTCTGAACAAAACAAATAAGAAAAAAGAAACTTATTTTACTTATTAACCTTGCTAAATTTCAAACAGGTTGACTTTTTTATTTCTAAATGACTATCATGCTGCTAGATTTGGTGGTCTTCCATCTTTTGCTCTACTTTACCATCACCCTATTACCCAGAGCAAGTGCACCCTCAACGCAAAGCTGGATCCATGGGTCTAGGGTTTTAGCTTTAACATAGCGGTTGCCTGCTACTATTACCCCATTCTACCACATGGATGAAAGAAGAATATACTCCTAAAGCATGACATTGTTGCACAATGCCAAATGCTTGTATTTATATTCAAGAATCATCATCAGCAATTATTTTTAAAACTAAATTAGTTCGATGATATATTTAATTTATGACCGAAATTGAAATGATCATAATCGAAATCAAAATAAAATTTATATATTAAAAAAATAGATATTTAATTCATAAGGATTGAAGCATTTTCATTATTCTTTAGAATCAAAATAGACCCTCCATTCACATAGGCTAAAATGAGACATCCGGTCTCATTCCCGCCCGCAGCAGAATCTAATTCCCTCCAACCAAGCCTGCCCTAAGTGGCTACAAGAAAGTATTCACACGCTATGACCTACGACGAAGGATCGGGCTCCAGGATTCCTAAGAAGTGCAAGCCACAATCAATGGCCTTCCTCACGTACAATCCAATGGGATTCCTCACGCCCAGCAGCAGGTCTAGTCATCGACCATCCGCGAAACTAATAGTTATCGGTTACGTGTATTAGTGGTAAATGAGCGCCTCGCGCGTCAAGAGGTTTGCTTCCATAGTTCACCCCATAACAAAGGCAGATAGCGGTCATGCAAAGTTTGCCGGACATTGATGACAATTTTTTAAAATTTAAAATAGAGATTTGGCCTTCTCCATAGTACACAGTAAAAAAAAAAAAAACAAAGATAAAAAAATAAAAAAGCAAAGCCCTTGATCTCATCCCTGTCAACTGCGGCTCTCTCTTGATCCCGCCGTCCATTGCCCCCTCACCCTACCCACCATCGTTAACAATTATCAAAAATCCAATTTTTGAATTATAAAAAACTATAAAAGAGTAAAAAGAGAGAGAGATTTACTAATCTAATCTTAATCTTAGCTCCAACACAATATGGGAGTTCGCAAACATAACTTGGGTGGCTGCAAATATTTATTTACATATAACATCATTCATCTTCGTTAAAATTTTAAAAAAAAAAAAAAAAATCCCCTTAGTCTACCACCGCACATAAGAACAAACATGGCATCCAATATTTGCATACAGAGGAAACTGGAGAAAAAAAGCAAAAAGAAAAGAAAAAAGAAGCGTTATTTAGGGCCATATAACTGGTGAAGCGAGATCATCAGCTGATAAACATGACGGATGGATCACAGCAGCACTCGTCGATGAGGCAGCAGCAGCACAGAGCAGCGAGACTGCGCAGAACCAAAAGAAGAAGATGAGGTAAATTTTCCTCAGAAAAATCAGTCGTCGGATGACATCACTGATCAGTGCTTAGAAATGAAATAAGGAGTTATAGATCAAGATAAGAGCTCATGTAAAGGTAAAGGAGAAGAGTGGATGAGATGCACACCATCCCTCAAGGAATCCAAGCTCTCTTCTTGGTGGAGCTGCGTACTGAGGTGGTGCCATCACAGGGGGCCCTTGGTAATACCCTGGCAACCAGAACAAAATTAGGAGAAAGAAGCGTTAACTTGTTGCTAGATATATTTAAAAGAAAGAGGCAAAGAAACTTGTAGAATTAAACAAAACAAAGCATCCACAATTTTTAGGATGACCAGAGCAGCGTAGTTTATAACTAGGTACAGATATCCAAGGAAAAAAAAAAAAATCTAGCTACCAAACCATGTTTTCTTTTTTAAAAAAACATGGATTATTTATGGGACTAAAAAAATCCGGAGGTGTAGAGAAGAAAGATGGAGGGAGGGAAAATTAAACAACTCGAGCATGCTGGTAAGATAAAATAAACGAAGCAAAGAAGAAAACCCCCATAAGCATTTAACTTGAGTCGACAAGGTGCGAGAGGGACTCAACTGTTGCTTCCCTTGAAATTAGTGGAGCATAATTTATCAAAAAATTAGTGGGAAATGAGCGGGATGGATGAGGGATCCATACCTTGAGCAGGATAAGGATAGGCATACTTGGGATCGCTCATCTTAGAAGCAGAAGTACAAAAAATTATTATCAACCTGGATAGAGAAACTGAAGAGAAGAGAGAATAAGATCGGCAAAGGGTGTGGGACAGCAGCAGGAAAATATAAACGATGGGCAACTGAAGGGATTCGTAGGGCTCGGGGTAGGTGCATTTAATTAGAATAAAAACATGGGGGCCGAGGGAAGGGGGGACACAGACCAAGAAAGCGGAACCGAGTGGGAAACAAATTGTGGGTACGCGGTGGACGGATCGCTTTCGGTCGAAGTAATCGGCGCGAGGAGGGAGATTGGGTTGGATCGCGCGTTCCTGGGACGGGGCGGGAGCAAGGGCCGGTTTCTTTGCTTGCTTCATTTATTCTTCACTTTCCATCTTTATTTCGGTTCTTATTTATTTTTTCTTTTAATTACTGTGGGGAGGAGCGAAGGGGGGCGGGGGATGCTGTTATCTCAGCTCCTTCGCTAGCAAAACCTACTCCGTGTCTAGAAAGATCGGAGAAATGATATCACCGATTATATATATATATATATATATATATATATATATATATATATATATATATATATATATATATATATATATATTGGGTACAAGCCAAGGGAGTGGTGGTTCATTGGTTGAATGGCGTCCGGCATCCCGCTAACGGACACAATCTGTACGACGTCATGTGCGTCCCAACAATTTTCGGATAAGGGGGGAGGCTAATGGCGATCCAGGACCCCCAGATTCGCGGTTTGTGGTACCCAATGACCACCATTAAAGTTGGCATACGTCATGTAGGGTTTTTAGTTTTTGAAAACTGTTTATTTCTTCATGGCAGAAACCGATAGACTCTGCAGCATGTAAACCATGCACCATAAAAGATCCTTTAACCGCATTAGAAATAATAGATATGGGATATTCTTTTCTCTTCGTGGCATACCACACAAAAAAGTATTATTTCATTTAATATTTATAAATTTATAAAGGGTGTAAGCTAAAAAAATAGCATCTCATTATTTTTTATTTTAGAAATGTGATGCTAAAGAATGATAATTTCATTAAATCAATCATGTATGTGGTTGAGATCATGAGAAGAAGGATGGATGAGATTGGAAGGATGGATGATCTTCATCTATCATTTAGTTCAAAAAATTATAGAAAAGATAGATCAAAAAATAAGATTCTTTATCCATTCTGGTCCACCAATTTACATCTTTCTAAATTAAGAGGATGAAGGAACAATGAATGAAATATTGATGAATGAATTTTTGAATAG